>JAANYP010000921.1:0-42379 GCA_020465985.1 Centrapalus pauciflorus
TGTACCTATTGCTCTTTTTCCTTTAGGAAGATCCACCAGAGTCCATACATTCTGAATTTTGAACTGTAAAAGCTCTTCTTGCATGGCTTCAATCCAGGATGAATCTTTTAGTGCTTCTGATGCCTTTTTGGGTTCTAGTTGAGACATAAAACAGGCATGTTCAAAAGCAGTTAGACTGAATTCAGAAACTGCTTGTTCAGCAGCAGCAGTCTCATTGTGAACCATTTTCCTTGTTTGAACAGGAGTGCTTGGATCACCCAGTATTTGATTGAGAGGGTGATACTTGTGAACTCTTAGTGTGGGCTCTCTCTCTGTTTGAAAAGAAGTTCCAAGGTTTGTATCATCTCCATCAGAACCAGTGAATGGTTCAGTTTCTGGAACAGCTTGAGTTTCTAGGCTAACAGCTTGAGAAGCTGTTGGGACTGCTAGCCTAGAATCTGGGACTGTTTCCTTTTGTGTTGGAGTTGTACTGTCAGGACTTGGGAATGGCACTTCAATGTCTGGATTTGAATTAAGTGGAGCATTCAGGACCCCTGGAGGATCACATGACAGAAGTGGTAGAGTGGTGAAATCATCCCAACTTGTTGAATCTGCAGCAGTCTGAAACTTTGTGCCAACAGCATGAGAAATTGTATTGGCAGCATGAGAATTCGTGTTAGCAGCTTCAACCCTGTATGCATCAGCTTCTGCAGTATACTCAACAAAGCTCAGAGAATTTGTTAGTGAATCTAAATCAAACAACCAATCAGGACCAGTGCCTTTGATATTAGCAGTATTTTCATTAAACTCAACATTGACACTTTCTTCAATTGTTTTAGACACACTGTTGTATACTCTATAGGCTTTGCTTTGAGTTGAGTATCCTACAAAGAATCCTTCTTCTGCTTTACTTTCAAACTTCCCTAAGTGAGTCTTAGTGTGAAGGATAGTACATGGGCATCCAAAGGGCTTGAAGAAAGCTATTAGGGGACTTCTGTTATGGAATAACTCATAGGGAGTTTTCCCTTGTGATTGAACTACTTGAACCCTATTTAGAACATAACAGGCTGTATTAACAGCTTCTGCCCAGAAAGTTATTGGCAGATTTGAATCAGCTAGCATTGTTCTAGCAGCCTCAATTAATGTTCTGTTCTTTCTTTCAGCTACACCATTTTGCTGTGGTGTTCTTGGTGCACTATATTGTCTAGCAATGCCTTTGGACTCACAAAAACTGTTTAGAATATGATTTTTAAATTCAGTTCCATTGTCTGATCTTATCACCTTAACTTTGGAATTGGATTGGTTTTCTATTATAAGGACAAAAGACTTAACTAGCTCAGCAGTTTCATCTTTGGACCTAAGAAAGTATACCCAAGTAAATCTGGTGAAATCATCAATAATGACTAAACAGTATGCCCTTTTATTCAAACTCAAAACAGATGTTGGACCAAATAGATCCATATGTAGCAACTGAAGAACAGATGAAATTGAATTTACTTCTTTGGTCTTATGAGAAGTTTTGTGTTGCTTACCTTTAAGACATGCTACACAATGATCATCACAAATGAACTCCTTTTGTGGTAATCCTCTTACCAGATTCTTTTTAACTAAAGCATTCATGGACTTGAAGTTCATGTGACACATCCTTCTATGCCAAAGAGCAGACTCATTTGATGATGCTCTGGATATTAAACAGCTTAAAGTATTTGACTTAGGTAAAAGATCTGTGTCCAGGCAGTAAACATTGTTCTTTCTTGGTGTTCTAAGTAAAACAAGATTTTCAGGAACTTTGAAATCCTTTGAAAGAACAATGCACTCAGAATCTGTGAACAGAACAATGTTTTGTTTGTCACAGATTTGAGAGACACTCAATAAATTGTACTTAAGCTGTTCAACATACAGAACATCATGGAATGTCATGTTGCCTGCATTAACAGTACCTTTACCTGTAATCTTACCTCCCTTTGAGTTGCCTCCAAATGCAACAAAACCTCCATCAAAACCTTTGAAATTTGACAAGCATTCAGAATTGCCTGTCATGTGCCTAGAGCATCCACTGTCCAGATGCCATCTTGATCTATGAGGAGACCTGTGGTTGCCTTGCACAAATAACAGCTTAGTTAGTAGTGGAGTAAACCCAAACCAAATTGGTTTTGGGTTGGCCTTGTACATTGACATAACTAAAAACTGTTTTTGACTTCTTATATTTAGTGAGATCAACTGATGGAGTCTTTGGAGAGTATTTAGTGATAATATGAGGTATCCAACTATTTTGATCATCTTTTCTTCTGACAGTCTCAGATAATTCACTAGCAGCTCCAGATTGATGCCCAGCAGCTTGAGTTGTGTTTGTAGTGCTAACAGTTTCAGTTTTTGCACTAACAGCATCAGATTTTGACTTAGCAGTCTGATCTTTTGCATTAGCAGTTTGAGCAACAGATTTGTCCTTGACACACCACATTTGTTTAAAACTTGATTTAGGCTTTGCCAAAACTTGTTTTTGATGTGTGGACGGTTTTTTATTTACTTTTGAGAATCTGTGATCAAATGTTTTCTTTGGAGCTGCTGTGGAAGGTTTCACTTTTGAGTGCTTTGCCTGATTAGGATTTGATTTTGTGTGATGCACAGTCTGTTTTGCAACAGCTGGTTTGTAAAAACAATCCTTGGCTAAGTGATTCTTCCTTCCACAGTGAAAGCATCTTTTGACAGTTTGAATTGGAACACCAGACTTTTCTGTCAATTTCTGGTTCTTGTTTCTCTGGTTTCCTCTTACCTGCTGTTGTTTAGGAAACTTTTGAACACCATGCTTTTGGCATGTGCAGATAGAAACAGTTTTACCTCTTTTAGTTCCTTTTGATGAAGATGCAGTGTTACAGTTAGAATGTACAGAAACTTGTGGAGTAGCATTGCATACACTCATCTTCTCTTTTCCTTTCTTACTGGGAGCTTGGACTTCTATGGGTGCACTCTTTGTGTCACAGTCTCTATTTTGACTCTTATCTTCTTTAATTCAGGACTGTTATCAAGGATAGGATCTACAATAGTCATAGACTCATCTAGTGGTTCATTGACAAGTCTATCAGCAACCTCACTCATTGGATGAATGTACTTGTTATTGTATGGAGGTGGAGTAGCTTTATATCCTATTCCTTCTTTGGGATTGACCTGAGATTTCACTCTATCTTTGAATTGAACTTCCATTAGGTGTTCTAGCTTTTGATTTGCTAACTTGAAGTTTCCTAGATCTATGTTAACAGATTCTAGCTTCTTATTAGCCTCAAACAACCTTTTGTTCAGTCTCTTCTACCTTTTTATTTAGAGATTCTATTTTCTTATTTAGCTCCTTTTTCTCCCACTCATGATAGGTTCTATCATAACCCATTTGAATCTCATTGTCCTTATAATCATTGATCTGTTTTTCCAGATCTTCTATGGCTTGCATGTATTCATATCTCCTTTCTTCCATCTTAGCTAGAGTTTTGCACATGCTCTCATTATGATCTCTGTACTTTTTAACCATATTTTTGCATGATTGAGAGCAGAGCTTAGAATTTACCTCAGATGGTAGTTCAGTGGAGGAGACATTTGATGTTTCTGCCATAAGTGCTTGATTTTGAAATTCTTCCTCTGTCTGATCACTCCAGTCAAACACATTGTCTTCTTGAGAGACAAGTGCTGTTGATGATGACGCTTGGATGGGCTGTGAAGTCCTTGATGGCTGTTGACCTTGAGATCTACATTCTCTGGCAAAGTGACCAAGCTTATGGCATTTATAGCATTCCACTTTTGATTTATCAAAAGATGGTTTGCCTTCTGTCTTGGCTTGAAAGTTGGCCCTACCAGTTCTTTTCAGAAATCTTTTGGCCCTCATGGTCAGCATTGCATGTTGCCACTTTAAATCCATCTCTTCAAGATCATCTGGATGAATTTGTTCCAAGTCTTCAACATTTAGAGCAAATAATCCATCATTGGCAACAAAGGCCTCATAGTGAGTTTCAGCAGAGTTGCCATCACCACCTGAGAAAGAATCACAGTTATTAGATTTTTCAGAAGATAGAAGAGCAGTATTGTGATTATAAGAAAAAGATTTCTTTTTAGCATCAATCTCAGTCTCAAACACTCTTAAACTGTTATACAGATCATCCAATTCTATCTCATCAAGAGTGTCTTTTGTTCTCCATTGTGCAGCATAGACTGTCCATTCTTCTCCAAGAGATCTGAGAAACTTTCTGTTGACTTCATCTTGATCCAGATTGACCTTTGCACTTTCCAGTTCACTTATCAGTTTGTTGAACCTGTCAAAGATTTGAGTGAGGTTTTCATTCTTGCCACCAGAAAAGTTTTCATACTGCTGTTTTAAGAGGTCTTTTTGATTTCTCTTGGTACTGGCATTACCAGCAAACCTCTTCTCTAAGGCATTCCAAAGAGAGTGAGCAGTATAAAACTTTTTGAACTGATGTTGATAAGCATTAGGAATGGCTATTTGTAATAGTGTGAGTGCTTTCACTTCATTCATTCTAGCCTTCCTTTCAAGTTCAGTTTTTGGAGGAGTTTTGACTGGTTTTCCCTCAGCATCAAGTTCTGGATCAACTACAGGAGGGAATTCAACAGCTTCCCATATGGCATAATCAATGAATTGAATATGCTGTTGAATCCTGAGTTTCCACATCTCAAACTCAGTGGGCTTGAGCATAGGCACTTTGAGTCCTTGCCCAGATCCACTGCTGCTATTTTCAAATTCCATTGTAAAAAGATAAAAAAAAAAAAGTTTTTGACTTTGAAAAACAAAGAGTAACCTGGTTTGAAAAACCTGATTTGAACAACCTGGTTTGACAAACCTGTCTCTGATACCACTTGTCAGGATCTAAAATATGAATTACCAAGACTAACTGATTTGAATTTATCAGAGTATAAATCAATAATCTTGCTTTGAATCAAAGTTTAATCAAGAAGTTTGCGGAATAACACTTAATTATTTTAACAAAAACTTTCAGAATCAATAATAAATAAACACACAGGAATTAATCAAGACTGTTTGTATTGCTGAATTCATCAATTACAATCACCTCTAATCTGTTTGATTAGACAAAGAACACAGACTGTTCTTAGGGTTTTACAACCTTAGAGGCTTAAGAAAACTTAATCAACAAAGCAATTACAGACTCAAAATATGCAGAAACTCCTACACAATAGAACGACCTATTCTCTGTATTTATATTGCTTCTTGATATGTTTCCTTGACGAACTATGACTTCTCTGATAGTAGATATGCTGGAATCTTCATGTAGATATCGTTTCCTGAAAATCAGCACTTTTTGTTTCTGAAACTGTTGAGCAAATTGAATCTCTTGACAGCATGAACTGAGCAGCTTGAGTTGTTTTGCTCTGGCAGCTTGAACTTTTACACTGGCAGCTCGATTTTCTTCAACTAGCAGCATGAACTTTGTATTTACATGTAAAATCTACTAACAGTCTGAGAAGTCTAAACTAACAGCTTGAATGTACTTAAACTATTTCCCAACATTTCTTTTCTTTAAGATCTGATGTGGCTATACATCCCCCAGAAAATTTGCATACCTCATTTAGAATCATTGTCTGTATGTCTCTAACATAAAAATTAAGAGCATTTGGTCATACATCTAAGTTAGTTACACATATGACTTTTTCTTGAATATTTTATTAGCTTTTGAGATTCCCTTTGTGTATTATGCCTACCAACACAGCAAACAAAATAATGTATATCACTTAGAGTTTAAGATGCATTATGTGTGAAAGCTTAATACTTAGAGATTGTATCGACTGTGCTAATTTTCGTCACTTTGAACCTATGTATCTAAGACTTAACTCTATTTTCTAATATTCTCTTTTTTTGAGCTTTTTTATGGTTTTCTCTCTTTTTTCTTTTGCTTTTCATAGAAAAAATAAGCTAATAAAGTAACCTACTAACTTACTATAAAAGGAAATAAATTCTACTTAACTACTAACTTACTATAAAAAGAAACAAAATATACTAAGGTCAAGTTAAACTGGATTATGCATATCATTCAGTTGAACTAACAACTCAAAGCGTGACATATCAAAAGCTTTAGTAAAACAAATCAGCATTATTATCTTCCGTTGCCACTTTTACCAGCTTTATTAAGTTCTTTTCAGCACAATCACGTATAAAATGATGTCTTATGTCTATGTGCTTTGTTTTACTGTGTTTAACTGGATTATTAGTTATAGCAATAGTAGAGTGGTTATCTATCCTAATATGAGTATGAGTGTAAGTGAATATGAGTGTAAGTCAAACCGTAATCTCGCAATTGTTGTTGTATCCACAAAACCTGTGAACAGCAACTACCAGCAGCTACATATTCGGCCTCGCACGTTGACACGGCTACTGAAGTCTGTTTCTTGCATTGCCAGGATACGAGTCTCCCTCCAAGGAACTGATAACCTCCAATTGTTGACTTTCGATTCAAGCTACAACCTCCATAGTCTGAATCCGTGAATGCTTCCAATTCCAGATCACCATCCGCGTGATACCAAAGTCCCAGCTTCGGTTTCGACTTGAGGTATCTCAGAATCCGCTTCACAGCTTTCATATGCATTTCTTTCGGATTGGCTTGAAACCTAGCATAAATACACACAGCAAACATAATGTCAGGTCTAGAAGCAGTTAAATACATGAGTGACCCGATCATGGCACGATATAAAGTCGGATCCACATCAGTATCACTTTTTGTACCCGGTCCGAGATTGTGCTTCACTTGAATCGGTGTGCTAAAATGAGCAGTCAACTTTGTTCCCTCCATCCCGAAGCGCTCCAGAATATCGTAGACATACTTCGTCTGATGGATAAACATTCCCTCCTTCCTCTGTTCAACTTGCAAACCCAGAAAGAAGTTCAACTCTCCCATAGCACTCATCTCAAACTTAGACTTCATCACATTCTCGAAATCTTTACACATCTGCTCGTCCGATGACCCGAAAATAATGTCATCAATGTACACTTGTACCAAAATAAAATGTTCACCTTTTCTTTTCACAAACAATGTACTATCAATTCTCCCTCTTTCAAACTCGTTGTCCAAAAGATGAGTTGATAGTGTCTCATACCATGCCGTGGGTGCCTGATGCAGTCCATACAGAGCCTTATCAAGACGATACACTCTGTCTGGGTACTTTGGATCTGTAAACCCGGGCAGTTGTTCAACGTACACCATCTCCTTCTCCTTTCCATACAGAAAGGCACTCTTTACATCAAGTTGATAAACTTTAAAGCCTTTGAAGGAGGCAAAGGCCAGAAACAAACGGATTGCCTCAAGCCTTGCCACTGGCGCAAACACTTTGTTGTAATTGATTCCCTCTTCTTGGTTGAAACCCTTTACGACAAGTCTTGCCTTGTTGCGAGTAACGATTCCCCGATCATCTCTTTTGCACTTAAAAACCCACTTGGTTCCTATTACAACTTCTCCTCGAGGTAACGGAACTAACTCCCACACTTCAAGCTTTCTGAATTGTGACAGTTCTTCTTGCATCGCTTCAACCCAAGAGTTGTCTTTCAGTGCCATTTGCACATTCTTCGGCTCCACTTGAGAGATGAAACACGAATAAAGGCAAGTGTGAAAAGCCTCGGAGTCATTAATCATCGACAACAGCACTGTGTTGTTATTCAAACTACTCCTAGTCCTCACACCAACATTCGGATTTCCTATGATGCTCTCAACTGGATGATCCTTATTAATTCTGGATGTTTCAATCTCATCGACTCTAAGATTATCTCCTAAGTTTGATCATATTTCACCTAACGGGGGAACGACTTCAGACGCTACATTCTCTTCCTCATGATCACTGTCTTCGGAGTTAGATTTTGTAGTCTGATTCTCGTTTGTAGGCAACTCAGGGTCATTCTCTGCTGGAGACCCATCTTCTGTCGATGTAGGCTCAGAAGTTGATGGAATGCTAGTCTTTGGAAAATGTTGACCGTCGTCATTCAGATTTAATGACGATAAGTCATGTTCAATTGTACCTGCATTTCCATCCAAAGGAATGTTAAATGACTCAAACAATTTGTCATAATCAAATATCCATTCCGGGCCAGTTTGGGGTTCATGTGTATAACTTGTTACATCAATGTTATACACAATTTCAACTGTACCGTTAGTTTTGTTGAAAACTCTTTTGTTTGGTGAGTTAGGCACATAACCTAGGAAATAACCTTCGTCAGCCTTTTCACCAAACTTAGGTTGATATTTCGTTTTCACTAAAGTACACGGTACCCCAAACGGTTCGAAGCTAGTTACATTTGGTGGTCTTTTATTCAGAACTTCATAACAGGTTTTGTTCAATGATTTGACAGTAAGGACCCGATTTAAAACATGACAAGCGGTATTCACTGCCTCCCCCCAAAACATGGTAGGAAGCTTTGAATCCGAGAGCATGGTCCTTGCTGCCTCAATCAAGGTCCTGTTCTTTCGTTCTGCCACCCCATTTTGTTGTGGCTCATAAGGTGCACTAAATTGATGCACTATGCCTTTAGATATGCAATATACACCAATTATTGTGTTTTTAAACTCTGTTCCATTATCACTCCTGATACGTTTTACCCTCGTCCCATAAGAGTTTTCGACTTGGTCTAAGAACCCAATCAACTTTGCAGCTGTCTCGTCCTTCATACCTAAAAAGAAAACCCATGAAAATCGTGAGTAATCATCAGTGATAACTAAACAGTACCAACTACCACCTATACTCCTTTTGTTGATTGGTCCGAAAAGATCCATATGCAACAAATTGAAAGTGGAAGCTATAGAATTCTGAGTCTTTGACTTGTGTGACTTCTTGTGTTATTTGCCTTTCTTGCACGGTACTCACTTGTCTTCAAACTAAAAACTCTTCATAGGAACTCCTTGCACCAGTCCATGTTTAGTGTTGTAGTTCATTTTTCTCAGGTGCAAGTGTGCCATGCGTCTGTGCCATAAGACTGATTCGGTCTCTGAAGCTTTGGATAACAAACAGATTGTTCCCATCGATGAATCGGAGATGTTCATGTCCAGCATGTACAAATCGTTTTTCCTTGGGGCTCTCATCATAATCCACTTTTCAGGTATCTTGAATCCCGGCTTCAGCACTAACGCTTCAGTATCAGTAAACAACACTGAATTCTTCTTATCACAGATCTGAGAGGCACTAATGAGATTGTGAGCAAGTCTATCAACGTGATATACTTGATCAAGTGTGATAGTCCCATTAGTAATCACTTTTGTTCCAGTGATATTTCCTCCTTTGTTCCCGGCAAATGATACAAAACCCGTGTTCCCTCCCTTGAAGTCTGTGAGTAGACTCCTTTCCCCAGTCATGTGTCTAGAGCAACCACTGTCGACGAACCACTTATTGTTGAGACCTGTACTTAACTCTTGCACATGAAAGAAAACAAGTTAGTTATCATGGGGAACCCAAGCCATGACTGACTTGGTAATACCGTTCTCATCCACATACTTGAACTCCTTCAAAAACTCATCTCTCCTTTCAGGTGACTTGGGTGTTTGATCGAAAACCTGTTGTGGTGTAGAGTGATTTAAGTTCACTCTTGGCCTTTGGTTAGGCATTTTCTGGGGAGCCCTCGAATAATTTCTATTATAGGGCATTTCAGATTGATATCTCTGGGCTTTACCTAGTGTCTGATGTCTTACAGGAGTGTGTGACCTAACCGAAGTGTAAGCTCTTCTAGGTGTTGTACTCCTATAGACTTGTTGAGGTCCTGACCTAGATTGATTAGGGACTCTATTCGATGAATTAGTCCCAACCACTTCATTTGGTCTACCTGACACAGGTGTTTGTCTGACAGCAGTCTTTGGTGTGGCTTGCACAGTCTTCTCAGTGTTTTGAGAACCACTTGTGCTTGCTACATTTGGTGAGGGTTTATGTTGTTCAGGCTTTCCAACATTTAGGTGTAGATTCTACCTTCCTATATGGACAGCTAGACGCAACATGACCCCTTTCATGACATCTAAAACAAGACATTTTATCAATAGACTTCTTATGAGTGCCCTTTGACTTTGGTGTCTCACTTGTGTCATGTTCTTTCTTTTCAACTATCGTGACTTTTTCTTCTTTCTGATTATGAACCTCAGGTTTAGCTTCTCCTAATATTTTGTCACTAGAAGACTGCACAAACTTGACTTTCTTAATCGTAGCATTATTGTCAGTCACCTTAGTTGATTTATCTTTACCAGATTCAGATACATTTTCAATTGCTACCTCTTATTCAACTGGCTTATCAGTTTTATCCTGAGGCTGAGGCACATAGTTATCATTAAAAGGTGGAGGACTCTCTTTATAACCTAAACCTACTGGTTTCTTAGATTGACGTTGTGCATCTAAGAGTTTTCCTAGATTCAGAGAAGAGTTCCTAAACTTTTCTAATTTACTATTTACCTCTGCAACCTTAACCTTTGCTTCAGCTAGCTCTACCTATTTAATAGTTAGGTAAGCTTCAACATGCTCATACATCATTTCTATCCTGACACACTGCTCACTTAGTTTGTCTTTTAGAACGATTACATCTTGAGCATCTGCTTTTAGCTTATTCCTAAGATCCTCTTTGATATCTAAGAGGCTAGCATTATCTGATTTTAGTGATTCAATTTGAGCAGTTAAATTACTATGTGTTTCTAGCACTAAATTTAATCTATCATTAGAAGTAGCACATAAAACACATAAATCACGGAATGTAGAAAAGTTCAGAATTACCTTTGTATGATCTGATTCCACGTTTGCCATTTGTGCAGCAAACTCCAGCATAGTCTGATTATCTGACTTTTCCACCAACACAGGACTTGTATCATTCTGGTGTCTGTCCTCTGTTTCTTCCTCTGCTCTGACATCCCCAGACTCTGTTACTTCAGCCATGAAGGCTCTAGCATTAGTCTCTGGATGTGTACTCCAGTCGTACGTTCCATGAAGTTGTCTGTCCGATGATATGTTAGTTAACAGACCAGCGATGTTTGCTTGATTACCCGAATTAGCAGGCTGATATCTCCCTTGAGATTGATTCTGAAAGTTTTCAACCTTGGGTCTTTGACACTCTCGAGCAAAATTTCCCAACCCCTGGCAGTTATAGCACTTAACTTTGGATTTGTCGAATCCAATCTTATTGTTGCTAACATTCAGATTTCTGCCTGTCCGTTTTATGAATCGCTTGAGCCTCTGAGTCACCATGGCCAGTTGCCATTGAAGATCCATTTCTTCCAGATCATCAGGGTCCACCTGATCATAGTCCTCTTCCCATAACGCAGGATCCTTAATTATACCTTGCACACAGTTTCCATATGCTGCAACAAATGAAGCCAAAAGATTTAGATGAGTTTCGGCTGATTGTGCACTCATAGACATTTTTGTGTACGGTTGAGAAGTAGATGCGGATTGAGTCAGTTTTTCTTCCGGTTTGGAGTACCCTAAGAAAGCCCGGCTCCCTGAGTCTTCTACTTCTACTGGAGTCGACGTTTCACCCGTGTAGAATGTTGTAGCTGTTTTTAGTTCACTCGCGACATAAGGTTTGGACTTCCCAAAATACATGTACGGATCTTGTACTCGGTCATATTCCCGTTCCTTCTTGAGCAACTGAAAGTTATAAGCCCTCAGCGTTCCTATGACTCCTTCAAGAGTTAGAGTTTCAAATTTCTCTTCATCATGCTTTATCAGTGCTAGGTACATCTCCCATTTTGCTGGTAAAGCATCAAGAAGTTTCTCAATCTTCTCTAATTCACGATACTCGACATCGTGATTGTCTAACTCTGTCAACAAGTGATAGAACCTTGTGATAGTCTCATTAAGCTTTTCGCTTTTCAGTGCCTTGAAAATTGCGAACTGCTGCTTAAGCATCTCGGTTCTACCTTTCCGAACCCTCGGATTTCCCTCACACCGTTTCTCAAGCGTATCCCACAACTCTTTCGCTGTTGGATGATTCCTGAATGTGTGTAGAATTTCCTGAGGTAGTGCCATGCGAATTATAGAAAACGCTCTGTTCTCTGCCTCATATAGTTTCTTGTCGTCATCCTTCATCTTCTGATAAGTAAGGACTCTCTGACGACCTTCAAACTCGTGAGTAGGTGGAATGTATCCCTCGTCGATACAGATCCACATCCGCATGTCATTAAAGCGAGCAAAGTCGGCAAACCTATCCTTCCACCAGTAATAATCTTCCAACCTCATCAGCTTGGGTGGTGAATTTGCCTTACCGACTTCATGGTCCATTTCAATAAACTTTTGCAAACTAGTCATCGTTTCTAAACTTTTTGAATTAAAACTTAATTAATTTAATTTGAAATTAATTTAAATTAACCCTTTCAAACTTGAGTAAGTTCGAATTTGATTAATATTAAATTCGTTTGAAATTAAATTCGAAATTAAGTTTGAAATCAACAAATTCGAAAATATGACAAATTCGAAGTTTATGTCAAGTTCGAATCTAGGCAAATTCGAATGAAAGCACATTCGAATAGCAGTCAGATTCGAATGAAACCCTAAAATTAATTCGAAAGAAGCGTATTTGCTGACAAATTCGAATTTCTGACAAATTCGAACAAACCCTAATACCCCCTTTGTTCGAGTGCCACAAGTTCGAAAAATGGCCAAAAGTTCGATTTATTTCAACTTTTCAGTTCAAACCAAAGTTTTTAGGATCAAAAACTATGATTTTGACCAAAATGATGAACTAATATCAACTTTTCCCCGTTATCTTGCTTGTAAAACTCCAAAACTTATCCAAAAAGTGATTTTTTCCGTCCAAAAACGCCAAGAAACCACAGATGTTACTTGTCAACACGAAGAACACCACGAACACCCTTATGGATTTGATACCACTTGTAAGGTCGCCTTCCTACGGATCCTATCTTCACGCGACACCGTCCAATGAGTGCGGAATCCTCGTTAGCGGCTTGACCGACAGACCATGCACACGAAACACGGAGACACACACTGTGATAGACGAACAACAGAACGTCCCGACACGTGATTCTCTCCAAGAAAAAACTCTCAAACACTTGCAAGTTCGAGATCGTCTCTGCACTAATCCCAAATCGAATTCGGCTAAAGCTCTGCAAATCTTTTGCAAAAACTAGTTAATTAAACGAATTAACCCTTAAGTAAAACACCTGGTTCGAATTTGCCCAGGACAAGTTCGAATAAGCCCAAGGCCTTTCAAACATTAACTAATGTTCGTGATCACTAATACTAAAATAAAAAAGGTAACATAAAACTAGGTCCTTAAATAACGGTCAACTCTCTGCACACTTCCCATCAACAACCCTGAGTACCTGCCGGAAGAAAAACACAGCATGAGCCAAACGCCCAGTACGGAGATCGAATACAAGAGCAACGTATACGAATTCAAAGACTATAGAATGTTTGGAAAATAAGTTTCTTTAAAAGTAAAGTTTTGAAAATGGTTTTTCTTTATAAATAAATATCCACCTCCACACCGGATCAACAAAGAATATAATGGCTGAAGCAATAAAGGGTTGGGTTATGTTTACCGAGCGTCCTAACACCATAAACCATAATCAATCTCACAATCACTCACACACTCAAGACTACACTCAGTGCCGCCACCTCAGTGCATCTAGCCGGAAGGAGTGTATGACATTACACTACCGTTCCGCAACACTCATAACATAGCCTAGGATGCATCCATACGCCTCCCTGAAATAATCAACAGCTCATTCACCGAGCTAACATAATCTCAATCAATCATTCAATCGTGAATCATAATCACAAACAAAAGGGAGACGCCGTAACCGATCACACTGTTACGGAAGTGTCATGCCATTGGTGCCGCAATGGCATGCCTGTGGAACCTCCACAGGTAGTTCACTCGGTAATCCTATATCCTGTCTAATGTCTAGGGTCCAAGCATAACAAAAGGCCCGAACAAACATTTCAAAATTAAATAATCATTTCGATACAAAAAGGGCCACATTTCACAAGACAATATCACATTCACAAAAGCCATGAAAATAACTGTTTTCCAAATATGTTTTCCGCAAATGTTTATGAGCGTTTCAAAAACGATATTTGCTTTTGAAAAAGAAACTGACACGAGATATAAAAATTCACTGTCAAGTATTAGCATGCGATTCACACAACGAACAACTCAAGAGTAACGCTGAAAGAAGTACGGGATCCGTACCTTAATAGCAGCTTCGTAAAACACAATGACAACTGGATCCGCTACGAATCGATCCGGTCTATAAGAACGAATTTAAATTAGAACTTAGCTAGGTTGGTCTTCCAGCTACCCATTCCCACTATTTTAGTACATTCTTTTATATTTAATAATTATCAAGTTCGGTTCGCAATTATTGTTTGTTTAACTTAAAATATTTCATTAACCTTTATTTATCGAATCGGTGTTCTAATAATTAATCATATGATTTTCTATAGACTTTAATCGGTAGTCAACTACATATAACTTTAGTGTATTTATTCCGATCTCATTAGACATTTAAATTAACTTGTAGGTGAACCTTAATTAAATACTAAATCGTTAAATATATTTATTCCATTTTAGGGTATGGTTTTTAATTAATCCTTTAATAACTAGTAATAACATTTAATTGATATTAATCGTAAATATAACTGTGAATAATTAATTGATTTGTTACCCGTTAATTATTTTATTTAGAATGAGTTCCAAAATTATATATTAGATTTATTAGAAAGATTTAAACCAATTATTAATTACTAGAAATAATGATTTTATAAGAATTAAAATATAAAACAAAATTAGATTTATTTATTATTATATATGTTTATTAATTATTTAAGTTTACAGGTCGGGTCGGGTCCATGACCCGGTACCCTTTTTGTGAAGACCACCCCTTACGGGGCAGTTCTCACGAGTCTAGGTCCCACATTATGCAATACGATATCAATCAAACTAAGATAGAGTAATTATAATGCGGAAAATTAAATTACAGCACAAAATATTAGGATTTAAGTTTAATACAGATTACCGATTTTAAATTAAACTTATAAAGGGCACAAGTCTAATCTAATTCATGTCATCATATAATCAAAATAAATCTACCCAGATCATCATAATATCGTCATCCGATTAGTACCAAAATGGGGTCGCTGAGTAGAGGTCTATGAAACTTCTGTCTTGAGCGTGTAAGACCTAAGAACTAAGTCCGGCAGCTGACTTTCCTTTGTCTTTTCCTGTAAAAATGTGAAGTAGCAACCGTAAGCAATGCTTAGTGAGTAAATAGATTTTCAAATTAACATGCATGTCAAGCGGATCATCAGTCTAGCGTGATATGTCTTGGCTGCCGCTACAGCCCTCATGATTGAGACATAGAAGTCATAGAGTCGGATGATGCTCAAGCCACGCTCACGCTTAAATCGTGGGGATCAGCCACATACTGGGCTAGCTACCAGTAAATCAACGTGGCGGAACATCGGAGGTCATTACCAATTCAATAGAACTAGTGAAATAGCCAGGTCTAGAACAATAGACCAACAAGGCTAGTCAAGCTGAATCAAATGTCAAAGTATATACAATGATGAAGCATATGTAATCAATGTCATGATAGCAATAATCTCAAAGCAATGTCAGAATGAACTGTAAATACAATATCATATGAAGTGATAATTCAAATAGCTATCATGATCCACTGGGCAACACCCAATCATGGTGTGCACAGGTCACAATCCAGCTGAAAATATGAGTGTCAATTTAATCTAACATCAACAATATGTCTCAACCGGAAATCAAACATGTTAAATCTGAATATCTATAACTCACAGTGTTGGGTCTTTATCAAACAGATGTAAAATCTGCCACCTGAGTTATCTCAGGATTTTATCTCAATCTATTCTCTGTCAAATCAAATCTTTGACCCACTTTATAAATCTCTAAATCTTTGTTCAAAATTTCACTGAACCTGTCCGGAATTATCGTGTCAAAATCATATCAATATCATTATCTTTCAGTCTTTAAATCTTTATTATATCTGATTCTGATAACTTGTTTATTTATAAATCATTCTTTCAATAATATTCTTTGTTTCATAAATTCTCAAAGGTCAATATATATATATATATATATATATATATATATATATATATATATATATATATATATATATATATATATATATATATATATATATATATATATATATATATATATATATATATATATACACACATACTAGATTTGAAGACATTAAATTCGAGATGTGTGGTTAAATTTGGAATACTACATTCGAATATAGAGATTTAAATTTGAATATATATAAATTCGAAACATGAGAATTAAATTCAAACTAGGTGCCTAAATTCAAATCCTTTCTCCAATTTAAGGACAAATGAGAATTCAATCAATTTTGAATATGGGGCCTAGATAGTGAATTTAAGACCTTTAAATTCGAAACCACCATCTCAATTGTTTGGTCAAATTCAAATCTCCAAGTCAAATTCTTTAACATAAATTTTGAATATGGTTAAATTTGAGACAAGCCTCGAATTTAGTGAACAAAATCGAATATGGGATTTAAATTCGAATTACTTTCGAATTTAGTGAGATTAAATTCGAATTATATTTCGAGTTTAAGATTAAAATCGATATAATCGAGTTTGTTCTATTTATTTCGAGTTTGTTCTTGGCATCTCGAATTTGTTCATAATTTATAGCTTTAAAACATACATTTCTAGGCCTAAAATCACGAATATGATAAATATTAAGCCTAAATTCGTTTATATTATATTTATTCTAGTTAAAACTTAGCTTTAATCACTCAAGAAATAATAAATTCGAATTTTATCTTCAAAACGAAAATATAAAAGCTAAAGGATTCGATTTTTACCTTGAATTCGTACGAAATCGAACATGTGATAGCAGATTCGTGTAGTATTCTCCGAGATCTTTCTAACGATATATAAAACTTGATAATCGGACGGTCGGTTTGGAAGATAATTTAGAGAGAGAGTAGAGAGAGAAAGTTTAGAGAGAGAGAGTCTGATTTTTAGAATGAATAAAAATAATCTTAATTACGTTTATATACTTCATCTAGTTATATTTGCTAGTTAACCCACTTTTATTTCCGTATCTTATATCTCTTTTATTTAATTATCTTTAATAATTTATTAAATCATAATTTAAATATTTATATAATTTAATTAAATATTTCATAACTTAATTAAATTATAATTCAAATAATGTAACATTATTACATTATCGGTTCAAAATACTGAATTTATGACTGGGTCAAAAGTTAGGTTGTTACACTTTTCCTTTTCTTCTCCCTTAATTTTCGGCCAACACACACACCACAGACACAAGCACACACCCACGATCTCACACCCTCTCTCTCTACTTTCTCTCTCTACTTTCATCGCTTCTCTCTCTCTCTCTCTGTCTCCCCTCCGGCTGGCGAGCGCCGCCACCTCTCACCAGCGACCACCAACGGACACCATCGGCTCCTCGCTCACTCTCCCTCTCTCTCCGCCTTGCTCCCTCTGTCTTCCTCGCTCTCGCACACAACGGCAGCGGACAGCAACCCTAACGTCGCCGCTGCCACCGCCGTCCCATCTCCATCACCGCCACCGCTCGGTCTCTTGGCTCACACACTCACCTCTTTCACGGCCGCCGCTGACCAGGACCATTGCGGTCGTCCTGGTGCGGCGCCGCCGGTCACGAGCAACCACCACCACCGCCTCTCAACCCAAGTTCAGATAGGTTTATTATCTTGTGTTTTTATATTTAGTTTGTTTCTGATTTCCCCAAATAAAACCTTTTAAAAATCATTACGTAATATAAATAATGAGTTTAGAATACCTTGCTTTGAAGAACGTGAATTGTTGCTTGCTTCCCTACTGATTTCTTAAACGAAGCTTGAATGGAAATTAGGGTTTCTGCGTTTCCTTTCTTTCTAAGAATGTAATTTAATTAGGGTTTAGGGTTTTCATGTTTATAAAGATTTAATATTTGGGTTTGGGCTTATTTAGCTAAAGTCTGTTCATTATTAGTTAAGCCCAGTTTAATTAATTTATCTGATTTATGTAAATGGAGTTATATAAATTATCACTTGAGTCCCTTTAGTTTTATTTAATAAAACATGTGTTGTTAAATTATTATTAGTATCCAATAAATGTTATTAAGATATTATTTTCATTAGTATTTTTTTTATTAATTTTGTTATTAAATTCGGGTTATTATAACACTCACCACTTAAAATGATTTCGTCCCCGAAATTGCAAAAAGTAAAGTTCATACTGCTATGACCACCGATAACTTTATTAAGTTTATTATTATGTTTTGGATTAGTTATGTGTTCTTAAAATTTTACGTGTTTTAAATTTTACGGTTATTACAACTTACCCCACTTAAAAAGGATATCGTCCTCGGAATCAAACTAGAGAAACTAAGAGATAACTAAATTATCGAATAGATGAAGATAACGCTCTCTAGCTGACTTGCAACTGATGGTACCTTGACTTCAAATCAATCTTCTCATCTCCATGGCCGAAACGATAGGAATAACGCTACTAGGACGAAACCCCCCGATAGACACATTTAGGATCTTCGAGATCACCGAAGACAACACTCATAGACATAGGAAGTAGAAAGGCAGTAAAAACATGATTCTCGACACATAACGAACAATCAAAACACACACAATCAATAACCACATAATTCCCCATTGGAGTAGAGATGGAAACCAAACCAACACGCTGAACAAATGACGAAGAGATAATAGAATGCGATGATAAACGTAAAGAACGAAAGAGTATGGAATTGACGAACAAAATCCTAACCCATAGTCTACCCAATCTCACAGGCCAAAGTCTATTGCTTACTAAGGAATTGCAAATCTGGCTCTGATACCAACTGTAACACCCCGATCCCGAGTGGACCGGTGATGTTAATTAACTACATCATCTAACCAAAAGCAACTATATTATTTATTAAACTGTCAAAGCTTAACATAAATTTCTAATTGATCTATACTATCAAATAAGAAAATAAAACCAACTTAACTGACATTCACAAACTTTATTAACTAAAGATAAAAATAGCTAATATAAAACTAGGTCCTTAAATAATGGTCAACTCTCTGCACACTTCCCATCATCAACCTTGAGTACCTGCCGGAAGAAAAACACAGCACGAGCCAAACGCCCAGTACGGAGATCGAATACAAGAGCAACGTATACGAATTCAAAGACTAAAGAATGTTTTGAAAATAAGTTTCTTTAAAAGGGAAAGTTTTGAAAATGGTTTTTCTTTAAAAATAAATATCCACCTCCACACCGGATCAACAAAGAATATAATGGCTGAAGCAATAAAGCGTTGGGTTATGTTTATTGAGCGTCCAAACATCATAAACCATAATCAATCTCACAATCACTCTCACACTCAAGACTACACTGAGTGCCGCCACCTCAGTGCATCTAGCTGGAAGGAGTGTATGGCATTACACTACCGTTCCGCAACACTCATAACATAGCCTAGGATGCATCCATACGCCTCTCTGAAATAATCAACAGTTCATTCCCCGAGCTAACATAATCTCAATCAATCATTCAATCATGAATCATAATCACAAACAAAAGGGAGACGCCGTAACCGATCACACTGTTACATAAGTGTCATGTCATTGGTGCCACATTGGCATGTCTGTGGTACCTCCACAGGTAGTTCACTCGGTAATCCTATCTCCTATCTAATGTCTAGGGTTCAAGCATAACAAAAGGCCCGAATAAACATTACAAAATTAAATAATCATTTCAATACAAAAAGGGCCACATTTCACAAGACAGTATCACATTCACAAAAGTCATGAAAATAACTGTTTTCCAAATATGTTTTTCGCAAATGTTTTACGAGTGTTTTAAAAAACAATATTTGCTTTTGAAAAAGAAACTGACACAAGATATAAAAATTCAATGTCAAGTATTAGCATGCAATTCACACAACGAACAACTCAAGAGTAACGCTGAAAGAAGTGTGGGATCCGTACCTTAATAGCAGCTTCGCAAAACACAACGACAACTGAATCCGCTACGAATCGATCCGATCTATAAGAACAAATTTAAATTAGAACTTAGCTAAGTTGGTCTTCTAGCTACCCATTCCCACTATTTTAATACATTCTTTTATATTTAATAATTATCAGTTCGGTTCGCAATTATTGTTCGTTTAACTTAAAATATTTCATTAACCTTTATTAATCGTATCGGTGTTTGAATAATTAATCATATGATTTTCTATAGACTTTAATCGGTAGTCAACTACACATAATTTTAGTGTATTTATTCCGATCTCATTACACATTTAAATTAACTTGTAGGTGAACCTTAATTAAATACTAAGTCGTTAAATATATTTATTCCATTTTAGGGTATGGTTTTTAATTAATCATTTAATAACTAGTAATAACATTTAATTGATATTAATCGTAAATATAACCGTGAATAATTAATTGATTTGTTACCCGTTAATTATTTTATTTAGAATGAGTTCCAAAATTATATATTAGATTTATTAGAAAGATTTAAACCAATTATTAATTACTAGAAATAATGATTTTATAAGAATTTAAAATATAAAACAAAATTAGATTTATTTATTATTATATATATTTATTAATTATTTAAGTTTACGGGTCGGGTCGGGTCGGGTCCATGACCCGGTACCCTTTTCCTTTTCTTCTCCCTTAATTTTCGGCCAACACGCACACCACAGACACAAGCACACACCCACGATCTCACACCCTCTCTCTCTACTTTCATCACTTCTCTCTCTCTCTCTGTCTCCCCTCCGGCCGGGCGACCACCAACAGACACCATCGGCTCCTCGCTCACTCTCCCTCTCTCTCCGCCTTGCTCCCTCTGTCTTCCTCGCTCTCGCACACAACGGCAGCGGACAGCAACCCTAACGTCGTCGCTGCCGCCGCCGTCCCATCTCCATCACCGCCACCGCTCGGTCTCTCGGCTCACACACTCACCTCTTTCGCGGCCGCCGCTGACCAGGACCATTGCGGTCGCCCCTGGTGTAGCGCCGCCGGTCACGAGCAACCACCACCACCGCCTCTCAACCCAAGTTCAGATAGGTTTATTATCTTGTGTTTTTATATTTAGTTTGTTTCTGATTTCCCCAAATAAAACCCTTTAAAAATCATTACGTAATATAAATAATGAGTTTAGAATACCTTTCTTTGAAGAAACGTGAATTATTGCTTGCTTCCCTACTGATTTCTTGAACGAAGCTTGAATGGCAATTAGGTTTCTGCGTTTCCTTTCTTTCTGAGAATGTAATTTAATTAGGGTTTAGGGTTTTCATGTTTATAAAGATTTAATATATGGGTTTGGGCTTATTTAGCTAAAGTCTGTTTATTATTAGTTAAGCCCAGTTTAATTAATTTATCTGATTTATGTAAATGGAGTTATATAAATTATCACTTGGGTCCCTTTAGTTTTATCTAATAAAACATGTGTTGTTACATTATCTTTAGTATCCAATAAATGTTATGAAGATATTATTGTCATTAGTATTTTTATTTATTTATTATTTTGTTATTAAATTCGGGTTATTATACCTTTGGTAACCGGTTACTGACTATACATGTTAAGAGTAGAATTTCTCTTTTTATTAATGTTCGAATTTTCATAATTCAAGCATCAAATACACTGTATCGTTCTTGTGATAACCTGGTAGGAGAAATCACACAGCACAGTCAACTTGAAACACCTACAGAACTTTGTAGAAATCCCCAATGACGATCTCGGCCGTCCAGAACGAAGAACTATGTGTTGCGAAGCTTCTCCTCAAATTTCACGCAGATCTAACGGTGAACAAGTTTGTACCGACGATTCCCCCACAACTACGCAAAGCTAGACGAAATAACCGGTCATAAAAAAAGTAAATGTATCATATTAACAATATAAAAGATACACATACTATATCGATACACCTTAAAAAGTATACTGTTATTGTAGATTTTTAGCCCAAATAAAAAATAAAGTACGCCTATAAAGTGAAAATACAAAAAAATAAAAAATACCTTCAATTAAAAATAAATAAAAGCATGCATATAGAAATAGAAGTTTATTGCTTTATTTTTAAATTTTATGTCACCTCACATGCCACGTCAAACGCCAACTCGACTAACGGTTACAAAACCGTTTCATAAATTGACTTTTATGAACCTTGTCAAAATAAATTTTACGTTTTATCGTCAAAATTGAAATTTTGTATTACCTTATTTGACGATTTATTCTTTTAAAAATTGATAAAACTATCATTTTTCTGAAAAAGTAATTGATCAGGTCAACCAAAAATTGTTTGCAAATATGGATCATTCATATTATTTAAAAAAAAAACATTAAAAGTTAAATTCATAATTTTTAATAAACCATTAGAACAAAGAAGAGGTATTTGTGTAAAAAAAAACGTTCAAGTTAGATCATTTCTGTGATTAAAATCTATAATCATTTTTATTGCACAAAAAACCTCAAACTGACTAAAACTTATCAAAATGAGATTTTTTTAAAAAGAAATAACTTGCAACCTGATGAACCGGTTGCAATCTGCTGACCAACCCTTCGTCTCCGAGGAACCTTCTTTCCAACAAACCCACTTGTCTGTGTTTATGATTCAAATTAACATTTCCTGATTTCTTTGTTGAAATTTGTGTTTTTTTGTTGGAATTTACGTTTCAACGAAATTTTGATGGTCACTGATGACATGTCGACGGTAGCCTATGACTTTCAATCAGTTACAACCGATAATATTCCAATTCCGCGAGATTTTGTCGGTTTAAAATTTTTTGTGTAATGAAAAATTGTTGGAGTTTTTAGTCACAAAAATAATCCAACTTAAGGGTTTTTTTACACAAATGTCTCAACAAAGAATGAAACTGTTTTAGAAATTGAGTTAAAAACTTATTGTTAGACTTTAAATTTCGATCATGTGAAATTTATTTTGTGATAGTTAGTTTATTTATTTCAATGTAATTTATTTCCAAGTATTCTCCTTTTATTTGTAATTTCCTTGGTGCATTTTAGAGGTAGAGGGGACTGAATGTCATTTTATCAAAGATGTATTAATTATGTAAGGAAACCCCACCTAGGGTTTCCCACAACATTTGAAGTATTCTCATTCAAGCAAATATACGCCCGCCGCAATTTACCTATATTCTCTCAATATTCAAATACAGAAATCGAGTGTTCATCATTCTTTTTGCTTGGATTTTGTGCTGAAATTATTATATTGTGTTGATTATCTCATCGGCATTTGGATTGCAATTTATAAATGCCACCTCAACAAATACTATCAATAAAAGCTAACATATAATTGATAAAAATAAAAATAAAAATTAGTGCTACGATTAAAAGTATGTAAAATGTTGTTTAGTCACGTTTAACCCTAAATCAAGTCCACATTAGGATCGATCAAACTCAACCAATCAAATTCACCATTTGCTTGATCAAGGACCAACAATACGCAACGAGGGTGTTCAAACAAAATCGAAAAATCGGGAAACTAAATCAAACCACTTGATTCGAAAACAACATATCATAAGACGGTTTAAATTTTCATTTTTGGAAAACTGTAAGAAATTTTTCTTTTAATTGTTTATCCAAATACGTTATGTGTAACTTTTTGAGATATATAACCAAACAATTTACTATAAATTTGTATTTAAACAGAATTCATGTTTAAAAAAGGTATATTTTTAAAATTTTATTTTCTTTAAAGCATATAGTGGTAAACGTGCACTAAACCATGGTTAACCGCCTTCTAACGGGTAACTGAAACCAAGAGTATGATTCACATTTTGACTACTAACCAAACCGAATCGACCCGTGCACACCACTTTTACGCAATGAAATTTTTTTAACAAATTATACTCGTAAATCTAAGGGGGCGTTTGCTTCGCGGATTTTTTTTTCTCTGGGATTTTCGTTTTGTCAAATGATTTGCATTGTGCAGCATTTGCATTTGTCAGGATTTTGTCAAAGAATCTGCATTATGTTATAGAAAAAATTTGCTAATATGAACTCTGCAAGGTAACTGGGATTTAAAATCTTAGGGAGGAGGCTTGGTTTTTAAATAACAAAGAATGAAGGGATTTAAGAAATCCTGTGATTTTAAATCCAAACTGAAATCTACGAACCAAACACCGGATTTTAAAATGCAAATTCCAGTGAATCTCAGGAAACCCGCAAACCAAACGCCCCCTAAGTAGGTGATTTGTACAAAACAACTTTAACTAAAAATAACTACTTTATCATTAGTCATGTTTTATCTACCTCTAAAAGTAATGGTGACAGTGACGGATCCATAATTTTTTTTATAGGGGTCGGAATTTATCACATTGTGATAGTACGAGTGTTTGTGGTTCTACAAAAAATATTTTGCACCTTATATATCCGGGTCGGTTCATCTTGATTACATAATAAAAGATATGCATAAATACTACAACTCATTAATCATTACAAATTAAAAGAAAATTAGATTCTACATTTGTTTCCTATGAATTTTCAACTTTTGAAAACAAGCATTAGTCATTATATCATTGTTTGAAACATTTGGTAATTCCTTTAATAAGGTGCAAATGCAACAGTCACTCAACCATTTATCACCAATTGAAATGAGCAATTATTTGTAGAATTTTTATGGAGAACTATTAGAAGCTCTTACACTTGATAAAAATTTAGATTTAGGAAAAAAAATTTCAAAATCGATTCATGTTGTTTAATGAAATAAAACAATTAAGCAAATGTAACTTAATGTTAATTGTTAAACACTTAAATTCTCAAACAAATGATAATCTAAATATCTAAGAGACTAAAACAACAAAAAACATTCTTACAGACACCAAACAAGTAACAATAAAACTAATCTATAAATAAATACTAATAAAAGAGTAACTATACTCTTCTATTGTGAAGTCATATGTCATCACCATGAATCGACGCGTTGCATTTATGAGTTTTAAAAATAATAAAGAAAATTAATTTAATTTTATCTAAATCTAATATAATCTACTTTTAAATTGAATTCAAATCAAACAATGTGTAATATTCTACTAACTTATTAATTATAATATAATATTATATAATGTAATAAAGTTTAAAAAAATATAAGAAAATGTTTAGTGTTCGTATATATTTATATAGTTTTGTTAAAAAAATTAATATTTATATCTTTACCTTTTAATTATTATATTTTGTATATATTATACGCGGGTAATAAACTAGTAATATATTATTAATTCCAGCCCAAATGTGATGTTTCCAACAATGAATTAGCCCAATAAATTAATATTCATTATATGTGTATTTTTAAATTATTTGTTAAATGTGTACCAAACTATTAAGTTCTGATATATTTTCTTAGATTTTGTAACAAATTTTTTTAAATGTATAAAATTTAGAGTAAATTACAGGTTTGGTCCTTGTGGTTTCCTCAAAATTATAGAAATGGTCCCTGGTCTTTAAAAATTGCATAAATGGTCCCTCAAAACACTAGTTACTTGCACAAATGATCCATTTATCTCTTGACATTTTCTAAATGACAATTTTGCCATTGTTCTCAAAATCAATTTCGGTCCCTATGGTATATAATTAGCTTTGGTTTAGTCATTTTTATAATTTTTTGTTTTTGTTTTTGAATTTTAAATGCTAATTTAAAAAAATATGATTTAATTATTTTAATTAATTAATTATAATTCTTTTTATATATTCAATTTATTTATTTACATTTCATTTGTTAAAATATTCATATATTTTTATACGTTACCAACTAATTATTTTATTACGTCAACATCTTTTGATTTGATTATAGTTTAGAAAAAAATATATAAATCTAGGGTTTATTTGTTTTGATTAAAATATTTTGTTACGTTAATAATTTCAATTAATTATAATTTTTAAAGATAATATATAAACTTAACGTTTTATTTGTTTTTTCTTAAATATTTTGTCACGTAACCTATCAATTTAATTATAATTTCTAGCGTTTTGGTTTGTATATTTTGTTTATATGTTTTGAACACATAAATATTTATACGTATATATATGTTTTGAATAAAATGTATATATGTTTTGTTACATATGTTTCGAAAACCTATATAACGAAATATACAAACCAAAACGTTAAAAATTATAATTAAATCGATAGGTATTACCATGACAAAATATTTACACAAAAACAAATAAATTCTAAGTTTATATTTTTTTAAGATTATAATTAAATTGAAACGTATTAAAACAAAAAAGAATATTTAAATCAAAACGAATCAAATGTCAAGTTGACATAGTTTTATTTAACTCAGAACGTATTAATGTAACAAATAATTAGAATAGAACAAATAAAATACAAAGTTTAATTAAAATGGATTAATGTAGCATATATTTAATCAAAATGAAAAAAAGACTAAATTTATTTCCAAAGGTATTAACGTAACAAAAAATCTTAATCAAAGCAAATAAAATCCTAGATTTATATATTTTTCCTAAAATTATAATTAAATCAAAATATGTTAACACAATGAAATTATTAGTTGGTCACGTATAAAAATATAAAAATGTATAAACATTTAAAAAAATGAAATGTAAATAAAAAATTGAATAAAAAAATTAAAATTTATTAACTAATCACATTTTATTAAATTAGCATTTAAAATTCAAAAACAAAAAATTATAAAAATGACTAAAACCAAAACTAATTATATACTATAGGTAGGGATGGCAAAAAAAACCGAAAACCGACGTAAACGGGCCGGGTTCGGGGACACTAATCGGGGACGGGGACGGTTTCGGGGAAAACCGCTAGAATTTTAACGGGGATGGTGCCGGGGGCCGGTATTAGGTAAATAACCGATTACCCGGCCCGATTAACCGTTTAAGAGGCCCGCTTAAAAAACCGATTATTATTATTATTATTATTATTATTATTATTATTATTATTATATATATATATATATATATATATATATATATATATATATATATATATATATATATATATATATATATATATATAGATTTAACCGTATTGTTGGTTGGAATGTTCGTAGTGTCGTCTTTCGAACATTGTAATCCTAGTTTATGCATCTTTTAATTGTCGCCGTAACAAGACTTAATCGTTCTCATTAAATGGGGATTTTTGCGGTGAAAATTAACCGTCTAATTAACCATTTACATTAAATGGTGAAAACCGAATCCCCGACGGGGATCCCCGTATAAATCCCCGCGGTTTTTTAAACGGGGATGGTATGCGGTTTCTTAAACGGGGATGGGGACGGGGGGACTGATCCCCGGCCCGAAACCGGCTCGTTGCCATCCCTAACTATAGGGACCAAAATTAATTTTGAGAATAAGGGAAAATCGTCATTTAGAAAAAGTCAAGAGATAGAAAGACCATTTCTGCAAGTAAATAGTGTTTTGAGAGACCATTTATGCAATTTTTAAAGAACATGGACCATTTCCATAATTTTGAGCAAACCACAATGTTCATTTTGGTAATTTACTCTAAAATTTATAAACGCTAACAAGGATATTGGGGACGAACTTCAAAAATCATAAGAGTCGAATAATTTTCTATTATAAATATAACACACAAAAATAAAAAAATTATCGGTATCGTTTGACTCCCCGTAAACGCTACATAGATCCGCCCCTGAATGATAAATTTATCATTTTAGATACAATTGTTGTATATGTCCAAAATGTTTTGTGTACAAATATCCTCCCATAAATCTATATACCTTTTGTCTACTATCGGACTCAAACTCCTTGCCAAGCATCGGTACCCCTAAATTACAAGCCTTTTGGTAACGACACGCAAGGGAATGATCCTACTTGTTAACCTAACATCACTTGAATCTTGATCAAAGAACCACATGACGATTGTTGATAACAAAAACGTTCTAGCCAAAGCAGTACCACCAGTAACGATTAATCCGCGGTAGTCGACCGGCAGTAACGATTAATCAGCGTAGTCAGGAATTAATAGAATTGCAGTAACGATTAATCAGCGTAGTCAGGAATTAATAGAATTGAAAGTTTTTGTATGTAAATTTTAAAATTATACATAGAATTTACAACATGTTAATTGATAATCAATTATAAATATAATTGTTATAAGTACCCAATAAATATGTTTGGTTTCGTTACTCTTAATATTAGATTTTGACTGATTTTGACCGACTTGACTGGTTTTTGGCCGACTGGACCGATTTTTTACCATTACCGATTTTGACTGATTAGACGATTTTGACCAATTCCGACTAATTAACCCCGACTAGGACCTAGCGAGATAGTTCAATTTGATCAGGGATAGCTTCGAGAGTGGGGGCGTAATGATCAAAGCTGTGGGTTGAGCGAGACGGGATAGTTCCCCGTCTAGCGGCTAAGTGCCGACTAATCGACCGCCCAGGAAATTTTTACTACACTGAAATCATAATCAAAACCAATTCCATTATATCAAAATTATGACCTCCAAATCTCCAATCATCGCTATCATATATGAGAATGATAAGTTCATCATACTGGCAACAATTCAAGTACTTGGAGAAATTAACCCTATATCGTTCATATCAAATGTTATGGAATTGTTTATAAAAGCTAATGCAGCCAATGATCAACACTCACCTCTTTTTAATCAGACTCAGGGGTGTACCTGGCCATCAACTGAGTCAACTCGGCATTAAGCCTCTCCTCCAACTCGATTTCTTCCTTCCAGTGCCTGCTCTTCATTTCAGCAAGCTTTTCGTCACGCATTTTCATCAAAATCTCCTTCTCTTCCTTGTATTCCTTCATTTCCTCAAGCAAATCCTCCCTGTCAACAATCAATACATAAGCTCACGAGTCAACTCGGAATTGAGGGTGACTCAACATAACTCGCGAGTCCTTGGTTGACATGGATAATTCAATGTTATATGTAGAAGGCAAATCAATAGTGAAAATATCAATACCTCTTCTGAGGATCCACTAATGAAAAAGAATGCTGGACTCTCCTAAATTCCTCGGCATCCCTTGCTTCATGGATTACCTTCAGCTGGTCTTTGAAGAACTGCTCTTGATAATCCATCTAAAAAAACGAAACAGAAAGATGAAAATGGGAAATTACCACAAATTTGCAAGAAAACTCTTTCAAAAAGATGCAGATGAAAGTAAGGTGCAATGTAAACTAACCTCTTCTTTGGTCTCCTCGTGGTGACGCTTGGTTCTCTCCCTCACAATGCGCTTCTCTTCTTCACTTTTCCGTAGCTTTTGTGATGCTATATCGAGCGACTCTTTCAGCGCTTTCGACTGCATCACTTCTTTAGAAATCTTCGTCTTGTACCAATGCAATTGTTGGTTGTCCTCGTTCATTTGCTTTAATTGATCGACAACTTTCTCTTGATAGGAAACCAACTCGAACTTTAACTTAGTTTTTCCTAAACAAACATATAATACAGAGTTAAGGGAAAATTGAAAAGTATGAGCATAAAAAAGGAACTTTATGGAAAAAGAATGAAAAATGAGCACACCATGAGAATGCTGATTGAATATATCCATATCTGGTTTTGTAGCCATGTACCCATATAATTGCCGTTTGCCTCCTGGATAAAACAGATTACGTCTATGATCCCAAGCATCACGGTCTGTGCCTTGATGTTCAAAGTGCTTTGTTAGACGTTCGGCTTCTGTATACCCAACAGCCGAGGACTCAAATATCAGAACACTCATCCCTCGGTGTCCTTTAGGTCCGTAAGAATGACGTGCTCTCACTGCTTCATAAGAACCGAAGTAAGCAAGAAGCTCCTGGTTTCCCATGCCAAGCCACTGAAAGTTATGACACAAGTAATTGTTGTAACGCTATATCGCTGATTAAAAAAAAGGGTTTCAGCATATAACCTTTTCGTTTTCATCCTGTTCTAGCTGAGTATTCATGATGATCACCATTGGTGGCCACACTATTTCCCTATCCTCGACAACTTCATTAAGTCCGTTCCATTGCCCATATGACTCACCAGAGGGTATAAGCTTGGCTCCCTTCCTGCGTAATTCTTCCTCCAAAACTTGGGCAAGATCCCGATGAAGTTTAACTCTTTTCGACCCTTTTGTTTTGGCATGCGTTACGAGAGACTGTAGACTACGGTACCAATCAATAGAGCCAGGACCATCCTGACAAGCCGGACAATGCCACTGTCTCGTTGGTTCGTTGATCTCCTCCACAGTCAAGTTATCTAAAGTATCAAAGAAGTTGGCGTACCATTTATTCTTCTTCCGATCCTCATGGCTTTTCAGATCTCCATCTGAATCATATTCGTCACTCAGAAGTTCATCATCAGATGCATCAAGTTCATCGTGATATTCCACATCTTCCTCAACAACAGAAGGACGAGGACTAGACACGTTATCCCTCCTACCTTCGTCATTTCCCAACTGCCAGGTGTTTCCCGGCCTCGAGTTCCAGTTCCATCCGCTTTGCAGTGGTGGAGGAATCGAGTTAAAGGTGGGACTGTAGTTGTTCTCGTAGTGTCGATTCACCAATTGGTTGCCAGCATTACCTCTGCTGCGAGTCTGTGCTGCCCACACATTGTTTGCTTCCCTTACCAGTCCACTGCCTCGTCCCCCGGTTCTCTCAGCTTGTGATGATGCATTGGGTTTAGAAGTCAAAGAAGCCGAAGCAGAATTGTTTCCAGATCTATTTTTGTTCTTTTTGGAAATAACCTTCAAACCATCATTGCGAACTTCCTGATTCAACTGATCAAGATCAGCACTCGAAAACCCAACAGTGCTTTTACCCTTCGATGAAGATTTCTTGAAATTGCCTATATTCATCTGACCACCTCCTTGTCTAGAATTCATCTGCAAATAACTTCACAAAACGAAGTGTAATGTATGCCTATAGGTTCACAAAATGGCTACCTACTTTTTCATTTGATATCGCCTGATCATTATACCTTTTTCATACCAGTTAAGTCGTTATACTTTCAAAACTCATCCCACTTTTGGTCATTCATCAAAAAAGTGTCACTAAAATTTTAATGTAATGAAAAATTCCATAATGACTAAACTGGCACCAATTTTAGAAAGTACGACCTAATCGTTACAAAATTAACACAATAAATCAAGTCAAATGAAAATGTAGGTTGCTATTCAAATTTAATAATATAAACCCCGGACATCAGTCTACTACTACTTGATTACATGATAGCTACTACTAATTTCAAATTTCCGAACAAATCCAACAGCAATGATTTAAATATGAAGACATGAATAATAAACGCCTTTATGTCATTAAGTAACTACTTTTCATTTGTCTAGTCTTGATCGTTATACCCTTTTTTTCATACCAATTAAGTCATTATTCTTTCGATCATATCTCAATTTTACTTTGCTATCATAAATAAAGTATCGTTAAAAGTTAAAAGGGTGCCATTAAAAGTTTAAAGTAACGACAAAATTTCCATCATGTTAAACGGATTTTAGAAAGTATGACCTAAAAGAACACCATTTTGGACACGTTACATCAACTTTTTCTCTCTCCACTATTTCCATTCTAAAACTTTAGAAATCCTCATCATTCTTAACTTTAAAGAGAGAAATTAATTTTAAAGAGAGAAAGAGAGAAGAGGTACAGAGAGAGAAGCTGAGTGGGGGATGAAAGCCGTTGGGGGGAATTTTTTGGGCGGGGCCGCAGGGGCGGGGCTGTGTTCCCGCTGGGGTAATCCCCCGTGTCCAAACCGTCGCGGCGGTAGTATACCGTTCAACCTAATCCTTGCAAAGACAACACAATAATCTAAATGAGTCAAACGAAAAAGTAGGTTGCTAAATTGTAGGGTCCTCAATTTTTGCCCCAGAAATTAGTCTATTAGTCTACTACTAATTGCTTATCAATTTTTGCACCTGCTATTGGTATGAAAAATAGTACCATAATTTAAACAGATCGTTTCGATACACCATCTATGATTCTGCGTTTATGATTCTTCGTTTATGATTCTTTTAATACGCCATTTATGATTCGTGAATCGGATGACAAATAACAATGTTACAAGTGACATTGAGACAAGAAAGAAAGAGTTATTTCAAACATTTAGGGGCGGTTTGATAGCACTTATCAGCCTCTTATCGGAGCTAACCTCTTATTCGGTAAGAGGAAAACCCGATAAGTGCGTTTGATTTGCATAATACATAAGAGGCAAAATCCTCTTATTTTGTCTTACCATGATAAGATTTTTTTTTCCTCTCATCACCTCTTATCAAAACTCTCAAAAGAAAAACAAAACCCTCTCTTCTCCTTGCTGAAACCCTAGCCGCCTAGCACCCCTTCTCCCTCACCGGCGCCGGCAGCGGCAGCGGCACCGGCACCGGCAACGGCAGCGACAACGGCAGCGGCAGTTACAGGTAACGACTCCCTCTCCTTCTCTTTTCCCTTCCTGTTCTTCGACGGCAGCCCCACCCCCCTTCACGGCGCCTTCTCTCTTCCCCCTTCCTGTTCTTTGACGGCAGCCCCACCCCCCTTCCTGTTCTTCTTTATATCTTCTCTTTTCATCCCAGGTACATCCAGTGTGATCACGTGATATCCGTTTGTCTCCTTCCAATCCGCACGTGCCAGGTTGATCGTGTCGAGGTTTTTAGCTATATTTAGTGGGTTTTGTTCCAAGATTCTGAAAGGGTCTTCTGTTGGGATCATCATATCCCATAGAGGTCTGTTGTAAGGGATTAAACCTTGCGTTGTGGGTAAACAGAACATTATGAACGCCATTGTTGTCAGTAGGAAGAGAGTGATGGTTTGTTGCTTAAACATCGTCATGTTGGTGGGTGTTTAATTTGTTGGCTGAATTCTAAATTTTGTAATTAAACAAGATAGCTAGAGAGTGTGTGATCGAAGTGGTTTGCTTTTAATTCTAACCTATTTTTACATCTTAAAATTACTATTTTTGGTTCTAAAAAACGATTTTTAGATGAATGATATGAATTTATCTAGGTATTTTTTATTTCTACCCTAACTATAGTTGTGTATGTTTTGATTTCAGGTTTGCTATTGACAAGAAGCATTCTTTGGCAAACAATCTTTGACTAGCATTCTTCATTTGAGGTATTCATTACTTTTTTTTTCAAGTATTCTTTGATATCATGTATAAAAAGTAGTTGATTTATGATTTTTGAACCATTTGATTATTGGATTTGATTCTTTGATCATGTATGATTCTTGAACCATTTGATTCTTGGATTGATTCTTTGATATCATGTATAAAAAGTTAGTTGATTATGATTCTTGAATCATGTATGATTCTTAAACCATTGGATACTTGGATTTGATTATTTGATATCATGTATAAAAAGTAGCATTCTTCGTCATGTATGATTCTTGAACTATTTGATACTTGGATTTGATTATTTGATATCATGTATAAGAAATGTTATTGAACGTGCTTATGGAGTATTGAAAGCACGTTTTCCAATCTTGAAGAGAATGGCCCCATATGCACTTGAGGTTCAAAGAGATGTTGTTCTTTCATGTTTTGCGGTTCATAATTTTATACGGAAGGAAGGATTAACTGACGAGTTTTTTGAGTATGATCAAACAAATGATGAACATGAAGAGGTACAAGGGCAAGGTCAAAATGAGGTTTTGGAAGGTCAAATACATGGAAATACTACCGATCAACAATCTATCAGTAACTTACGTGAACAAATTGCGAATCGACTAATGCAAAATGAAGATTGATATTTGGTATTTGGTATTGTAAGAACTTAATGGAACTTGATGTTTTAAGAACTTAATGGAAGTTGATGTATTTGCATTAAAAACTAATGTATGTTTATTATTTCTTATTAAAATGAATTGGTATGTCATTTAATTTTTGATTTTCAAAAAAATATTACTATTGTTTTGATGGTAAAAACATGTGATTTGAGAATGAATATATAAAATTAATAAAAATAACAGAATCAGATAATTTTTTTAACAAACAGACTTATTACAATTTTCTTATCAGATCAGTATCTTATCAGGACCACGTCTTATCAATCAGAAGTGGGATCATACATCAGACAGATTACCTCTTATGCTATCAAACAGCCCCTTAATCCTCTGTCGATGAGATCTCAAACCCTAATGAAAATCAAATTAGAAAAACTGAAACAACAAATAATAATCAGATAATAGTTATAACAAAAAATATTGTCGGACATTTCATGTTTGGTTTAGCTTATGTTGTTTACTATCACATTATCAAATAATCAAGGTGTTTGAATTTGCGTTTTATCTTGTAAATAACAAAATAATCTATTATTAAGCAAATAAACTACATACTTTAGCTTATAAAAAAATATGGTAAGATTAATTACATACGCAAATAATCACTTTAAATGAATGCAATCGAAACCCTTTAAACCAGTTATTTATATTATTGTAACTTAATAATCAATAAACTCCGTTCTAACGCAAAACCAAACACCAATTGCAACATCATTATCAAAAACAATATAGTAGCATTAAGTTATAATCATTACTTAGGTTTATATAACTTGTATTTAGGGTTTTGTATTGTCGTCATCAAACTTAAAAACCCTAATCAGGGTTTTGAAATGAACGGCAAGCATTCTGCAAGCGTAGAGACACATCACAAATGTGACATTTAAAAATAAGGATTTAAGTAAAAGTGTAGATAGGATTATACATCGTCGAGTGTTCACATCCTACAAAGTACAAACGAAGTATAAACATACAGAAAATTATGATCGAAAAAACCACATAGATACGACGGTGACGGAATCAACAAATTATCTGAAAAAGAACAACCTCTCGAATAGTTTAGTGTATAGAGACTACCTGAAAGAGATACACCGTCGTTCTATGAGCAAATGGAGTAGAAATGAAGGGTAATCAAAGAGGTTGGAAGAAGTTTGATGTACACGCGCCGCCGTGAAGAGAGCGTGAGAGAGTGAGAGTGAGAATGACAATGAGAAAATGCATAGAGGAGTGTGAGAGCTGGCGTGCTGCAGTATATAAATTTGCAGTGATCGACGTCTTTTCATCGATCCATTACTAATAATACTATTCATCACAAACGGTTTTCACCTTTAACATTAAAGGTTGGGTGTTCAAAAATTTTCGAAACGGAAAAACCGAAACGAAAAATCGAAATATCGTTTCAATTTTGAGGTTAACCGAACCGATTTTTTTATTATTTTCGGTTTGGTTAACCGAACCGGAAAAAAACTTCCGTTTAGGTTTCGGTTTAGGTTCACGATTTCGGTGACGGACGGTTAACCGAAAAACCGAAAAAAATTTAATTTTATATAGTTTAACTTTTATGCTAATAAATATTAACATCTATCCCAACAATAATTTAAAATTATAACTTATCTATTAGTATACATTAATTTGTAAATTCAAAACAACAAAATTTACACTTCAACAATTTGATTTAGAAAATTATAAAATTTTTTTTTTTTTGTTTTTATTAGAATTTTAAAGATAATGTACAATCTTTTAAAGATAAGTTGTAGTTTTATTCATCACTTTTATTATCTTAGACATTTTTAATTTTTAGGAACTAAATTTTGAATTTTTTTAATTTAACAATTAATTATTTAAATAAAAATGGTTAATTGGTTAACCGAATCAAAAAAACCGGTTAACCGATTGTCGGCTAACCGTTTTTTAGGTTTAGGTTCACGAAACCATCAAATTGACATCTCCGGTTAACCATCCGAAATGCGATTTCGGTTCGATTAACCATCCATGAACACCTCTAATTAAAGCTAGCTGTCTGACATGACAGGTAAGCAGCTGACTTATTTTATTAATTTTTATATATTACATAACATTTTTGTTTTCCTGTGTAACTTTTGATATATTATATTTTATTAAAATTTAAATATATCATTTAGATCGTATTATTTTGTCTACATTCTGATATAAAATTTATTACCGTCGGAACCATTTTCTTTAAGCAAACATATATGCAGCTGACTAGATATATTATTTTATATATAATATATAATTATTTCTTTCTATTATAACGTTTGATGTATTATATTTTATAAAAATTTTAATATATCATCATGATCGCTTTTCTTTTATCTACATGTTAACATAAATTTTTATTCCGTCTCAGCTATTTTAAAATGACAAAATTTTTATTATTTAGTTGATTAATCGATTGCACTTTTTCATTGTTTACCGAATAGTAAAACTAGCTGGCTGGCAGATAAACGACTATTTTTTTTACTTTATATATGATATATAACATTTTTGTTTTTTTGTGATAACCTATGATATATTATATTTTATTAAAATTTAAATATAATATTATGATCACATTATTTTAATCTATATTCTGATATAAAATTTATTATCATCGGAACTATTTTTATTAGACAGATAGGTATGCAACTAACTAAGTATTTTATTTCATATATAATGTATAATTGTTTTGTATATGTGTTATAACGTTTGATATATTATATTACACAAAATGACGAATATATCATTATGATCACATTTTTTTTTTCTACATTTCAACATAAAATTGTTTGTCATCTCAACTATTTCTAAAATGACAATTATTTAATTATTTAGTTGGTTGATTAATCACAATCTTTGCATTTATAAACTTAAATTGAAAGTAGTGAGTGATTCTCGGGGGAGAATCACGATCGGTAAATACTGTTATTTTATTATTTTAAAGTAATTTATTTATAAAAATATTATTTATGATCCCGCTGTAACGCGCGGATTAAACCACCTACTTTTTTTAATTTACAAATGTAACACCCTCCCCGATCCCAAAAATGTCACGTCAATACAATACACAGGTGGCAACATCGCAATGACTCTATAACACATATGTCAGAAAGTAATACCGGTCACTATTATTTTAAACTTTCACATAATATCATTAACATACAATTCACTGGTTAATAACATCCCAAAAGACACGAACACGATCAACACTAACATAATCATTAACAAAGGCAGCTGCAACAGCCTTCACATAACAGCGAGTCTCTAATCAACAAACTCAGCCACTAATCCCTTCACTGATACCCTGAACATGGCATACTCGAATACGTAAGCTCGGAAGCTCGTGAGTACGCGAGGGTTAGACTCTGCACATTAAACACATAACATACATACACGTAGCACCTACACACATCACAATCTCTATCCATGTTACAGGCAATCGACAATGCAAAGCAAGTATGAACACACAGCATGAGATCCGAAGCCCTGCACACAATATCACTGAGGGGACACTTCCCCGGCTAACGACCGTGTACGCTGGTGGTTAGCGAAAACCCTGTAGCACGGGCGCGAACCGGGGCCCTGCCGTGTATAACTTCAGAAATCAAAATACTCCTATCATCACTACCAAACTACCTTTATAACTTCAGAAATCAAAACCCCTAACTTCACATACACAACTAGAATTTAAACTACCCAAATCAAGAATTCTTACCTCCAAAACCTCAAAACACACCAAGGGACGAAGAAGATGGGAGTTATGCAACCCAAATAAGATTCTTGAACCCTTCTTGCTGCTCCAGAATCACACGCATACACACACTATTACACACACTTCACACACTTAGGTTTCCAAATAAGGAAAGAAGGGAAAAAGAAACACACGCGTATGTTTTCCACCCTTTCGACGGGTTCCAACCCAATAACCCGAACCCGATACCCCATTTTCACAATTAATATCCACTCAACCCATTTTAATCCACGAACCCATAAACACAATTAATCCACTAATATCACAACCCGGCGCCACGCAACTCATAAACCCGACACGTATAATCCACTACTCGGGCTATCATTCGACCCACGCAATAATAATATATTAAACATCCACTAAAATAATTACACGCAATTATCTCAAAAACGGGATGTTACAACAAACATAACCCCTTTTATCCCGTAGGGTTTATTTTGACAAGTATCATAATTATAGGAAGAATTTCATATATATCATTGTATAATATATCCTTGCAAACTTCATTATTACATATATATATATATATATATATATATATATATATATATATATATATATATATATATATATATATATATATATATATATATATATATATATATCCAAATGACCATTTTAAATTTAATTACATCATTTAAAAAATATAAAATATCACTTCTAAATTAATTTATTATTGAATTAAATTAGAAAATAATATTTTTTTTATTTTTTAATATATTTTTGTTGGGATTTAAGATGGTAGTTTAGATAATTAAAAAAAATTGAAATGATAAAATAAATTTAAGATAGTCATTTGAAAATGTATGTGAGATTTTAAGGATTAAGAAGAATATATATGTAATAAAGATGTTTGCAATGATATATGCGTAAGTTTACAATGATATATATGAAATCTCCCAAAATTATATAGGGTAAATTATAAATTTGGTCCATATGGTTATATTAAAAATTTTGGTTAGATCTTTTGACTTTAAAAATTACATTGTTAGTTTCTGTAGTTAAAGTTTTGTTACGGATTTCGTTCTTTATCCATTTAGAATGATGATTTTAACCTTAATTGTTTAATAACTATTATTAATAATTTTTTTTATTAATAATAAACTAAAATAATAAACTAATTTTATAAAAAATTAAAAAGCAGTATAATTATTTTAATGTAAGACACATGAAAATAAATAGTAAAATATTTATAAAAACATAAAAATTATTATTAACATTATTAATTAAAACCAAAAAATAACATTATGTAAACCTTTTTTTAATCATTAAATATATTAAATATATTAAGTACTCATATTTAACTTAAATGATTTTTAACTAGGATTAAAACACCTACAAAATCATATACATTGTTATTCTATCTTTTTGTTAATTAAAAATAAAAAATAAAATAACTTTATAAATTTAAACTTTAAAAAAAAATTTATATTTTTCTAAAGCTTTTATAAAAACATTTTGAAGAATTTTCTTAAAAATTTCAAAACGTTTAAACATCTTAAAACTTTGTTAATAAACTTTTAAAATTTTTTAACATTTCAAAACAATTAGTGTTTTCAAAGTATTTTAAATTTTTAAACATTTTTTTAAAAGTTTAAACTATAAAAATGTTTTTAAATATTTGTTGAAAGTGTTAAAATCTTGTTTATGTAAAAAATTTAAAATACATTTTGACAATGTTTATATTTATTTTCAGATTAATTTTTTTTTAATTCAAATATCTAAACTTTTAGCGTTATTTTTAATTAATAATAATAACTCATTTGTCTTTATTAATATTTTTTTATACAATTTTATGTATTTTATATCAAGTTATTTTTGTTAACATGTTTAATTTTTTAAATTAGTTTATTATTTAATAATAACATAAATAATAATAAGATAAAATTACTGATTTGGTCCTTGTGGTTTGTCCATTGTTGCTGGTTTGATCATTTAAGATTAAAAATTACTCCATTGGTCCCTATGATTGTATTTTTGTTTCATGGTTAGTCCTTTTCACAACGGACGTTAAGTCTCTCAGGTTAAGTCCAATTAATGAAAGGGTAATTTGGTTTTTTACATACTCTCTCTCCTCAATCCATTAGAAGACGGTGGTGGTATCTCAGATTTCTTGGCTGAATCCAAAATTTTCCCATGTATTTCATCTATAACCTTCTTAGCACCAAAAAGCTTCTCACCATCCGCAAAGTCAGGAAAAACTACTCGTGTGTTGGAAAAAACTTGTGATGAAGCACCTTTTTCTCAAGGGTTTCTTTCAATTTATTGTGTTTTTCATTCTGTTCTTCACATGTGCTTTCATTCACTGCTCTAACTTTAACTTTCAAGCTATCTTTGAAACTTCTGTTTGAAAAGCTTCAAATGCCTTCTTTCTTTCTGGCCACCGGGTTCACACTAGGATGAACGTGTTGTGGTACAGGTGATTTTTGCTTCTTTTCCATCGGATATCCGGATTCGATTTCACATGATTAACTGAAGGTATGTTGTTCTAAACAAATAATAGAGTTCATGTAATTTTGAAGAAGAAAGTATGTGCTTAACATCATTTTAGGAATTAAGAGACTAATAAATCTTGTAATTTTATATTTTCAGCTATAGCATGAGAGAATGGAAATAATTACAGAATATCAATCTTTTACTAACCATCTATATATCCACTAATCTGATTTATGTCGAATTCACTCTCAAAGCATGAAATTTTTACATAAGCAAATTATCTGGTTCTGGTGATCAAATGAAAAAAAAAAGAAGAAGGAGAGAGAGTATGTAAAAGACCAAATTACCCTTTCACTAACCTGCATACTTAATGGCCGTTTATGAAAAGGACTAACCATGAAACAAAAATACAATCATAAGGACCAATGGAGTAATTTTTGATCTTAAAGAACCAAACCAGCAACAATGGACGAACCACAGGGACCAAATCAGTAATTTTCTCTAATAATAAAAACAACTTTAATAATAATTATTAAACAAGTAAGGGTAATATGGTCATTATAAATGGTCAAAGGACGAAATCAGTAATAAAACTTCATCATAAGGATTGTCAATGTAATTTTAGATTTAAGGGACAAAATCTGTAATTTATAATAAACCACAAGGACGAAATATGTAATTTACCCAAATATATATTTACTAGTTTATTAGCTTTTATATTTCATGTATAATAAAATTTATCAATATAAAATATAAAATATTATTATTAAAAAAGAGATATTGAATTTTTTATTCAAAAATACAATAATAATAACATTGTTTGTCAAAATTATTATTTCTACAACCTTTTAAATTTACTTATTCTAATTAAAATTAATAGTAAAATAAAAAAATGGTCTCTGTGGTTTGTTCAAAATTACAAAAACGGTCCATTAACTTTTAAATTTGCAGTGACAGTCCCTCAGATCACTTTTTATTTACAGAATTGGTCCTTCTATTTTTAAACTTTTTAAAAATAACGATTTTATCTTTTACTCAATTACAAGTTTAGTCTTTAATTTCAAGTTTGGTCCTTTTAGTTAAATTTTTATTTTTGGTTTCAAAAATATTAATTTAAAAACTTATGATTTAATTTTTTATTAAATATATTATAATTATTATTTATACCTTTTCTTTAAAATAATTTATATTTATTTATTAAAAGTTAATTTTATTTATAATTAATTTAGTTAATTTATGATTCTTTTATGTATTCAATTTATTTACTAAAGATTCATTTATTTTATACTTCATTTGTTAACTTATTTGTATATTTTTATTATTTATACTTTTTCATTAACTATTTTATTACCTAAATATATTTTGATTTAATATTATAATTAAAACAAAGAGATACTGAATTTTTTTTTTCAAAAATACAATAATAATAACATGTAGGTCCCGAGAGGTTCCCAAAGTATATAGTTATAAGCTGTAGAGGGGGGTGAATACAGCAATTTAAAAACTAGAAACTCTTTTCTCAATGTTTGTATGTATTATCAACAATTTGTTAATTACAAACAAGCTTGAATGCGGAATAGTTCAAGCTGAGATGACAGATACAACAGTATGCTTACTAGTCTAAGACAGACTCAAACTAGTATACAATGAATACACTCACTAAGAAGCACTCACTGTGTTTACAAGACTTAAAGGAACATCTTATGTAAAACAGCTTAGACACACAGATGCTGGTTTACACAGAAGACTTGCATGCATGAAAATCACACTTGCACGTTCACTCTTGGTTTCAGCACTTAGCTTTCTTCACTCTTCTTTCTGACCTTAGAAGCTTCCTTTTATACTCACTTAGAGGATCTAAGAGAAGCATCTTCATTGGACGGAATGAAAAAGGAGAAGTCTTGTTGAAAAGACAACATAACCTTTTCTGCACTTTTCTGAAAAGCAGACTTGTCTTCACATGTGCAGAACTTTTGTCTTTTTACTTTGTCTACTATTGCATTGCCTTTAACTAATTTAGGAATGTCAACTTTGCGTCTTTCTTCCTTGTAAAGGCCTATTTTGATATAAGAAAAAGGTCTGTCACCCTTTTTCAAATAACCTTTTGTCTTCATGTTACAGAACAGCTTGGGCAGGCTGAGCAGTTCTGTTTTCCACTTTGTCTTCGACTTTGTAAACTGATCTTGTAGTCAAAAACAATACATGATGACTTGGAAACAAATTCCATAAAGTGTTTAGCCTGTTCACAAAGAACAGGTTCTGTTCACAAAGAACAGAACACTTTTAAAATGCCCAAGCTGCTCAACAGTGTAGAGCAGCGTAGACAGTTTATGTCCAGCCTGTTCAGCAGACAAAGCAGCTTGGACAAACTGTCTTAGTTGCAACACATGCAACATATAGAACAGCTTTAGACTGATATTGCAAATCATTTTCAGGTTTCAATAAGGCATATAACAGGCCTTAAA
>JAANYP010000922.1:0-131565 GCA_020465985.1 Centrapalus pauciflorus
GAGTTCTTCACGAATCTACCATTTCTTGTCTGATTTTGTCCGGATTTGAGGTAAGATCGACTCTATTTCTGACTTTTGGTTCGAGTTTGAAAGAGCATTTTCGAGTCTGCTCAATTTTCCTTCATTTGAAGCTGATTTACGCCCGTTTAGGACCTGTTCTTGCTTGGAAATCATCCCTAGTTGAAGATTATAGCTTGGACGAAGGTTAGTAACTATTTCTCCCTCACTTTTTGTCTAAATTCGTAGTTAAAATCTGGAAAGTTGATGAACATGCAAGATCAGATTCGAGACATTCATATGGGTGTTGAATTCGAATCTAATCTAGTAGACTCGAATTATACATGTTTGAATCTAGTTGCCATTCGAGTCTAAGCCTGAGTTCGAGTCTAATGATCCCTTAGAATCTAATATAGCCCTTCGAATCTAGTTGCCCTTCGAATCTAAGTCTTATGTTCGAGTCTAGCATGTATTCGAATCTAAGTCTTATGTTCGAGTCTAGCATGTATTCGAATCTAAGTCTTATGTTCGAGTCTAGCATGTATTCGAATCTAAGTCTTATGTTCGAGTCTAGCATGTATTCGAATCTAAGTCTTATATTCGAGTCTAGCATGTATTCGAATCTAAGTCTTATGTTCGAGTCTAGCATGTATTCGAATCTATGGCTATGGTTCGAGTCTAGCATTCCTAATTCGAATCTGGTTGTTGTGGTTCCAAGACTAAGGTTAATTCCTAAATCAGACTAGGTGATTAAACAACCTATTGTATTAAAGGTATCACTTAATATTGAATGGACTCTTAGTGATTGAATGTCATGATTCACCTAGTTAGTAATATGATTGGCCTCGTTGCAAGGCCACATATATGTGTAATTGGGTATCATATTGATCTGTTAAGAATAAGACTCACTTTGGGATGATAGGTACTACCTCAGACTCGACAGTTAAAAATTGACAAAAACCTGAGCATGAAACTAGGGTTATTTAGATTGTGGCTTAGACTTGACATTAATATGCCAGACTTGAAACTGAAATGCAGGAACCCGTCGTTTGACAGAGTAAACTGAACTGCTTAACTCGTTAAGCACTATCTGACTACGGACTGGACTACTGTGAGTGACAGATTTCATTAATTACATACATATATTTCGATACTTATTGGTGAATGTACTGACCGTATGGAAACTACTGATTGATTGCTGCATGTTTCTTTAATACTTTATTGTATCATAGAAATGTATGTTGCCATTACTGAACTTGACACCTGCAATACCTTGATTTCATGATCACTTTTACATTTTATGTAAATACGCATCATGCTTACTGCTTACTTGACTGTTTATATACTTGCCGTTGCATATAGCATCATCTGACCGGACCGAATGTGAGATCTCCATTCACAGGAAGGAATTCTGCAGATTCCTTTCCTATCTGACTTGTTTCCATACACTTCCCGTAGGGCTTCGGCCTTACATATGGGAATACTGACCAGGTTGTCTCCCAACCTAATTGCCGTCTCTGACGTGTTGACCGACAGGATCTGATAGTATGTTATATGTGTGTGGTATTTAGTGGAATTCTGTTAAACTCACTAAGCTTTGTTAGCTTACTAATGACAACTCCTTTTCAGGAAAAGCAGATAAAGGCAAGATCGTAACAGGTAGTTCATCCCAGGCTAAGTGAATCTGGATTGTGATGAATAGCAGACCTTGGACTTGTGTTGATGCCTAATTTGTAAAGACGGTGCGGTCTCGGGTAGCTTGTTCAGTCTTCCGCACTCTGATAGAAGATTTAGAAGCTAGTTGGACCACCATTGATCTTTAAATTTTGTTGTAATTAAGTATTTTGCTGATGGGCCTGTGGTATCAAACAATTTAATATTATTATGAAATAAAATATTTTGTCGTGTACTGTTTGTGGAAAGTTGGATGTTACAAAGTTGGTATCAGAGCAGCAGTTTAATCATCGAATTGGCCACCCGATACTTAAACTACTGGTATGATATGGACTATGTGACTCTGAATTCCCGAACAAGTCACCGAGGCCTAGGGTAATCTAATTAGTAAAGGACTACCCGCACAACTTGACCTAAGATAGGCAAATGATGACTGATAGGATGGGGAAGGGATTGACTACTTGATACTGACTTGACCTTGATCTGACTTTGACTTGACTTTGTATCTGCCTGATTGACTGACTGCCTTCATATCTATGAATTTAGATATGCTTATCTGATGTAGGAATTATGACTTGAATTGTGCTTATTGAATCAGGAAATAATAGCTATTTCCTTTATATTTTCAGCCAATGGCTGATAAGAATCCGACTGTTGCCGGTTCCTCAAGGGTTGATAAAGCTGCCGATGCTGCAGCTGAACAACACAAAGAAACTGTTCACGTAGAGGACTTAGGCACTGACCCTGAGAACACTGCTAATGACTCAAGCAGTACTGCCACCCCTGTGCCTCCCCAGCAGGCTCAATTGATTGACCTTGTTCATAAGTTGAATGAGGATAACCGTAGGCAAATGCAGCTTATGATGGATAGGAACCGACTGCAGACTGATATGGCAGTTGAAGACAGATTTAGGGAGATTAAGGAATTATTGACCAAGGGTAAAGCAGTGATGCAGACTGATGAAGTAGACCAGCGCGAGATGGAATTTAAGCGCCGTGAAGAAGAACTTAGGTTGCGAGAACTTAAGTTACAAGAATTAGAACTGAAGCATAGGGAAGAATTATTAGCGAAGCCGAAGAAGGACAGGAAGAGGAAGCGTAGATACGTGTCCTCTGACGAAAGTGAGACTGACTCTTCTGATCATCACGTTAAGGTAGGACGTGAGTGTACGTTTGTCGACTTCAAAAAGTGTGGAGCTCGTACTTTTGCGGGAACATCGGATCCTGTTAAGGCTATACTGGGTCGCAAACATGGAGAAGGCGTTTAAACTCTCCAAGTGTAACGAAGAAGATAAAGTGACATTTGCGACGGGAATGTTAGAAGATGGAGCTGGCCGCTGGTGGAAGTCGATTACGAATCCCATGTCTGAAGCAATGGAAAAATCCATTACGTGGGAACAATTTAAGATTCATCTGAAAGAAAAATACTGCCCCCAGGATGTCAAGCGTCAAATGGAGAAAACCCTGCTATCTTTTCAGCAAGGTACGAGATCTGTAACTGACTATGAGCTGGAATTTACCAGGCTCTCACTACTATCTGATCACCCCGTTGACACTGACGAAAGAAGAAGGGATTTGTTTGTGGATGGTCTGGATCGAGAAATCCGGAAGTTTGTGAAGTCCGGCAGACCGAAAAGTTATATCGAGGCGGTGGAAATTGCTAGGGTAGGTGAGCTTGAAATCTATCCTGAGCGCGCGTGTCCTTTTATTGCTAAATCCAGCAAGAAGGAAAAATCTGATAAAGCCGGGAAGGAGAGATCGGAAAGGAAGTATGAAAGTTCGAAGGTGGGAGATAAGCAGTCTTCCAAGAAAGCTAAGTCGTTCGCTGTGTCCTCGACACCAAAGCCTGCTTGTCCTCGATGCAAGCAAACTCATGAAGGGAAATGCGATCCTGCATTTGTTAAGTGTTACTGCTGTAAACAGAATGGTCACGACAGGTCAGAATGTCCTAGACGCGAGGAGGCTTGTCGAAACTGCGTTACGTTGGGGCATTATGCTAAAGATTGTACTCGGCCTCGATATGTTCCTCCGCCTACATCATCACCTCAGCAATCAGTTAAGGGTTCCTCTGCTCCGAGGAATCAACCGAGAGCCTTTCAGATGACAGCCGAAGAGGCGAAAGAGACTGCTGACGTCGTCACGGGTACATTTCTTGTTAATGAATTGCCTGCCTTAATCCTATTTGACTCTGGCTCCAATCTGTCGTATGTGTCTGAAAAGTTTGCTAGGCAGTTTAATTTTGCCCCTGTGATGTTACCTGCACCCTTAGACATAGAAACTGCTAGCTCGAACTATGTGACTGTGAATAGAATCTTTCGTTCCTGTAAGCTAGTGATTGATGACTTTTCCTCGGACGTTGACCTGATACCGATGTGGATTAGGGAGTTCGATGTTATTATAGGAATGGACTGGCTAATGATAAACAACGCTGAAATCCTTTGTGCAAAAAGGATAATTAGAATTAGAAAACCCGAAGGAAGTGAACGTTATGTATATGGCGATAGAAAGACTCGAGATTTAGGTCTCATTTCTGTAATGAAAGCCCGGAAGTGCCTAACCAAAGGTTGTGTCGCCTTTCTAGCATATGCCTTTGATGATAAAGAAGTTAAAAAGACTGTCTCCGATGTACCTGTAGTTCGAAATTTCCCCGACGTGTTCCCGGATGACATTTCTGGTTTGCCACCAGATCGTCAAATCGAATTTCATATTGACCTTGTACCGGGTGCTGCTCCTATCGCTAAAGCCCCTTACCGTCTAGCTCCGAATGAAATGAAGGAAATGATGAGTCAGTTGCAGGATTTGTTAGAAAAAGGGTTTATTCGTCCGAGTACTTCTCCTTGGGGTGCTCCGGTTCTTTTCGTCAAGAAGAAGGATGGTACCTTTCGCATGTGTATAGATTATCGGGAGCTGAATAAAGTAACAATCAAGAACCGATACCCTCTGCCAAGAATTGACGACTTGTTTGATCAACTGCAAGGGGCTAGCTACTTCTCAAAGATCGATCTCCGATCTGGTTACCATCAACTCAAAGTATTTGAGTCTGACATACCGAAGACTGCATTTCGTACTCGTTACGGTCATTTCGAATTCCTAGTAATGCCGTTTGGTCTCACAAATGCCCCGGCAGCATTTATGGACCTCATGAATAGGGTATGTGGGCCAATGCTGGATAAATCAGTGATAGTCTTCATTGATGACATCTTGATTTACTCCAAATCTGAATCTGATCATGCGATGCATTTGCGAGAATTGCTAGAACTGTTACGAAAAGAACGACTCTATGCAAAATTCTCCAAATGTGAATTTTGGTTACGCCAAGTACAGTTTTTAGGACATATAGTCTCCGGTGAAGGAATAGCCGTAGATCCGTCAAAGGTTGAGGCGGTTCAGAAGTGGGAAGCGCCGAAAAATGTATCTGAAGTTCGGAGTTTCTTGGGTCTTGCGGGTTATTACAGAAGATTTATCCGTGATTTCTCCAAGATTGCGGTGCCTTTAACCAGCCTGACGAAGAAAGAAGTCAAGTTTGAATGGAATGAACCTCAAGATCGTGCATTTGAGACTCTGAAACGTAAGCTAGTAGAAGCGCCGATTTTGGCCTTACCTGAGGGTAATGATGATTTTGTAGTCTATAGTGATGCATCTAAGATGGGATTAGGCTGTGTACTGATGCAAAGGGATAAAGTAATTGCATACGCATCAAGGCAGCTAAAGGCGCATGAAAAGAATTACCCGACGCATGACTTAGAGCTTGCAGCCGTGACTTTCGCACTGAAGATTTGGCGGCATTATCTGTATGGGACTAGGTGCAAGTTATATACTGATCACAAAAGTCTGAAGTATATATTTGACCAGAAAGAGCTGAATATGCGACAAAGGCGATCTATGGAATTGATTAAAGACTACGACTGTGAGATTCTTTACCATCCAGGTAAAGCAAACATTGTAGCAGACGCCCTAAGCCGTAAGACCGGACGAGACCATTATTCTCGATGTTATGCCTTGACTCCTGTCGTATTGGAGTCTGCTTTGCCTGAATCGATTATTGCCGCTCAAACCGAAGCCATTCGGGATGAGAACTTGAAATCTGAACGCATGGTTACTTATGTGACCCAGCTGACTCTTGATAATCGTGGTCTTAGACGGTTTTTGGATAGAATATGGGTTCCCAGACTAGGAGGTATTCGGGATCGAATTCTGTCAGAAGCTCATATGTCGAAATTCTCGATACACCCTGGTTCTACCAAAATGTATCAAGATTTAAGGACGGAATATTGGTGGCCTGGCATGAAGAAGGACGTGGGGCGATATGTAGAAAATTGCATGACTTGCTTACAAGTCAAATCTGAACATCAGAAGCCGTATGGGGAACTACAACCATTGCCAATCCCGGAATGGAAGTGGGACCACATAACCATGGACTTCGTGACGAAGCTGCCAAGGACAAAGCGGAATCATGACTCTATATGGGTAATAGTGGATAGACTTACTAAGTCAGCCCATTTTCTACCCATACGAGAAGATGAACGCCTCGAAAAGTTAGCTGAATTGTACATAAAAGAAATTGTGACTAGACATGGTGTGCCATTGTCTATAGTATCTGACCGTGACAGTAGATTTACTTCACGTTTTTGGAAGGCTTTTCAGACTGGATTAGGAACTGAACTTAAGATGAGCACCGCTTATCATCCAGAAACCGATGGGCAAAGCGAGAGGACAATTTTGACCCTAGAAGATATGTTACGGGCCTGTGTGATTGATCTTGGTGGAAGTTGGGACACTCACTTGCCGTTTGTGGAGTTTGCATATAATAATAGTTATCACTCGACTATTGGTATGCCTCCATATCAGCTTTTGTACGGACGTCGATGCAGAACTCCAACCTGTTGGAGGGAAACAGGTGAACGCCCAATCTCTGGACCAGCAATTCTGCAAGAAGCCCATGATCAGCTACAATTAATTCGGCAGCGGATACAGACTTCTCAGGACAGACAAAAGAAGTATCACGACAGAAGACGTAAGCCGATTGCGTTTGAAGTTGGAGATAAAGTGTTGCTGAAAGTTTCGCCAAGAAAAGGAATAGTAAGGTTCGGCAAACGGGGGAAGTTGAGCCCTCGATTTGTGGGTCCTTTTGAAATTCTCGAACGTATAGGATTACAAGCCTACAGACTAAAGCTGCCTGCCGAAATGATTGGAATTCATGATGTATTCCATGTGAGTAATCTTCGGAAGTGTTTGGCTGACGCTGAAGCCGTGATTCCTTGGAAAGACGTGCAACTGGATGAGCAGTTGCGGTACGAAGAAGAGCCTGAGCGTATTATCGACCATAAAGTTTCGAAACTGCGTAGTAAGGAAATCCCAATGGTGTTAGTTCAATGGAAATATCATAAAGGATCTGCGCAAACTTGGGAACGAGAAGACGAGATTAGGCAGAAGTATCCGAGGTTATTTCTGTCTTAGTCAATTCCGAGGACGGAATTAATTTAACGGGGGAAGATTGTAACGGCCCGAATTTTATTAATTATATATTTCAGCATCGGACTTTGGATAATAAAACAAATTTTATCCAATTATTAGTAAATTAGCTGATAATGTGAATCTGAAATAATTAATTATATTAAGTTATAATTAATTATGATGAGTTACCCAAAAATTTAGTTGAAATTAAGATAATAATTAAAATTCAGCTAAATGATAATTTAATGACTGAAAATAGCGAAACTGACTAAATGAGTTAAAATTTACTAAAAGACAATCGTTGCAGATCTAGACCTTCTTTGCTAATATTTGTATCTGAAATGCAAATCGGAGCAATTGGGAATAAAGTTGGACAATTACGGAAAATTCAGTAGAATACCTGATTTTCCCTATTTCCCTATAAATAGGAGTTATACTCCTCACTTTTAAAGTTTAGAAAGTTTACCCTCCTCCCTCTCTCTACACTCTCCTCCTTCTCTCTAGCTTTTCTTGAAATCGAACCGTTGGATTCTCGTGTTACTTACGCCATTGGATAGAGATCGTCGAGTTCTTCACGAATCTACCATTTCTTGTCTGATTTTGTCCGGATTTGAGGTAAGATCGACTCTATTTCTGACTTTTGGTTCGAGTTTGAAAGAGCATTTTCGAGTCTGCTCAATTTTCCTTCATTTGAAGCTGATTTACGCCCGTTTAGGACCTGTTCTTGCTTGGAAATCATCCCTAGTTGAAGATTATAGCTTGGACGAAGGTTAGTAACTATTTCTCCCTTACTTTTTGTCTAAATTCGTAGTTAAAATCTGGAAAGTTGATGAACATGCAAGATCAGATTCGAGACATTCATATGGGTGTTGAATTCGAATCTAATCTAGTAGACTCGAATTATACATGTTCGAATCTAGTTGCCATTCGAGTCTAAGCCTGAGTTCGAGTCTAATGATCCCTTAGAATCTAATATAGCCCTTCGAATCTAGTTTCCCTTCGAATCTAAGTCTTATGTTCGAGTCTAGCATGTATTCGAATCTAAGTCTTATGTTCGAGTCTAGCATGTATTCGAATCTAAGTCTTATGTTCGAGTCTAGCATGTATTCGAATCTAAGTCTTATGTTCGAGTCTAGCATGTATTCGAATCTAAGTCTTATGTTCGAGTCTAGCATGTATTCGAATCTATGGCTATGGTTCGAGTCTAGCATTCCTAATTCGAATCTGGTTGTTGTTGTTCCAAGACTAAGGTTAATTCCTAAATCAGACTAGGTGATTAAACAACCTATTGTATTAAAGGTATCACTTAATATTGAATGGACTCTTAGTGAATGAATGTCATGATTCACCTAGTTAGTAATATGATTGGCCTCGTTGCAAGGCCACATATATGTGTAATTGGGTATCATATTGATCTGTTAAGAATAAGACTCACTTTGGGATGATAGGTACTACCTCAGACTCGACAGTTAAAAATTGACAAAAACCTGAGCATGAAACTAGGGTTATTTAGATTATGGCTTAGACTTGACATTAATATGCCAGACTTGAAACTGAAATGCAGGAACCCGTCGTTTGACAGAGTAAACTGAACTGCTTAACTCGTTAAGCACTATCTGACTACGGACTGGACTACTGTGAGTGACAGATTTCATTAATTACATACATATATTTCGATACTTATTGGTGAATGTACTGACCGTATGGAAACTACTGATTGATTGCTGCATGTTTCTTTAATACTTTATTGTATCATAGAAATGTATGTTGCCATTACTGAACTTGACACCTGCAATACCTTGATTTCATGATCACTTTTACATTTTATGTAAATACGCATCATGCCTACTGCTTACTTGACTGTTTATATACTTGCCGTTGCATATAGCATCATCTGACCGGACCGAATGTGAGATCTCCATTCACAGGAAGGAATTCTGCAGATTCCTTTCCTATCTGACTTGTTTCCATACACTTCCCGTAGGGCTTCGGCCTTACATATGGGAATACTGACCAGGTTGTCTCCCAACCTAATTGCCGTCTCTGACGTGTTGACCGACAGGATCTGATAGTATGTTATATGTGTGTGGTATTTAGTGGAATTCTGTTAAACTCACTAAGCTTTGTTAGCTTACTCTGTCATGACAACTCCTTTTCAGGAAAAGCAGATAAAGGCAAGATCGTAACAGGTAGTTCATCCCAGGCTAAGTGAATCTGGATTGTGATGAATAGCAGACCTTGGACTTGTGTTGATGCCTAATTTGTAAAGACGGTGCGGTCTCGGGTAGCTTGTTCAGTCTTCCGCACTCTGATAGAAGATTTAGAAGCTAGTTGGACCACCATTGATCTTTAAATTTTGTTATAATTAAGTATTTTGCTGATGGGCCTGTGGTATCAAACAATTTAATATTATTATGAAATAAAATATTTTGTCGTGTACTGTTTGTGGAAAATTGGATGTTACAGGGCTGTTACAATCTTCCCCTGTTAAATTGATTCCGTCCTCGGAATCGACTAAGGCAGGAATAACTTCGGATACTTCTGCTTAATCTCGTCTTCTCGTTCCCAAGTTTGCGCAGATCCCTTATGGTATTTCCATTGGACTAACACCATTGGAATTTCCTTGCTGCGCAATTTCGAAACTTTATGATCGATAATACGCTCGGGCTCTTCTTCGTATCGCAACTGCTCATCAATTTGCACGTCTTTCCAAGGAATCACAGCTTCAGCGTCAGCTAAACACTTTCGAAGATTACTCACATGGAATACATCATGAATCCCAGTCATTTCGACAGGCAGTTTTAGTCTGTAGGCTTGCAATCCTACACGCTCGAGAATTTCAAAAGGACCCACAAATCGAGGGCTCAACTTCCCCCGTTTGCCGAACCTTACTATTCCTTTTCTTGGCGAGACCTTCAGCAGCACTTTATCTCCAACTTCAAACGCAATTGGTTTCCGTCTTTTATCATGATACTTCTTTTGTATGTCTTGAGAAGTCTGAATCCGCTGTCGAATCAACTGTAGTTGATCATGGGCTTCTTGCAGAATTGCTGGTCCAGAGATCGGTCGTTCACCTGTTTCCCTCCAACAGGTTGGAGTTCGGCATCGACGTCCGTACAAAAGCTGATATGGAGGCATACCAATAGTCGAGTGATAACTATTGTTATAAGCAAACTCCACAAACGGCAGGTGAGTATCCCAACTTCCACCGAGATCAATCACACAGGCACGTAACATATCTTCTAAGGTCAAAATTGTCCTCTCACTTTGCCCGTCAGTTTCAGGATGATAGGCGGTGCTCATCTTAAGTTCAGTTCCTAGTCCATTCTGAAAAGCCTTCCAAAAACGAGAAGTAAATCTGCTGTCACGGTCCGATACTATAGACAATGGCACACCATGTCTAGTCACGATTTCCTTTACGTACAATTCAGCTAACTTTTCGAGGCGTTCATCTTCACGTATGGGTAGAAAATGGGCTGACTTAGTAAGTCGATCCACTATTACCCATATAGAGTCATGATTCCGCTTTGTCCTGGGCAGCTTCGTCACAAAGTCCATGGTTATATGGTCCCACTTCCATTCCGGGATCGGCAATGGTTGTAGTTCCCCATACGGCTTCTGATGTTCAGATTTGACTTGTAAACAAGTCATGCAATTTTCTACATATCGCCCCACGTCCTTCTTCATTCCAGGCCACCAATATTCCGTCCTCAAATCTTGATACATTTTAGTAGAACCAGGGTGTATCGAAAATTTCGACATATGAGCTTCCGACAGAATTTGATCCCGAATACCTCCTAGTCTGGGAACCCATATTCTATCCAAGAACCGTCTAAGACCGCTATTATCAAGAGTCAGCTGGGTCACATAAGTAACCATACGTTCAGATTTCAAGTTCTCATCCCGAATGGCTTCGGTTTGAGCGGCAATAATCGACTCAGGCAAGGCAGACTCCAAAACAACAGAAGTCAAAGCATAACATCGGGTATAATGGTCTGGTCCGGTTTTGCGGCTTAGGGCATCTGCTACAATGTTTGCTTTACCTGGATGGTAAAGGATTTCACAGTCATAGTCTTTAATCAATTCCATAGATCGCCTTTGACGCATATTCAGCTCTTTCTGATCGAATATATACTTCAGACTTTTGTGATCGGTATATAACTTGCACCTAGTCCCATACAGATAATGCCGCCAAATCTTCAGTGCAAAGGTCACGGCTGCAAGTTCTAAATCATGCGTCGGATAATTCTTCTCATGCGCCTTTAGCTGCCTTGATGCATAGGCAATTACTTTATCCCTTTGCATCAACACACAGCCTAATCCCATCTTAGAAGCATCACTATAGACTACAAAATCATTATTACCCTCAGGTAAGGCCAGAATCGGCGCTTCTACTAGCTTACGCTTCAAAGTCTCAAAGGCTCGATCTTGAGATTCATTCCATTCAAACTTAACTTCTTTCTTCGTCAGACTGGTTAAAGGCACCGCAATCTTGGAGAAATCACGGATAAATCTTCTATAATAGCCCGCTAAACCCAAGAAACTTCGAACTTCAGATACGCTTTTCGGCGCTTCCCACTTCTGAACCGCATCAACCTTTGATGGATCTACGGCTATTCCCTAACCGGAGACAATATGTCCTAAAAACTGCACCTGACGTAACCAGAATTCACATTTGGAGAATTTTGCATAGAGTCGCTCCTTTCGTAACAATTCTAGCAATTCTCGCAAATGCATCGCATGATCAGATTCAGACTTGGAGTAAATCAAGATGTCATCAATGAAGACTATCACTGATTTATCCAGCATTGGTCTACATACTCTATTCATAAGGTCCATAAATGCTGCCGGGGCATTTGTGAGACCGAACGGCATTACTAAGAATTCAAAATGGCCATACCGAGTACGAAATGCAGTCTTCGGTACGTCAGACTCAAATACTTTGAGCTGATGATATCCAGATCGGAGATCAATCTTTGAAAAATAACTAGCCCCTTGCAGTTGATCAAACAAGTCATCAATTCTAGGCAGAGGGTATCGGTTCTTAATAGTTACCTTATTTAACTCCCGATAATCGATACACATGCGAAAGGTACCATCCTTCTTCTTAACGAAAAGAACCGGAGCACCCCAAGGAGAAGTACTCGGACGAATAAACCCTTTTTCCAATAATTCCTGCAACTGACTCATCATTTCCTTCATTTCATTCGGAGCAAGACGGTAAGGGGCTTTCGCGATAGGAGCAGCACCCGGTACAAGGTCAATATGGAATTCGATTTGACGATCTGGTGGCAAACCAGAGATGTCATCCGGGAACACGTCAGGGAAATCTCTAACTACAGGTACATCAGACACGGTCTTTTTAACTTCCTTATCATCTAAGGCATATGCTAAATAGGCGGCACAACCTTTGGTTAGGCACTTTCGGGCTTTCATTACAGAGATGAGACCTAAATTTCGAGTCTTTCTATCGCCATAAACATAACGTTCACTTCCTTCGGGGGTTCTAATTCTAATCATCCTTTTAGCACAAAGGATTTCAGCATTATTCGTCATAAGCCAATCCATTCCTATAATAACATCGAATTCTCTAATCCACATCGGTATCAGGTCAACGTCCGAGGAGAGGTCATCAATCACTAGCTTACAGGAACGAAAGACTCTATTCACAGTCACAAAATTCGAGCTAGCAGTTTCTATGTCTAAGGGTGCAGGTAACATCACAGGGGCAAAACCAAACTGTTTAGCAAACTTTTCAGACACATACGACAGATTAGAGCCAGAGTCAAATAAGATTAAGGCAGGCATATCATTAACAAGAAATGTACCCGTGACGACGTCAGCAGTCTCTTTTGCCTCTTCGGCTGTCATCTGGAAAGATCTCGGTTGATTCCTCGGGGCAGAAGAACCTTTGACTGATTGTTGAGGTGAAGTTGTAGGCGGAGGAACAAATCGGGGTCGGGTACAGTCTTTAGCATGATGCCCCAACGTAATGCAGTTTCTGCAAGCCTCATTGCGCCTGGGACATTCTGACCGATCATGACCATTCTGTCTACAGCAGTAACATCTAACAAACGCAGGATCGCATTTCCCTTCATGAGTTTGCTTGCAGCGAGGACAAGCAGGCTTTGGCGTCGAGGTCACAGCATACGACTTAGCTTTCTTGGAAGACTGCTTATCTCCCTTCTTCGAACTTTCATTCTTCTTTTCAGCTCTCTCAGATTTTTCTTTCTTATTAGATTTAGCAATAAAAGGACATGCGCGCTCAGGATAGATTTCAAGCTCACCTACCCTAGCAATTTCCACTGCCTCAATATAACTTCTCGGCCTGCCAGACTTCACAAACTTCCGGATTTCTCTATCCAGACCATCCACAAACAAATCCCTTCGTCTTTCGTCAGTATCGACAGGGTGATCAGATAATAACGAGAGCCTGGTGAATTCCAGCTCATAGTCCGTCACGGATCTTGTACCTTGCTGAAAAGATAGCAGGGTTTTCTCCATCTGGCGCTTAACATCCTGGGGGCAGTATTTTTCCTTCAGATGAATCTTAAATTGATCCCAAGTAATGGATTTCTCCATTGCTTCAGACATGGGATTCGTAATTGACTTCCACCAACGGCCAGCTCCATCTTCCAACATTCCCGTCGCAAATGTCACCTTATCTTCTTCATTACACTTGGAGAGTTTAAACGCTTTCTCCACATTCGCGACCCAGTCCATAGCCTTAACAGGATCAGATGACCCCGCAAATGTACGAGCCCCACATTTCTTAAAGTCAACAAATGTACACTCTCGTCCCACCTTAACGTGATGGTCGGAAGAGTCAGTCTCACTTTCATCAGAGGACACATGCCTATGTTTCCTCTTCCTGTCTTTCTTCGGCTTCGCTAACATTTCTTCCCTATGCTTCAGTTCTAACTCCTGCAACTTAAGTTCTCGCAACCTAAGCTCTTCTTCACGGCGCTTAAAGTCAATTTCACGCTGGTTTTCCTCATCAGTTTGCATCACTGCTTTACCCTTGGTCAACAAATCCTTAATCTCCCTAAATCGGTCTTCAACTGCCATATCAGTCTGCAGTCGGTTCCTATCCATCATAAGCTGCATTTGCCTACGGTTATCCTCATTCAACTTATGAACGAGGTCAATCAATTGAGCCTGCTGGGGAGGCACAGGGGTGGCAGTACTGCTTGAGTCATTAGCAGTATTTTCAGGGTCAGTGCCTAAGTCCTCTACATGAACAGATTCTTTGTGTTGATCAGCTGCAGCATCAGCAGCTTTATCAACCCTTGAGCAACCGGCAACAGTCGGATTCTTATCAGCCATTGGCTGAAAATATAAAGGAAATAGCTATTATTTCCTGATTCAAATAAGCACAGTTCGAGTCATAATTCCTACGTCAGATAATCATATCTAAATTCATAGATATGAAGGCAGTTAATCGGACTCACAAAGTCAAGTCAAAGTCAAGTCAGTATCAAGCAGTCAATCCCTCCCCCATCCTATCAGTCATCATTTGCCTATCTTAGGTCAAGTTGTGTGGGTAGTCCTTTACTAATTAGGTTACCCTAGGCCTCGGTGACTTGTTCGGGAATTCAGAGTCACATAGTCCATACCATACCAGTAGTTTAAGTATCGGGTGGCCAATCCGATGATTAAACTGCTGCTCTGATACCAACTTTGTAACATCCAAGTTTCCACAAACAGTACACGTCATAATATTTCATTCTTCTTTAAGTAATAAATATTACTAATTGTTTGATACCACAGGTCCATCAGCATGAATACTTAATTACAACAATATTTTAAAATCAAATGGTGGTCTAACTAGCTTCTAAATCTTCAATCAGAGTGCGGAAGACTGAACAAGCTACCCGAGACCGCAACATCTTTTCAAAATAGGCATCATCAAAAGTCCAAAGGTCTGCTATTCATCAAAATCCAGATTCACTTAGCCTGGGACGAACTACCTGCTATGATCTTGCCTTTATCAACTTTTCCTGAAAAAGAGTTGTCATGACAGAGTAAGCTAACAATGCTTAGTGAGTTAACAGAGTTCCATTAGTTACCACACACACATAACATACTATCAGATCCTGTCGGCAATACGTCAAAGACGGCAAAAAGGTTGGGAGACAACCCAGTCGGTATTCCCATGTGTAAGGCCGAAGCCCTACGGGAAGTGTATGGAAACAAGTCAAATAGGAAAGGAATCTGCAGAATTCCCTCCTGTGAATGGAGATCTCACATTCGGTCCTGTCGGATAATGCAATATGCAGCGGCAAATATTTATACAGTCAAGTAAGCAATAAGCATGATACGTATTTACATAAAATGTAAAAGTGAACATGCAATCAAGGCAATTCAAGTGTCTAGCTTCAGTAGTGTCAAAAGTATGTTTCTATGATACAATATAGTATTAAAGAAACATGCAGCAACAATCGGGAGTTTCCATACAGTCACTACATTCACCAATAAGTATCGAAATATATGCAAGTAAATAATGAAATCTGTCACTCACAGTGGTCCGTAGTCAGATAATGCTTACGAGTTAAGCTGTTCAGTTTACTCTGTCAAATCGGTGGGTTCCTGCAGTTCAGTTTCAAGTCTGGCATTTCAGTTTCAAGTCTGTGAAATAATCTATATAACCCTAGTTATATATTCAGGTTATTGTCAATTTTGGTTATCGAGTCTGAGGTAGTTCCTATCGTCCCAAGGTGAGTCTATTCTTATCAGATTAATACGATTCATCTAATTACAGATGTGTGGCCTTGAAACAAAGCCAATCGTATTACTTAGCAAGGTGAATAGGACATACACATTCTAAAGGTTCATAGAGAGTCGGTTAATTTATTTGTGCATAAAATAGTTATGCAACATGAAACTTGTGATTTTTATCATAATTAAACGATACTTTCAATTTCATTAGATTATTTAATAACTTAATCTGATTTAGGAATTCGACTTTGGCTAGGAAGAAACACAGATTCGAATTAAGGAGGCTAGATTCGAATCATGCCTAATTCGAATCTATAGATTCGAAACACACCCACATAGAATCGAAGGTAAACACCTAGATTCGAACATACATACATTCGAGCCTAGTAGATTCGAAACTAGCCCAACAGATTCTAGGATGCTTAGATTCGAAACTTACCCTATTCGAGTCTAATTAAACAGATTCGAAACACACATAATAGACTCTAAGGAGAATAGATTCGAAATCCTCACCCCTTCGAGTCTAGTGATTAGATTCGAAATCCTTCACCATTCGAGTCTAATATATGAATGTCTCGAATTTGTTCTACGTGTTCATCGTTTTTTCCAGGTTTTAGCTACTAAACAGGAACATAAATGACGGAAAAATAGATACTAACCTTCGTCCAAGCTATATCCTTCGACTATAGATGATTTCCAAGCAAAAACAAGTCCTAAACGAGAGCAAATCAGCTTCAAATGAAGGGAATTTGAGCAAACTCGAGTTTGCTCATTCAAAACCGAACCAAAAGACAGAAATAGGGCCGATCTTACCTTAAATCCGGACGAAATCAAACATGCAATGGTAGATTCGTGTAGAGCTCGTCGATATCTAACCGATGGCGTATGAATCACGAGAATCCGACGGTTCGATTAGGAGAAATGCTAGAGAGAAGGGGTAATCTTAGAGAGAGAAGGAGGAGAGCCCAAGTTTCCAAACCTAAGAAATGAGGAGGGGAGCCCATATTTATAGGAAAATAGGAAAAAGATCAGATTTTCTACAGAATTTTCCGGAATCGACCAACTTTATTTCCCAACAATCCGAATTGCATACTTGTCTTTTAGTCACATTTTTATTCATTTTAGTCCGTTTCGTCATTTTCAGTCTTTAATTTGTCATTTAGCTGAATTTTAATTATTAATTTTATTTCAGCTAATTTTGGGCAACTTTTCATAATTAATTAATACTTAATATAATTAACTATTTAAGATTCATGTTTTCAGTTATTTACTAATAATTGGATAAAATTGCTTTATTATCCAAAGTCTGATGCTGTAATTTATATTTAATAAATTACGGGCTGTTACAACATTGATGAACAGCAGACTTTTGGACTTTTGTTGACGCTTTTTTTTGAAAAGATGATGCGGTCTCGGGTAGCTTGTTCAGTCTTCCGCACTCTGATTGAAGATTTAGAAGCTAGTTTAGACCACCATTTGATCTTTAACTTATTGTTGTAATTAAGTATTCAGGCTGATGGACCTGTGGTATCAAACAATTAGTAATATTTATTATTGAATGAAATGAAATATTATGACGTGTACTGTTTGTGGTAACTTGGATGTTACAAAGTTGGTATCAGAGCAGCAGTTTAATCATCGGATTGGCCACCCGATACTTAAACTACTGGTATGGTATGGACTATGTGACTCTAAATTCCCGAACAAGTCACCGAGGCCTAGGGTAACTTAACCCACACAACTTGACCTAAGATAGGCAAATGATGACTGATAGGATGGGGGAGGGATTGACTGCTTGATACTGACTTGACTTTGTGCCAGCCTGACTGACTGCCTTCATATCTATGAAATTAGATGTGATTATCTGACGTAGGTATTATGACTCGAATCGTGCTTATTTGAATTAGGAAATAATAGTTATTTCCTTTATATTTTCAGCCAATGGCTGATAAGAATCCAAATGTTGCTGGTACCTCGACTGTTGGTAAAGCTGCTAATGCTGCAGCTGATCAACACAAAGAATCTGTTCATGTAGAGGATCTAGGCACTGACCCTGAAAATACTGCTAATGACTCAAGCAGTACTGCCACGCTTGTGCCTCCCCAGCAGGCTTAATTATTTGATCTCATTCACAAGCTGAATGAGGATAATCGTAGGCAAATACAGCTTATGATGGATAGGAATCGACTGCAGACTGATATGTCGGTTGAGGACCGATTTAAGGAAATTAAGGACTTGCTGACTAAGGGTAAAGCGGTTGTGCAAACTGACGAAGAAATCCAGCGTGAAATTGACTTTAAGCGCCGTGAAGAAGAACTTAGGTTGCGAGAACTTAAGTTACGGGAGTTAGAATTGAAGTATAGGGAAGAGATGTTAGCAAAGCCCAAGAAGGATCGAAAAAGGAAACTTAGGCATGAGCCCTCTGAGGGACGACGAAGGGATCTTTTTGTGAATTCTGGCAGACCGAGAAGTGATATGGAAGTAGTTGAAGTTGCTAAGGTAGGGGAACTTGAAATCTATCCGGAGCGAGCGACTCTTTTTATTGCCAAGTCTAGCAAGAAAGAAAAATCTGAGAAATCGGAAAAGGAGAGTGAAAGTTTAAGGCAGGGAGATAAGCAGCCTTTTAAAAAGGCTAAATCGTATGCTGTGACCTCGGCGCCAAAGCCTGCTTGTCCTCGCTGCAAGCAAATTCATGAAGGAAAGTGCGATCCTGCGTTCGTTAAGTGCTACTGCTGCGGACAGAATGGTCATGATAGGTCAGAATGTCCCAGGCGCAGTGAGGCTTGTCGAAACTGCATTACGTTGGGGCACCATGCTAGAGACTGTACCCGACCTCGATTTGTTCCTCCGCCTGCATTTTCACCCCGGCAATCATTCAAGGGTTCTTCTGCTCCGAGGAATCAACCAAGATCTTTCTAGATGACAGCCGATGAGGCAAAAGAGACTGCTGATGTCATCATGGGTACATTTCTTGTTAACTCTATGCCTGCTCTAATCTGTCATATGTGTCTGAAAAGTTTGCTAAACTGTTTGATTTTGCCCCAATAATGCTACCTGTACCGTTAGATATAGAAACTGCGAGCTCGAGTTTTGTGACTATAAGTAGAATCTTTCGTTCCTGTAAGCTAGTGATTGATGACCTCTCCTCAGACTTTGACCTGATAACGATGTGGATTAGAGAATTCGATATTATTATAGGAATGGACAGGCTCATGACGAACAATGCTGAAATCCTTTGTGCCAAAAGGATAATTAGAATTAGAACCCCCGAAGGAAGTGAACGATATGTTTATGACGATAGAAAGACTCGAGATGTAGGTCTCATTTCGTACTCGTTACGGCCATTTTGAGTTTCTAGCAATACCGTTCGGTCTCACCAATGCCCCGGCCGCAATTATGGACCTTATGAATAGAGTATGTAGGCCAATGCTGGACAAAATCAGTGATAGTCTTTATTGATGACATTTTGATTTACTCTAAGTCTGAATCTGACCATGCGATGCTCTTACGAGAATTGCTAGAATTGCTACGAAAAGAGTGACTCTACGCAAAATTCTCCAAATGTGAGATCCTTTACCATCCAGGTATAGCAAACATTGTAGCAGATGCCCTAAGCCGCAAAACCGGACAAGACCATTATACCCGATGTTATGCTGATGAGAACTTGAAATCCGAACGTATGGTTACATATGTGACCCAGCTGACCCTTGATAATCGTGGTCTTAGACGGTTCATGGATAGAATATGGGTTCCCAGACTAGGAGGTATTCGGGATCAAATTCTGTCGGAAGCTCATATGTCGAAATTTTCAATACACCCTGGTTCTACTAAGATGTATCAAGACTTGAGGACGGAATATTGGTGGCCTGGAATGAAGAAGGACGTGGGGCGATATGTAGAAAATTGCATGACTTATTTACAAGTCAAATCTGAACATCAGAAGCCGTATGGGGAACTACAACCATTGCCAATCCCGGAATGGAAGTGGGACCACATAACTATGGACTTTGTGACGAAGCTGCCCAGGACTAAGCAGAATCATAACTCTATATGGGTAATAGTGGATCGACTTACTAAGTCAGCTCATTTCCTACCCATACGTGAAGATGAACGCCTCGAAAAGTTAGCTGAATTGTACGTAAAGGAAATCGTGACTAGACATGGTGTGCCATTGTCTATAGTATCTGACCGTGACAGCAGATTTACTTCTCGTTTTTGGAAGGCTTTTCAGAATGGACTAGGAACTGAACTTAAGATGAGCACCGCTTATCATCCTGAAACTGACGGGCAAAGTGAGAGGACGATTTTGACCTTAGAAGATATGTTACGTGTCTGTGTGATTGATCTCGGTGGAAGTTGGGATACTCACCTGCCGTTTGTGGAATTTGCTTATAACAATAGTTATCACTCGACTATTGGTATGCCTCCCTATCAGCTTTTGTGCGGACGTCGATGCCGAACTCCAACCTGTTGGAGGGAAACAGGTGAACGCCCGATCTCTGGACCAGCGATTTTACAAGAAGCCCATGACCAACTACAATTGATTCGACAGCGGATTCAGACCTCTCAGGTTAGACAAAAGAAGTATCACGATAGAAGACGTAAGCCAATTGCGTTTGAAGTTGGAGATAAAGTGTTGCTGAAGGTTTCGCTAAGAAAAGGGATAGTAAGGTTCGGCAAACGGGGGAAGTTAAGTCCTCGATTTGTTGGTCCTTTTGAAATTCCCGAGCGTGTAGGATTGCAAGCCTACAGATTAAAGTTGTCTGCCGAAATGACTGGGATTCATGATGTATTTCACGTGAGTAATCTGCGAAAGTGTTTTAGTTGATGCTGAAGCTGCGATTCAATGGGAAGACGTGCAAATTGACGAGCAATTGCGATACGAAGAGGAGGCTGAGCATATAATCGACCTTAAGGTTTCGAAATTGCGCAACAAGGAAATTCCAATGGTGTTAGTTCAATGGAAATACCATAAGGGATCTGCGCATACTTGGGAACGAGAAGTCGAGATTAGGTAAAAGCATCCGAAGTTATTCCTGTCTTAGTCGATTCCGAGGACGGAATCAATTTAACGGGGGAAGATTGTAACAGCCCGTAATTTATTAAATATAAATTACAGCAGCAGACTTTGGATAATAAAGCAATTTTATCCAAGTATTAGTAATTAACCGAAAACATGAATCTTAAATAGTTAATTATATTAAGTTATAATTAATTATGTAAAGTTGCCCCAAAATTAGCTGAAATAGAGTTGATAATTAAAATTCAGCTAAATGACAAATTAAAGACTGAAAATGACGAAACGGACTAAAATGAATAAAAATATGACTAAAAGACAATTATAACAAATCTAGAAATTCTTTGCTATTAATTTCATTTGAAATGCAAATCGGATTGTTGGGAATAAAAGTTGGTCAATTCCGGAAAATTCAGTAGAAAATCTGATTTTCCCTATTTTCCTATAAATAGGGCATCCCTCCTCATTTCTTAAGTTTGGAAGACTTGAAACTCTCTCTCTCTCTCTCTCTCTACAACCTCACCTTCTCTCTAGAATTTCTCCTAAACGAACCGTCGGATTCTCGTGATTTATACGCCATCGGTTAGAGATCGTCGAGCTCTACACGAATCTACCATTGCATGTTTGATTTCGTCCGGATTTAAGGTAAAATCGACCCTTTTTCTGACTTTTATTTCGGTTTTTGTTGAGCAAATTCGAGTTTGCTCATATTCCCTTCATTCGAAGCTGATTTACTCTCGTTTAGGACTTGTTTTTGCTTGGAAATCATCTATAGTCGAAGGATATATCTTGGACGAAGGTTAGTAACCATTTCTCTATCATTTATGTTCATATTTAGTTGATAAAACCTGGAAAATCGTTGATCATGTAGAATAGACTCGAAGAAGCTATGATTAGACTCGAAAATGGTTAAATTCGAATCTGCCCCCCTAGACTCGAGATATGCTTCGAATGTAGTTGTAGTTCGAATCTAATGCTGCTAGTTGAGTCTATATATGTTCGAGTCTAAGTATGAGTGAGCTTCGAGTGTATATAGGTGTTTCGAGTTTATGTCCCTATTTCGAATCTATGTATGCTTCGAATCTGCTTCCTTGTCTCGAGTATGTGAGAATTTCGAATCTAAGCAATTAGATTCGAATGGATCTGGTTCCAATCTGTCCCTCTATATTCGTATTTGGTTTTGTTTTAAGCCTAAGATTAATTCCTAAATCAGATTAAGTTATTAAACAACCTATTGTAATTAAAAGTATCTTTTGATTATGATAAAAACTCATAAGTTCAAGATGCATAACCATTTTATGCACAAATAAATTAACAGACTCTGTACGAACCCTTAGAATATGTATGTCCTGTTTCACCTTGCTAAGTAATACGTTTGGCTTTGTTTCAAGGCCATATATACATCTGTAATTAGATGGATCGTATTAATCTGATAAGAATAGACTCACCTTGGGACGATAGGAACTACCTCAGACTCGACAGCCAGAATTGACAATAACCTGAATATATAACTAGGGTTATATAGATTATATCACAGACTTGACATTAATATGCCAGACTTGAAACTGAAATGCAGGAACCCGCCGATTTGACAGAGTAAACTGAACAGCTTAATTCATTAAGCATTATCTGACTACGGACTACTGTGAGTGACAGATTTCATTAATTACTTGCATATGTTTCGATACTTATTGGTGAATGTCATCGACTGTATGGAAACTTCCGTTTGTTGCTGCATGTTTCTTTAATACTTTATTGTATCATAGAAACGTATTTTTGACATTACTGAAGCTAGACACTTGAATTACCTTGATTGCATGTTCACTTTTACATTTTATGTAAATACTTATCATGCTTACTGCTTACTTGACTGTTTATATATTGCCGCTGCATACTGCATTATCCGATAGGACCGAATGTGAGATCTCCATTCACAGGAGGGAATTCTGCAGATTCCTTTCCTATATGACCTGTTTCCATACACTTCCCGTAGGGCTTCGGCCTTACATAGGGGAACACAAACTGGGTTGTCTCCCAACCTTTTGCTGTCTCAGGACGTAGTGACTTGCCGGCAGGAGCTGATAGTATGTTATATATGTGTGGTAACTAATGGAACTCTGTTAACTCACTAAGCAATGTTAGCTTACTCTGTCATGACAACTCTTTTTCAGGAAAAGCTGATAAGGGCAAGACCATAGCAGGTAGTCCGTCCCAGGCTAAGTGATTCTGGACATTGATGAATAGCAGACTTTTGGACTTTTGTTGACGCCTTTTTTTTTTTTTTGAAAAGATGATGCGGTCTCGTGTAGCTTGTTCAATCTTCCGCACTCTGATTGAAGATTTAGAAGCTAGTTTAGACCACCATTTGATCTTTAACTTATTGTTGTAATTAAGTATTCAGGCTGATGGACCTGTGGTATCAAACAATTAGTAATATTTATTATTGAATGAAATGAAATATTATGACGTGTACTGTTTGTGGTAACTTGGATGTTACAAGTAACAATCAACAATATGTACCGAAACATATGCAAGTAAGTAATGCAATCTGTCACTCATAGAGGTCTTGAGCAATGCAAATAATCAAGGAACATGCTGCAGCAGGTTTCCAGTTTCAGCAGTGTCTATCATACGTTCCTAACATATAATTAAGTAATCAAGAAAAACAAGCAGCAGCAGATGTTTCCATACAAGTCAGTAACAATCACCAATAAGTACCGAAACATATGCAAGTAAGTAATGCAATCGGTCACTCATAGCGGTCCTGAGAAATGCAAGTAATCAAGGAACATGCTGCAATAGCTGTCCAGTTTCAGCAGTGTCTATCATACGTTCCTAACATATAATTAAGTAGTCAAGGAACAAGGAGCAGCAGATTTTTCCATACAAGTCAGTAACAATCACCAATAGGTACCGAAACATATGCAAGTAAGTAAGGCAATCGGTCACTCATAGCGGTCCTGAGCAATGCAAGTAATCAAGGAACATGCTGCAACAGTTGTCCAGTTTCAGCAGTGTCTATCATACGTTCTTAACATACAATTAAGTAGTCAAGGAACAAGGAGCAGCAGCTGTTTCCATACAAGTCAGTAACAATCACCAATATGTACCGAAACATATGCAAGTAAGTAATGCAATCTGTCACTCATAGCGGTCCTGAGAAATGCAAGTAATCAAGGAACATGCTGCAGTAGTTGTCCAGTTTCAGCAGTCTCTATCATACGTTCCTAACATACAATTAAGTAATCAAGGAACACGCAGCAGCAGATGTTTCCATACAAGTGAGTAACAATCACTAATATGTACCGAAACATATGCAAGTAAGTAATGCAATCGGTCACTCACAGCGTCGTGAGCAATGCAAGTAATCAAGGAACATGCTGCAATAGTTGTCCAGTTTCAGCAGTGTCAATCATACGTTCCTAACATACAATTAAGTAGTCAAGGAACAAGGAGCAGCAGATGTTTCCATACAAGTCAGTAACAATCACCAATAAGTACCGAAACATATGCAAGTAAGTAATGCATTCGGTCACTCATAGCGGTCCTGAGAAATGCAAGTAATCAAGGAACATGCTGCAGTAGTTGTCTAGTTTCAGCAGTGTCTATCATACGTTCCTAAGATACAATTAAGTAATCAAGGAACACGTAGCAGCAAATGTTTCCATACAAGTCAGTAACAATCACCAATATGTACCGAAACATATGCAAGTAAGTAATGTAATCTGTCACTCATAGCGGTCCTGAGCAATGCAAGTAATCAAGGAAACAGTTGTCCAGTTTCAGCAGTGTCTATCATACGTTCTTAACATACAATTAAGTAGTCAAGGAGCAAGGAGCAGCAGATGTTTCCATACAAGTCAGTAACAATCACCAATATGTACCGAAACATATGCAAGTAAGTAATGCAATGTTTCACTCATAGTGGTCCTGAGTAATGCAAGTAATCAAAGAACATGTTGCAGCAGTTGTCCAGTTTTAGAAGTGTCTATCATACGTTCCTAACATATAATTAAGTAATCAAGAAACAAACATCAGCAGATGTTTCCATACAAGTCAGTAATGATCACCAATAAGTACCGAAACATATGCAAGTAAGTAATGCAATCTGTCACTCATAGCGGTCCTGAGCAATGCAAGTAATCAAGGAACATGCTGCAGCAGTTGTCCAGTTTCAGCAGTGTCTATCATACGTCCCTAACATACAATTAAGTAGTCAAGGAACACGCAGTAGCAGATGTTTCCATACAAGTCAGTAACGATCAACAATAGGTACCGAAACATATGCAAGAAAGTAATGCAATCGGTCACTCACAGCGGTCCTGAGCAATGCAAGTAATCAAGGAACATGCTGCAGCAGTTTTCCAGTTTCAGCAGTGTCTATCATACGTTCCTAACATACAATTAAGGAGTCAAGGAACAAGGAGCAGCAGATGTTTCCATACAAGTCAGTAACAATCACCAATAAGTACCGAAACATATGCAAGTAAGTAATGCAATCGGTCACTCAAAGCGGTCCTGAGAAATGCAAGTAATCAAGAAACATGCTGCAGTAGTTGTCTAGTTTCAGCAGTGTCTATCATACGTTCCTAAGATACAATTAAGTAATCAAGGAACACGTAGCAGCAAATGTTTCCATACAAGTCAGTAACAATCACCAATATGTACCGAAACATATGCAAGTAAGTAATGCAATCTTTCACTCATAGCGGTCCTAAGCAATGCAAGTAATCAAGGAACATGCTGCAACAGTTGTCCAGTTTCAGCAGTGTCTATCATACGTTTTTAACATACAATTAAGTAGTCAAGGAACAAGGATGATGGAGGATCATCAAACCATTCCAAAGATGTCATGGAAATACGTGAAGGCCCAATGACAAGAGGACGAGCAAAGAAGATCAAAGAAGTTTTTACGAGCTTAGTTGTTGATATCCAAGAGTCTGAATGCAAAGACGAAGCTCAACCGCAAGTGATGAAGCATGTTACTAGACTTGAAGCATTGGATCCTAATATGGAAGCATAAAAGCCCAAAAGTTGCATTTTCTTGGGTCTTTGAAACATTATGGGCTAGTACTAAGCCCAAGTGGTAGAATGGATGTATTTTGAAGTCCATTAGAAGTTTATTTGAGTCCAATAAAGGCCTAGAAATGCCTAATCCGTTTTTTTAGTTTAAGAGTTCTAGAATTATCTAACAATTGAAGACAAAATGTCAAGAGTCATGGTGTAACATCCAAGTTACCACAAACAGTACACGTCATAAAATTTCATTTCATTAAGTAATAAATATTACTAATTGTTTGATACCACAGGTCCATCAGCCTGAATACTTAATTACAACAATAAGTTAAAGATCAAATGGTGGTCTAAACTAGCTTCTAAATCTTCAATCAGAGTGCGGAAGACTGAACAAGCTACCCGAGACTGCATCATCTTTTCAAAATAGGCGTCAACAAAAGTCCAAAAGTCTGCTATTCATCGATTGTCCAGATTCACTTAGCCTGGGACGAACTACCTGCTATGGTCTAGCCCTTATCAGCTTTTCCTGAAAAAGAGTTGTCATGACAGAGTAAGCTAACATTGCTTAGTGAGTTAACAGAGTTCCATTAGTTACCACACATATATAACATACTATCAGCTCCTGCCGGCAAGTCACTACGTCAGAGACGGCAAAAAGGTTGGGAGACAACCCAGTTTGTATTCCCCTGTGTAAGGCCGAAGCCCTACGGGAAGTGTATGGAAACAAGTCATATAGGAAAGGAATCTGCAGAATTCCCTCCCGTGAATGGAGATCTCACATTCGGTCCTGTCGGATAATGCAGTATGCAGCGGCAAATATATCAACAGTCAAGTAAGCAGTAAGCATGATAAGTATTTACATAAAATGTAAAAGTGAACATGCAATCAAGGCAATTCAAGTGTCTAGCTTCAGTAATGTCAAAAGTACGTTTCTATGATGTAACATCCAATTTTCCACAAACAGTACACGACAAAATATTTCATTTCATAATAATATTAATTGTTTGATACCACAGGCCCATTAGCAAAAATACTTAATTACAACAATAATTTAAAGATCAAATGGTGGTCTAACTAGCTTCTAAATCTTCAATCAGAGTGCGGAAGACTGAACAAGCTACCCGAGACCGCATCGTCTTTACAAAATAGGCATCATCAAAAGTCCAAGGTCTGCTATTCATCAAAATCCAGATTCACTTAGCCTGGGATGAACTACCTGCTATAATCTTGCCTTTATCAGCTTTTCCTGAAAAGGAGTTGTCATGACAGAGTAAGCTAACAAAGCTTAGTGAGTTAACAGAGTTCCACTAAATACCACACACATATAACATACTATCAGATCCTGTCGGTCAACACGTCAGAGACGGCAATTAGGTTGGGAGACAACCCGGTCAGTATTCCCATATGTAAGGCCGAAACCCGGTCAGTATTCCCAATGGCAAGTATATAAACAGTCAAGTAAGCAGTAAGCATGATGCGTATTTACATAAAATGTAAAAGTGAACATGCAATCAAGGCATTTCAAATGTCTAGTTCAGTAATGGCAACATACGTTTCTATGATACAATATAGTATTAAAGAAGCATGCAGCAATCAATCAGTAGTTTCCATACAGTCAGTACATTCACCAATAAGTATCAAAATATATGTAAGTAATTAATGAAATCTGTCACTCACAGTGGTCCGAAGTCAGATAATGCTTAACGAGTTAAGCAGTTCAGTTTACTCTGTCAAGACGACGGGTTCCTGCATTTCAGTTTCAAGTCTGGCATATTAATGTCAAGTCTGAGTCATAATCTAAATAACCCTAGTTACATGTTCAGGTTTTTGTCAAATTTGGCTGTCGAGTCCGAGGTAGTTCCTATCGTCCCAAGGTGAGTCTATTTTTATCAGATTAATACTTTTAATTACAATAGGTTGATTTATCACTTAATCTGATTTTAGGGATTTAACTTATACTTGGAACAAGAACCAAATTCGAATTTATAAGGACAGATTCGAACTAGATAAGCTTATTTAGTGGCCAGATTCGAAATAGGGCCTTCGAATCTAATAGGTAGATTCGAGACACACACACAAGAAGAATAGATTCGAACCATGTGTAGACTCGAGGCCTAAGCAGATTCGAAGCAACCAATTCGATTCTATGGATTAGATTCGAAGCAAATAGATTCTAAAATAGATTTGAAGCTCATAGACTCGAAGATATATGTATAGATTCGAAGCAATAGACTCGAACCCACACAGATTCGGAACAACATACTAGATTCGAATTACACATAATAAACTCTAAGGAGATTAGATTCGAATTACACATCCCTTCGAATCTAGGGATTAGATTCGAATTCAATCACTATTCGAGTCTATATAAGAAGGTCTCGAGTCTGTTCTACGAGTTCAAAAGTTTTCCAGGTTTTAACTACGAAACTTGAACAAAAATGAGGGAAAAATAGCCACTAACCTTCGTCCAAGCTACATTCTTCGACTATGAATGATTCCCAAGCAAGAATAGGTCCTAAACGAGGGCAAATCAGCTTCAAATGAAGGAAAAATGATCAGATTCGAAAATGCTCTTCAAAACCGAGCCAAAAGTCAGAAAAACGGTCGATCTTACCTCAAATTCGGACGAAATCAAACACGAGATGGTAGATTCGCGAAGAACTCGACGATCTCTATTCAATGGCGTATAAAACACGAGGATCCAACGGTTCAATTTGAAGAAAAACTAGAGAGAAGGAGGAGAGTGTAGAGAGAGAAGGAGAATCAACTTTCCAAACTTTGAAAAGTGAGGAGTGTAACTCCTATTTATAGGGAAATAGGGAAAATCTGATATTCTACTGAATTTTTCCGGAATTGTCCAACTTTTATTTCCCGACAAACCGATTTGCATTTCAGATGCAAATATTAGCAAAGAAGTTCTAAATCTGCAACAATTGGCTTTTAGCTGAATTTAATTACTAACTTAATTTCAACTAAATTTTTGGCAACTTAGCATAATTAATTATAATTTAATATAATTAATTATTTTAGATTCACATTATCAACTAATTACTAATAATGGGATAACACTGCTTTATTATCCAAAGTCTGATGCTGAAATATATATTTAATAATTTCGGGCCGTTACAATCTTCCCCTGTTAAATTAATTCCGTCCTCGGAATTAACTAGGACAGGAATAACTTCGGATACTTCTGCCTAATCTCGTCTTCTCGTTCCCAAGTTTGCGCAGATCCCTTATGATATTTCCATTGAACTAACACCATTGGGATTTCCTTGCTACGCAATTTCGAAACTTTATGGTCGATTATACGCTCAGGCTCTTCTTCGTACCGCAACTGCTCATCTAATTGCACGTCTTTCCAAGGAATCACGGCTTCAGCGTCAGCTAGACACTTTCGAAGGTTACTCACATGAAATACATCATGAATCCCAATCATTTCAGCAGGCAGCTTTAGTCTGTAGGCTTGCAATCCTATACGCTTGAGAATTTCAAAAGGACCCACAAATCGAGGGCTCAACTTCCCCCGTTTGCCGAACCTTACTATTCCTTTTCTTGGCGAAACTTTCAACAACACTTTATCTCCAACTTCAAACGCAATCGGCTTACGTCTTCTATCATGATACTTCTTTTGTCTGTCTTGAGAAGTCTGTATCCGCTGCCGAATCAATTGTAGCTGATCATGGGCTTCTTGCAGAATTGCTGGTCCAGAGATCGGGCGTTCACCTGTTTCCCTCCAACAGGTTGGAGTTCTGCATCGACGTCCGTACAAAAGCTGATATGGAGGCATACCAATAGTCGAGTGATAACTATTGTTATATGCAAACTCCACAAACGGCAAGTGGGTATCCCAACTCCCACCGAGATCAATCACACAGGCACGCAACATATCTTCTAATGTCAAAATTGTCCTCTCGCTTTGCCCATCAGTTTCTGGATGGTAAGCGGTGCTCATCTTAAGTTCAGATCCTAGTCCAATCTGAAAAGCCTTCCAAAAACGTGAAGTAAATCTGCTGTCACGGTCAGATACTATAGACAATGGCACACCATGTCTAGTCACAATTTCTTTTATGTACAATTCAGCTAACTTTTCGAGGCGTTCATCTTCTCGTATGGGTAGGAAATGGGCTGACTTAGTAAGTCGATCCACTATTACCCATATAGAGTCATGATTCCGCTTTGTCCTTGGCAGCTTCGTCACAAAGTCCATGGTTATGTGGTCCCACTTCCATTCCGGGATTGGCAATGGTTGTAGTTCCCCATACGGCTTCTGATGTTCAGATTTGACTTGTAAGCAAGTCATGCAATTTTCTACATATCGCCCCACGTCCTTCTTCATTCCAGGCCACCAATATTCCGACCTCAAATCTTGATACATTTTGGTAGAACCAGGGTGTATCGAGAATTTCGACATATGAGCTTCCGACAGAATTCGATCCCGAAAACCTCCTAATCTGGGAACCCATATTCTATCCAAAAACCGTCTAAGCTCACGATTATCAAGAGTCAGCTGGGTCACATAAGTAATCATGCGTTCAGATTTCAAGTTCTCATCCCGAATGGCTTCGGTTTGAGCGGCAATAATCGATTCAGACAAAGCAGACTCCAATACAACAGGAGTCAAGGCATAACATCGGGAATAATGGTCTTGTCCGGTTTTGCGGCTTAGGGCATCTGCTACAATGTTTGCTTTACCAGGATGGTAAAGGATCTCACAGTCATAGTCTTTTATCAATTCCATAGATCGCCTTTGTCGCATATTCAGCTCTTTCTGGTCAAATATATACTTCAAACTTTTGTGATCGGTATATAACTTGCATCTAGTCCCATACAGATAATGCCGCCAAATCTTCAGTGCGAAAGTCACGGCTGCAAGCTCCAAGTCATGCGTCGGATAATTCTTCTCGTGCGTCTTTAGCTGCCTTGATGCGTAGGCAATTACTTTATCCCTTTGCATCAGTACACAGCCTAATCCCATCCTTGAAGCATCACTATAAACTACAAAATCATCATTTCCCTCGGGTAAAGCCAAAATCGGTGCTTCAATTAGCTTACGCTTCAGGGTCTCAAAAGCTCGATCTTGTGATTCATTCCATTCAAACTTAACTTCCTTTTTCGTCAGACAGGTTAAAGGCACCGCAATCTTGGAGAAATCACGGATAAATCTTCGGTAATAGCCCGCTAAACCCAAGAAACTTCGAACTTCAGATACATTTTTCGGCGCTTCCCACTTCTGAACCGCATCAACCTTTGATGGATCTACGGCTATCCCCTCACCCGAGATAATATGTCCTAAAAATTGTACCTGGCGTAACCAGAATTCACATTTGGAGAATTTTGCGTAGAGTCGCTCCTTTCGTAACAATTCTAGCAATTCTCGCAAATGCATCGCATGGTCAGATTCAGACTTAGAGTAAATCAAGATGTCATCAATGAAGACTATCACTGATTTATCCAGCATTGGACTACATACTCTATTCATAAGGTCCATAAATGCAGCCGGGGCATTTGTGAGACCGAACGGCATTACTAGAAACTCAAAATGGCCGTAACGAGTACGAAAAGCAGTCTTCGGTACGTCAGACTTGTGACACCCTTGCCACAACAACCACCAATTACAATACACCCAGGATTAATCATCAACATGCAATAACATAATGATCTGATAACCTAAATTAAGTGCGGAAGCATTTTAAAACATAAATACGTAGTGCAACAAGTTTTAAACACCCTACGGTGCTATCAGGTACCAAGTCTAGGTCTACACACCCATACATTTATTACAATCATCCAGAATATATTACAACATTTGTCCCGCAATATAATTACCGATTAAATAGCAGATATCTTCCAAATCTTCCAAATCGACCTAACTAGAAGGTCCAGCCGTAGATTTTCCTTTGCCTGTAAAAATACAACAACTAAAACGTAAGCGAATGCTTAGTGAATACAAAGATTGCGCATATTATAAATATTTATGAAGCCCAAGAGTAACCCCGACGACAAACGTCGTATACTCTCTTCGTACACCAAGTACGGACCAGAGCCGCAGCCCCTTCGAGCCCAAGGCTCGGCATTTACACATACCATCTGAGACAAACGAACGATCGGGGATGACATACTGCCTACCGGACCTGGAGGGATCAGCTCCAGCGTCATATAGCGCAGTAACATCAGAGTAATCGATGCGAAATCTACTGTACTCACTGTGGGTGCGTATTATCTTTAAACCGATATTATTTCTCTTCGGGCTTTCAACCGGATTCCACCAAGTACCCCACTGTGGGTTAAACAACACCACAAGGGACCTGTTATATCAATTACAACAAATTCCTCATATCATTATCCGTTTAATTCATAAAAATCAAGTCTCGTAAGTTTTGCAACGTTTTCCCCCATTTCGGGTCTACATTCAAATTTAACCCATAACTAAGTTTGAAACCCATTTCATGTTCATATATTGACCTTTATATAACTCATGACATTTTATGTGTTGTTTATGAGTTTCATTCAAAATACACAAGTCTAGGGAGTAGTATTCTCAATTTTAGGCATTAAACTCGAATTTAATGGGTCAGATTCGAAATCAAGCATCAGATTCGAACCTTGTACATCAGATTCGAAACCCCCTTGTCAGATTCGAATACCCCTTCGAATCTAACATCAGATTCGAACACCACCTTAGAATCTGATGGTACACCTTCGAATCTAGCACCAAACTCGAGTCTGTTCTTACATTTCGACTCTGTTCTTGACATATTCGAGTCTGTTCATCATTTCAACTTAAATCCTTCATTTCTAAGGCCTAAAATCAGTGTTATATCATGTATGATGCATATATTCGATTCTACTATGCATATAGTATCATAATCCAGCAACATTTCAAGCAAAACAAACTTAAATTTGCATAAAATGATAGATTCGAGATTCCTGTTCTTCAAAACCAAAACCATAACTTAAAAGGTTCGATTCTTACCTCAATTCGTATGAAATCTGAAATCCGTTTGTAGATTGTTGTTGTACTCCTCGATATCTTTCCGATGACGTATAATTCTCAAAAATCCGACGGTCGGTTTGTGATTTATCTTAGAGAGATGTAGAGAGAGAATTCTAGAGAGAGAGTCTAGAGAGAGAGAGAGATGGTGAAAATGAAGCCCTCTTGCTCTTTTATTCCAATTTTCACCATTTTGCACATTTCTCCCCTCGACTTAACCGGTTCCATAAAATACTGATTTAATCTTAGAATTATCATAATTAACTTTTAATATTCATAATACTCCATAAAATGATTTCGTGTTCAAATTTCTCTTAAAATAGCAACAAACTTCTAAATAACCCAAATACATAATAATTGCTTAAATTTTAACTTAAATACATAACTTTCCACCTAATTAATCAAAATACATCAAAAATAAGTCCGAGGATGTTACAGCATGGGCTCCACCACGCTCAACTTCGTCCTCGAAGTTACTCGGACTCAAACAACTTCGGATACTTTCTTAACATTTCCGACTTAACTTCCCATGTATGATTTGCTCCTTTATGATGCTTCCAACGTACAAGCACCATTTCTATCTCCTTACTTCTCAATTTCTTTATCTTAGTGTCTAACACACACTCCGGCTCTTCAACATACCGGAGCCTTTCATCAACTTGTAGTTCAGTATGGTCGGCCCAATCCTCGTTTCCAGTGTTAAACGATTTTCGAAGATTCCCAACGTGAAATACTGGATGTACGCCCGACATCCCTTCAGGCAATTCTAATCGATATGACTGATTTCCAACTTTTTCAACAATCTTAAAGGGTCCGACAAATCTCGGAGCCAATTTGCCCCTCTTAACAAAACGAGTAACACCCCTCATGGGTGATACTTTCAAATAGACCCAGTCATTCACTTCAAAATTGATCGGCTTGTGCCTCCGATCATAGTAGCTTTTCTGACGATCCTGGGCCGCCTTCATGTTCTGCCTAATCAACTGTATCTTCTCGTTTGTTTCCTGAAGCAAGGCCGGCCCAGCGATTGGTGTTTCACCCGTTTCTCTCCAACATGTAGGAGTCCTACATTTCCTTCCATACAAAGCCTCGAACGGAGCTTTCTTGATCGTAGCGTGGTAACTGTTGTTATACGAAAACTCTATGAGTGGCAGATGATCGTCCCAATTGCCACCGAGATCTAACACACACGATCTCATCATGTCTTCAAGCGTTAAGATGGTCCGCTCACTCTGACCATCAGTTTGCGGGCGGTAAGCTGTACTCATTGTTATCCTTGTCCCTAACCCTTCTTGCAAAGCCGACCAAAAATTTGAAGTAAACCGGCTGTCCCGGTCCGATACTATGGACTTAGGCACTCCATGCCTAGAAACAATCTCGTCCATATAAATTTTAGCCAACTTTTCTAAGGAGTAACTTTCTCTTATCGGTATAAAATGTGCGGACTTAGTTAATCTATCGACTATCACCCAAACTGCATCATGTTGACGCCTAGTCTTCGGCAGTTTTGTAACAAAATCCATAGTAATGTGCTCCCACTTCCATTCCGGAATGGGAAGCGGTTGCAGACTGCCATAAGGTTGCTGATGCTCGGCCTTTACCAACCGACAAGTTCGGCATCTTTCTACATATTGTCCTATGTCCCTCTTCAATCCCGGCCACCAAAAGTCTGCCTTTAAGTCGTTGTACATCTTTGTGCTCCCGGGATGTACAGAAAACTTAGATTGATGTGCCTCCTCAACGATCACATTTCTCATACCACCATATTTCGGCACCCAAATTCTTCCATAAATTCCTTTCAATCCCGACTCACTTGTTTCCATGTTCTTAACTTGTACTTTAATATCCTCAGCACCAATATTTTCATCTTTCAAGGCTTCTTCCTGAGCGGCCTTGACATCATCAATTATCGTGGAGGTCAGCATTGTAGACGTCATCATATAACAGAAATCTTTAGCATACGCTTTCCGGCTCAAGGCATCGGCTACTACATTAGCCTTCCCGGGGTGGTAAAGTATCTCACAATCGTAATCCTTTATTAACTCCATTGATCGTCTCTGCCTCATATTGAGTTCCTTCTGGCTAAAAATATATTTCAAACTCTTATGGTCCGTGTAGAGTTGACACTTAGTACCGTATAGGTAGTGCCTCCATAACTTCAATGCAAACGTTACTGCAGTCAACTCGAGATCATGAGTTGAGTAGTTCTTCTCATGCTGCTTCAACTGCCTTGAAGCATATGCAATTACTTTCCCGCGCTGCATCAGTACAGCGCCTAACCCTAACCTCGAAGCATCGGTATACACCACGAAGTCCTCATTACCTTCCGGTAAAGCAAGTATCGGTGCTTCACTCAAAGTTTTCTTCAAAACTTCAAACGCCTCTTGTTGCACAGTTTCCCATATAAACGGTGCAATCTTCTTCGTTAAAGCAGTCAAAGGAACTGCAACCTTAGAAAAATCTTTGATAAATCTCCGATAGTATCCTGCCAACCCCAGAAAACTTCTAACCTCAGTAGCTGAACACGGCGGCTCCCAGTTCTTTATTGCTTCAACCTTAGCCGGATCTACCGAAATCCCGGCTCCAGAAATTACATGCCCTAAAAACTGTATCTGTTGTAGCCAAAACTCGCACTTTGAGAACTTGGCGTACAACCTTTCTTTTCTTAACAACTCCAACAGTTCTCTCAGATGTTCAGCATGTTCTGCTTCAGACTTAGAATATACCAGTATATCATCAATAAACACTATCACCGACTTATCCAACATCGGTCTACAAACCCTATTCATCAAGTCCATAAAGACAGCCGGGGCATTGGTTAACCCAAAAGGCATAACCAAGAACTCGTAATGCCCATAACGTGTCCTAAATGCTGTCTTAGGCACATCCTCTTCTCGAACTTTCAGTTGATGGTACCCCGATCTCAGATCAATCTTAGAAAATACACTAGCGCCATGTAACTGATCAAACAAGTCGTCTATCCTCGGCAGAGGGTACTTGTTCTTAATCGTCAATTTATTCAGCTCCCGGTAATCTATGCACATCCTCATCGTGCCATATTTCTTCTTTACAAACAGTACCGGAGCTCCCCACGGCGATGAACTCGGCCGAATAAAGCCCTTGTCCAACAATTCCTGAAGTTGTGTCATCATTTCTTTCATCTCGGTTGGGGCAAGACGATAAGGAGAACGAGCTACCGGTGCAGCTCCGGGGATCAGATCAATTCGAAACTCAACTTGTCTCTCAGGCGGCACGCCAGACAAGTCTTTCGGAAACACATCCGGGAATTGTGAAACAACCGGCACATCGGCCAAAGTTCTCTTCTCTACCTTAGCATCAATCGCATATGCTAAGTATGCCTCACATCCCTTTGCAACAAGCTTTCGAGCTTTTGCAATAGTCAGCAAGCACAGATCCCCGCTTCTCCTATCCCCATATATACATATCTCACGCCCCTCCGGGGTAGTTATCTTTATCATTCGGCTCTTACACACTATGTGGGCTTCATTCTCGATCAACCAGTCCATCCCGACTATGACATCAAACTCACTGAATTCTATCGGTATCAAGTCCAAATTGAAGACTACATCTTCAATTACCAACGTGCAGTTACGGTAGACATGATCTACTTTTACTAGAGTGTTGCTAGCAGTTTCTATATCAAGAACAGCAGATAATCTAGATAGTGGCATGGCAATTCTTTGTGCAAACATAGTAGAGACAAACGACCTATTGGCACCCGAATCAAATAAAACTCGTGCAGGCATAGAATTAACTATGAACGTACCCGTGACGACCTCCGGATTTTCCCTTGCTTCCTCTGCAGTTATCTGAAAAGCACGAGCAGGTGCCCTCTGTGACTGACCCCGGCGGTTAACTGAACCACCACTCGAACCTCCAGACGAGCGTGTTGATGATGGGACAGCAGCCGTTGGAGCATTCTTTCTACAATTCCTGCTATAGTGACCCCACACCCCACACTTATAGCAAGCATCACCCTTCCTTGGGCAGTCATTCTGAAAATGTCCCAGCTCCCCACAGCAAAAACAAGCACGTCCGTTAGGGCATTTGCCAAAATGCTCCAGGTGACATTTGTTGCAATATTGCGGCTCAGTGTTGATAGAGTATGCACGAGCACGACCGCGATCAGAAGAACCAGATGGTCGGCGAAAAGACTGCTGTGACGAGTATTGTGAAGACCGGGAAGATCCCGAGTATCCTCCCTCCCTTTGGCGCTTCGGCGGTGACGGCTGTGTCGGATTGGTGGAAGCAGCAGCAGACCCAGTAGTATAGCCCGACATGATTAGAATCTGCTCTACATTTCTGGCAACCTCAAGTAAGCCAGCAAATGTAGGGTAGCGGACGTTGCTCATGACCCTCCTTATTTCAATGTCAAGACCAGCCTCGAACCTGGTCACTTTCCTCTCTTCAGTGTCCACCTGATGAGGTGCGAACAGACTTAACCTCGTGAACTCCACAGCATATTGGGACACCGTCTTAGTCCCCTGTACCAGTGCCATGAACTTTGCTTCCAACCTCCGGCGCTCATCAACCGGACAGTACTGCTGAGTGAACAGATCCTTGAACTCAGCCCAAGTCATAACAGAAATCTTCTCCAATGTCAAAGCGTTCACCATGGCATTCCACCACATAATTGCGTCATTAGTGAACATAGCAGTAGCATAGCGAACCATGTCCTTCTCAGCACAGTCGCTGATTCGGAATGTTCGTTCAGTTGCTGTTATCCATTCCAGCGCGGCAACAGCATCTCCTAGTCCATTAAACTCCACAGCCCCATTTCCTTTAAAGTCCTTAAAACGACAACCTCGGGGTTTGTTAGATGACCCAGTGTTGTCATCTTGTTCCTCATTGTTACCCCCTTCCTTCTCCTTGTTCTTTCTCTTTTCCTCTCTTCTTTTAGCATCGGCCTCATCTCGAGCCCGAAACTGTTCTTGAATCATTCGATTCTGCTCAGCCATCATGGCTAGCATCATCTCTCTGGCTTCCTCAGGTGTCATTCCTCCAGACATGTTCTGAAAATATAAACATATAACTTGTTTAGTAACATGTCATAAATTAAAGACACCATTCATTTGTCCCGTATGATAGTCAATTTCTTATAATTACTAGATCATAACCTATCTTAGTTCAGATCATTACTTAGCATCACTACATATCATCACCTAATGTTTGAGATCAAGACCTCACGGACACTTGAATCTCAAACTACTGCTCTGATACCATCTCGTGTGACACCCTTGCCACAACAACCACCAATTACAATACACCCAGGATTAATCATCAACATGCAATATCATAATGATCTGATAACCTAAATTAAGTGCGGAAGCATTTTAAAACAAAAATACGTAGTGCAACAAGTTTTAAACACCCTACGGTGCTATCAGGTACCAAGTCTAGGTCTACACACCCATACATTTATTACAATCATCCAGAATATATTACAACATTTGTCCCACAATATAATTACCGATTAAATAGCAGATATCTTCCAAATCTTCCAAATCGACCTAACTAGAAGGTCCAGCCGTAGATTTTCCTTTGCCTGTAAAAATACAACAACTAAAACGTAAGCGGATGCTTAGTGAATACAAAGATTGCGCATATTATAAATATTTATGAAGCCCAAGAGTAACCCCGACGACAAACGTCGTATACTCTCTTCGTACACCAAGTACGGACCAGAGCCGCAGCCCCTTCGAGCCCAAGGCTCGGCATTTACACATACCATCTGAGACAAACGAACGATCGGGGATGACATACTGCCTACCGGACCTGGAGGGATCAGCTCCAGCGTCATATAGCGCAGTAACATCAGAGTAATCGATGCGACCCACCGGTCCATCAATAGATGCACAACAATCGAACGGACATGCAACAAGTAAGAATGTGCATCTAAATCTACGCAAGTTAGTAGAAATCCAACCAAACAAGTGAAACAACAGGTCTCAGCAGGCAAAGCTAAACATAAATCAGATATAATCATGCGAAATCTACTGTACTCACTGTGGGTGCGTATTATCTTTAAACCGATATTATTTCTCTTCGGGCTTTCAACCGGATTCCACCAAGTACCCCACTGTGGGTTAAACAACACCACAAGGGACCTGTTATATCAATTACAACAAATTCCTCATATCATTATCCGTTTAATTCATAAAAATCAAGTCTCGTAAGTTTTGCAACGTTTTCCCCCATTTCGGGTCTACATTCAAATTTAACCCATAACTAAGTTTGAAACCCATTTCATGTTCATATATTGACCTTTATATAACTCATGACATTTTATGTGTTGTTTATGAGTTTCATTCAAAATACACAAGTCTAGGGAGTAGTATTCTCAATTTTAGGCATTAAACTCGAATTTAATGGGTCAGATTCGAAATCAAGCATCAGATTCGAACCTTGTACATCAGATTCGAAACCCCCTTGTCAGATTCGAATACCCCTTCGAATCTAACATCAGATTCGAACACCACCTTAGAATCTGATGGTACACCTTCGAATCTAGCACCAAACTCGAGTCTGTTCTTACATTTCGACTCTGTTCTTGACATATTCGAGTCTGTTCATCATTTCAACTTAAATCCTTCATTTCTAAGGCCTAAAATCAGTGTTATATCATGTATGATGCATATATTCGATTCTACTATGCATATAGTATCATAATCCAGCAACATTTCAAGCAAAACAAACTTAAATTTGCATAAAATGATAGATTCGAGATTCCTGTTCTTCAAAACCGAAACCATAACTTAAAAAGGTTCGATTCTTACCTCAATTCGTATGAAATCTGAAATCCGTTTGTAGATTGCTGTTGTACTCCTCGATACCTTTCCGATGACGTATAATTCTCAAAAATCCGACGGTCGGTTTGTGATTTATCTTAGAGAGATGTAGAGAGAGAATTCTAGAGAGAGAGTCTAGAGAGTGAGAGAGATGGTGAAAATGAAGCCCTCTTGCTCTTTTATTCCAATTTTCACCATTTTGCACATTTCTCCCCTCGACTTAACCGGTTCCATAAAATACTGATTTAATCTTAGAATTATCATAATTAACTTTTAATATTCATAATACTCCATAAAATGATTTCGTGTTCAAATTTCTCTTAAAATAGCAACAAACTTCTAAATAACCCAAATACATAATAATTGCTTAAATTTTAACTTAAATACATAACTTTCCACCTAATTAATCAAAATACATCAAAAATAAGTCTGAGGATGTTACAAAGTCTATCTTAAAGGGATGATCTGCCAGCTTCAGTGTGCATTCCTTAATGATACTACTTGCCTCTATTATTTTACCGTCAGCCAGATCTATAGTATAAGAGTTGTCTAAGGGAAAAGGAGCGGCATTCAATTGTTTACTAAACTTATCAGATATAAAGCTCCTATCAGCCCCAGTATCAAAGACTACGTAAGCGTAAATGTCATTTAAAAGAAACGTACCTGATACTACGTGGGGATCTTGACGAGCGTCACCTGATCCTAACACAAAAGCTCTCCCCTGAGCTCCTCCACCATTCTTCAACTTCGGGCACTCACTCTTGAAGTGCCCAGTAACTCCACATTCAAAGTAGCCTTTTTGATTGCTGCCACTGGTTCCCGGGGCTCCCGATTTACAGTCCTTGGCCATATGCCCCAAACGTTTGCATTTTCCACAGTAGGTTGGACAGGGACCCTGGTTGTGATGGAAGGTGCATTTAGTGCAGAAAGGCTTGGTACCGGTGTAGCCTTTTCTAGACTCAGTTCCTGCTACGTAGGCCTTGATGGTCTCGGGCTTCTTTGATTGTGAACCCGTATTCTTCCCAGACTTGTGTTCCCACTTTCTTTTGTTTTCCCCGGCCTTGGCTTCATTTCTCCGGGATACTTGGTCCATAAGATTATTGGCCATCCTGATGGCATCTTGTAGGGTGGATGGGTTGGAGGCAGTGACATTACCTTGAATTTGAGGAGCGAGTCCCCAAATGTAACGTTTGATCCTTTTGTACTCCGGGGTCACCATTTGAGGACACATGATACTTAGCTCGTGAAATCGGTTGGTGTATCCTGCAACGTCCGATCCCTTCATTGACAGGTTCCAGAACTCCGATTCCATTTTCTGGAGTTCGTTCCTCGGGCAGTACTCGTCCGTCATCATTTGCTTCAATGCGGACCATGTGAGCTGGTAGGCTTCATCGATACTTACAGACTGGACATAGGAATTCCACCATGTGAGGGCGCTATCTTGTAGAGTGTGAGTAGCGAACTTCACCCTATCTCCTTCAGCACATCCACTGACGCGAAAGACAGATTCTAACTTCTCAAACCATCGTATCAAGCCAACGGCTCCTTCGGTTCCGTTGAAGTATCGGGGTTTGCAACTTAAAAATCCTTTAATTCCACAACCTTTTGCGTGGATTTCAGTTCCTCCCGTGGTGCGGCTAGCACCACCATCTGAGCTATTCCTATTTGCCTCGTATGTGGCTATAGCGGCAGCCACTCTTTGCGCGACTAGCTCTTCAATGTCAGCAGCGTTCATTGCTCGTTTCGGCGGCATTATCTTAAAATTTTAAAGAAAAAGCATAGTGTAAGAAGTTGAATCTTAAAGAGGTAAATTTTCCTTAAAGCACAACACTATAATCATCAAACACAATTTCATAAATAACTTGCAATTTTTCATTAATCATTCGAAATTTTCTTACATTAGGGGCGAGTTATTACCCGAAAATTTTTGTCCTATACTATTACATGATATTTTCCTACCATTACAAAGATAGATAGAAGTGCACTAAATGTGGGAGTGATCAGGGGTCTCTCCCTTTTCCATCGCGTTGAGGCGCTGAGTCAGCTCCTCGATCCGTGCTTGGCTTTCGGCTAGTTGCTGCCGAAGCTCGTTCAGGCCATTATGTTGAATAGCAAGGGCGTGCTGATTGGCCCAATAGATGTTGGAGTTTTGCAACTCCTCCCGCTCTAAGCGAGTGGTCATCTCTCCGATAGCTAGGTTAAGGGACCGGATTTGGTGATCATGTCTGGCCGACCGTGCTATCAAGAGTAGTACGGTTTGTTCGGTAGGCTCTTGGGTGAGTGTTGGGACAGGTGCGGAGGATGGTCCTCCTATCTCGAAGTTGGGAGGAATTCCCTCCATCTGCCTCCATTCGCGGAGGGTCTCCGGTATCCAGCCCCATCGTCGGGCGTCTACCCATCGGTGTGGTGGTGGGGGATTGGGCTGGGGAGTCGGGACAGGAATAGACTCCCCTCTTGGTGGGTTCACCCGCTTTCGGGGTGTGTACAGCATTTTGGGGTCGTTAGGGTAGGGCCTATACGGCTTATATGACGGTTCGGCGGGATGGTATGGAACGCGAGCAGGGACCGTTGGGGGCAATGAATCTTCTTCCTCCATCGGCTCCTTTTCTGTCTCCCACATCGGATCTTCCGAGGGGTCCTCTTCTTCCAATGTGTCTTCCTCGTGGAAAATCTCAGTGGACGTGGGGCTAGCAGGAGTGTACTCCTCCTCTGAATCCGATATGATGATGGTTTCCGGATGGGACATGATTTCTGCTATCAAGGTCCATTCATAGTCTTTTAGTTAGTTACAAAAATATTTTTAAAATCAGTAAATTTTATGTGCAGTTATAGTCTAGGGTACTAATGCAACCTAGTTCACTATAACTATGGCTCTGATACCAATCTGTCACACCCTGCTACCCCGGTTGGCAGCGAGGCGTGATGAGTACGGAAGCGTAACCATAATCATAATGAACGACCACTATATGGACGTTTTTAAAATACATCGATAAAGCTTTAAAGCCTAGAAATGTTTTACAGAGTCTGAAATGGGAAATGAAGTTCGCACAAATACAGAGATTTAATTACATAATTAAATATTCAAAATAATGCAGTTAAATCTCCGATAAACTGAATATGCATGCGACTCCATGGATGCGGAAGCTTGAAAGTAAAATACGTCTGAGGCATACTTGCCTTAATTTTCTGAAAATACACGCTAAAATACGTCAACAAAAATTGTTGGTGAGCTCATAGGTTTACACGTAAATCTGACTTGTATGGACATTAATAATAGAGGTTGAATTTATAAAATCATAAATTCCTTGTTATGTATTACATATAAACCATCATGCAACCGAAGCTTAATTTAAAATGAGTTTGCTTTGTGAAGTATTCCCATACGTAATACCGTTTGTTGAATATATATGCACCCGCCGTTAGCCAAACCAACTAACCCGAGTGGGGGACATGACTCCCAATAGATCTATCCACAATATATTCGCGCTTACAAATAAATGCAATTAACGGTTCATGATATCAGAGCTAATGGAACCCAATGTGTAATACATAATAGAAATGAAAATATTTCCGTGTCCATATAAAAACGAAGCATGTATTTCATCCCCAAAACATAACAGTGTGAAAATAGGGGCTATGAGAACTCACCGAGATTGCGATGGCAAAATAGCGTAAAAAGCTATTTAGCGTGAATGGAGGGATGATGCGTCGGTGAGTTTAATCGAGTCCTAAATGATAATAAGGACTTAATATCTCTAATATATGATGATATATATATTTATAGATTTTTATGTCTTAAATCACCCAACATTACAAGTTTATAAATAAAAACCGCTTAAAACGTCAAGTTTATATATATATATATATATATATATAATTTTCCAGCTTTTTCGGAGGTTTTTCGGCCTACTTTGAGGCTGTTTTTGACCAAGCTCCAAAATGTTTTAGACTTTGGTTTTCTAGGACATTAAACTACTATATACAAAGGATTTTTAGAATCAAGAACGGCCATTTTTCGAGTTGTTTAGGTTGGTGAAAAGGTTCGTTAAAAACGCTATGTTGGCCATTTTTGAGCCGTCAAACTTTCGGTTTCCCAAATAATTTCTGGAGGTCTTAAACTTCAAAATAAATCATGAAAATTTGCAGATCTATAGTTAAGACATAGATCTAACTTTTGAGACAAGAATCAACTCATTTCGTTGAGTTAAGAATTAGTTATGATTTTTCAAAGTCGATATAAATTTTCTGCTGAAAATCCGTAGTTTATAAACTTACAACAACTTATGATTCTTGTTTTTATTCAAAGACTACTTGTATAAAAGTCATAATAGTTATAAAAACACATATATATCACATGTTTTCATAATATTAACACCTTTATAATGTGTTCACATATTCATAAACTTATTTAAAGAAACAACTTAAAAATAAAAACTAGAAACTTATAAACTTGAGTTTTTATGAAACTTGTTGTTGTAGGTGATTATATATATTATGCAAGACTTATATAAACATAAATATAAGATGTAATAGGTTAGTATTTACTTACTTTGCTGTTTTTAGAAGAATGAAAATGAGTAGAAGGTTGGATCTTCAAAAGTTTCACCAAGAACACTTCAAAAATATGAAGAACACTTTGAAAGAACACTTTGTGTGTTCTTGAGGCTTGAGGCCGGTTTTCAAGAGGGAGAGAAAGGAGAGATTTGTGTTTGCAAGATGTGAGAAATGAAGTGAAATTGAACCTCTATTTATAGATGAATAAAGGTGGTGAAATGATGAAAAATCTTGGATGAAAGGAAAGAGGAGGATTTGATGGTGAAATGTTGAGTAAAATAATACAAACTTTTGGTCCTTGTGTACCACCTTGTGGCCGGCCTAGATAGTGTATTTTTGATGTATTTTTATTTTTTTTTTGTATAAAAGTATTTAGAAATGTATTCTTCTATTTCCCTTTTCTTATAAATTCGTAAATACTTTTGGATGCATTGTTTTAATTAATTGTTTTAGTCTTGCATAATTAAGGTTAAGTAATTGTATTAGTGTCACTAATCATGATTTAATTATGTACTTAGTTGGATTAATCCCTCATATCGTAAATTGATCGGATTAATTGATTTCCCGATTCATCGCACCGATGAATTTGATTCTAATTGAGTTGAATTTTCTAATAAAACTTGTTAATCACTTGATCAATTTCTAATGACCATTGATTAGGCTATAATTGACTATTAAATGTAGATTAGGGCTTTGTTGTTAACCTGGTTTAGTGCCGGATGTTACACCTGCCCGTTCGACCCAGTGGGTCAAAATTGTCACCCCTAATCTAGGATCGTTTTTTAGCAAGATTGGACATAGGAAGGCTTACCAATCTGATCCTACCTTTTAACCAGTTTCCCGTAGGATAGTTTACCAATACAATCAGATGTAACCATTTTATCCATTAAGATAATGAATCAAATTGTAAGATGTATGATTGATTGACTTTTCTGGATGACCGTAAATATTTAAAATATGAACGTACATAGTTTCCCAACTTAACGTATAAATGTTTTATTGAAGAGTTATATAATTAATTTATGATATAAATATATAAATAAAATACACGAATAAAATGAAATTAAATTCTTAAGATAACAATTAAAAATATCACTTATTAATTAATTAATTATAAATATACAAATAATTAAATATAAAACAAAAGCTAAATTAATTGATTAGAGACCATATATGAAATTCATTTATAAGGACAAAGTATTTTTAAATAATTAAGTTGCTTAGGGACTGAAAGCATGACAAAGTTTTAAAATATGAACTATTAATGTAATTTTCAAAGTTAGGAACGAAATCTGAAATTTGTTAATTTACTCTTTTTCAAATTATAATTCCTTAAACTTCTTGTTCTAAAACTATTGATCTCTAATAAAATACTGAAATCCACATTTTTTTTTTCAAAACTACTTTTAGGATCATGCATGCTAATTCCTCTCGATCCAGACTTTCAACCTTCAAGTGTCAGTCATTCTTCACTCTCTTAGATCTTAGTGGATATCGTTGCTGTGCTCTCGATGCTATTCGCTTGTTTGTTGTCGCTGTGGTTGTGTTTCCTTCCTCAGCGTGTCTACTTTGAGTTGACGGTTTAGGATCTGTGACTTTCGAGCAGCTGCCCGACAAGAGATTAGAATCTGCTTGTATCTGGATACAAGTTTTTGCTTCAATTTTTTCAGTTATCTCGTTTGTTGCATCTGATATATAACCATCTTTCCCTTGATTACCGTTATTTTCAGTCTCTACAGAATAAATCTTATGAACATCTTCGATTATCTTTTCAGTTGGGTTCAACGAGGAAACACCATCTTGCTCATGATCGAGTTCAATTTTCATAGAATTCCTGGAGCCCTTATCACCGGAATCAACTGAAGATGCAACTTGATTACGAGACTCGAAGCTACATTGTTTCAGGATGTCTTCGAAAATAATGCTTGTAAAAGCACAACTTTCAGATTCTCCAGTAGTTGACATCAATATATCGCGTACCCGATAGACTGGATGATCATCAAACGACATTGGAAAAGATCTTTCAGCTGTATCAGCCGATTTCCCGTGTGAATATTTAGCAGCATACTCTTCCCAGTTACACGGAAATCCAGAAAGAAAACGATCACAAACCTGTCCAAAACTAAGATATGAGACCCGACTCCATTTATACTATGAATTTTCATGCCATTTGGGGTGCTACAATATGGTGAAGATTATTTTCTTCGATTTTTTAATACGAGGAAAATCCTATTCCAGCCTCCACAATAACCTAACAGTCTGCAAGTCATGAACCAGGCATCACATCAGCGTCATTTAAAACCTTTTTATTTTACGCAGGACTTATTTCAATGGTTCGAATGCAATGAACCCACTGAATTTTTCTTATTTTACTATCAGTGACTGTAATGAACCTAACGAAGATTTTATATATAAAAGCATATGAATGTAATCAACACAATAAATCTTAGATATATAGAAGTCTAAGAATGCAATGAACCTACAGAATCCTTATTTTCATTGGTTCAAAACTCACATGTATAAATATTTGTATACATAAAAACAAAACTCACATGTATAAATATTTGTATACATAAAAACGTATCTTTATTAGTGTTCATGTATAAAAGGTTAATTGCAAAGGTAACCTATGTAGCTTTTTTTTTCCAATTGGGGTAACATACAAATTTATTTCTATTTAAGGCAACAAACTCTACAAATTAAGTCAGTTTAAGGTAACCATTCGGATTGGAAGGGAAATTTGCTGATGTGACGATTTCTCTTTGTCCAATCGACATTTTTTTAACGGAAATGACAGTTTAGTTGTTATATGTTGTACACTATTTGTACAATTTAAAAAGACTTTTTGAAAGTACCTTGCTATTTTGAGCAAATTAGATTTGGTTGCGTTTAGCTAATAAAAACTAGTCATTATTCAACTTCAGTTTTCAAGTTATAGTTTTTAGGAAAAAAAACAAGGGTTTTTATAAAAAGTGAAAACTTGTTTAAATGATGAAGTTTTAGTTTTAAGAAAAATAAGATTGAGTGATTATAAAATAAGAAAAATGGGATAGGTGATAGAAAAGTAAGTGAGAGAAAGAGAACATCATAAAGAAATATAGGGTAGGTAACAGAAAAATGTAAGAGACAATATAAAAAGTGGTATTTTAGAAAAATGAAATAAAAATTTATGAAATTGTTGTTAAGTAAATAAGTTTTCATTTTTTCTGAAAAGTAAGATGAAAATTTTGAAAATTTTCATTAACTAAACGCACAGCATCTTTAGAATTTAAAAAAACTGCTTTTTACTTTTAAATCCAACAAGGTTACTTCGATTGATTTGATTTGGAGAGTATATTACCTTAAATATGGGGAAAGAATTAGTATGTTATTGGGAAAAAAAAAAAGTGAATAGATTACCTTTTAACGTAATTAACCCATCTACAAATGATGCTCTTAGGACCCCTTCTCATCACATCTATTCGCAAATACGGAAAGGTGGCCCCAAGGAGTTAAAGCATGTATGAGTAAAACCCAAGATTTAACAGCTACGCCCCTATGGGGCTAACATGGTAAAGCATAATAAAATAAAGAGTTGATCATACCTCAGGCAAGAAACCATATGATAATGTGCGTGACCTATTTATGCAACCACTAATTGTGATTGTGACGCCATCTGTTGCTTCGATGGTGTTGTTATCAAGCCTCTTGGCAATAGCTGCAGAATGAAAAACTTGGATTTCCGCTTCCAAAGTGTTGAGGTTGCACCTCTTGCCAACTGATGCGGAGCCCAAAAGTCGGATTCCTCGTGACTCTAATGCCCTGTGGCATTAAAAACTTCAATATAACATACAATAGCGGAAAGTAACATTTTGTACTCAATAGCAGAACATAAGCATTTTCAACAAAATAGAACTATTTTTGTAATCACATTATTTGGTAGATAGGACCTGATACCCTTGATTTCCTCTAAATCTAATTAACTAATATATATTTAATAGAATTGATTATTGAACTTTGTTTTAAAAAGCGTGAGGTGCACCGTTGCGAAAAGGGTTCTGGAGACCGAGGCGTGGTGCACGATGTGAGGCGCACACATCACGTAAGCGAGGCGCACTTGTTTTGGTATCATAATTCGTAATAATAACACATTAATACTACTTTAACAACTGAAAATGTAAATACCAAAATCTATAATATGTAAATATAGAAAACATACTTTAACAACTGAAAATGTAAAATACCAAAATCATCAAGGAGTGACTCATTCTCTTCTTTTCTGAGGCCAAATTTAATAAAACAACGAGGAGGGCCTCACTGAGCCTGAGGCGCGCTTTTTATAAAACACAGTAATTGATATAACCTTTTTATAACAATGAAGTTTAGAATCTTGGTATACGAATACATAAGAAAATCAAAAGTTCCTCTGGTCATAATAACCATGGTTTAATGTATTTTTGTTTTATGTAATTTGAATATCGATAATGTCTTTTGAGTTATGTTTTGAATATTGGATCATGTTTTATAAATATACATATACATATACAAATACAAATACATACATATATATATATATACACACACACACACATATATATATATATAAAGTCGGGATTAATGGGGTACCATGTTAGACTGGAGAACCGGAGTCCACCCACGCTTGGTTATAAGTAAAAAAGGGTAATATAGTCAATTAGGTTTATCTTACTTAATAGATAAGAACTAATGAATCATCAAACTGTCGTGAAGGTTCGATTTTATATACATGTTATTGAACATGTGCAATCGGTTTATCGAGTTTTAGTCGCTTTTAACCCTTTTGGTGATATACCAATATTGATGGTTTAAACGTGTTCAATCGTGGTTTATGGTGTGTGTAGTCGATGGGTTCTATTTTGGTGATAAACCAAAAATTATAGTGTGTTATCGTTGCACATGTTCAGTATGAGTGTAAGGAATGATACTAACCGAAATGGAGATTTTTATGGGATACACAGAATCTTCGATTCTAATTTAAAATTTTCAATACCAATTTTACCACCAACACTAATTAATGTGAGAAAGAACTTTAAGAAAAATTAATATTTTATTTAGTGATTTTAATGATAAATGATTGGCTATAGATGGTTTCCCGGTATTCCCATTGATCTTGAATATATATATATAGTATGGTTTAAATTTGAATCTATAACTAGACATGGGCACATCGTACCATATAATATTATACATCGTATAATAATCTATGATAGTGATCCGGAATGAGCCTACCCACTGGTCACCGAATTTTGAAGACCTAGCAAATCCCTTTCCCGTACCTCGTTCCTGAAGCATTCCGCGAACTATGTGACTACGGTGTAAACCCTGAACACAAATTGGCCCTCATTTCTAAATGGAATGTGATCCTCATTTTGGGACATCGTCAGTAAATAGGAGTTGCTTTGGATCAAATGGGTGCATATGCATAGATTAAGGGAACAGAACTTTTAGAATGCCAATGTTGCTTGGATGCCTGATGTGGATGGTAGAAATTGTTACAGATACAGGGGCATTCTGAGAGAGTTTATAATGATGAACGGATGACGTGATTTGTACAGCTCCAACCTCCAACTCCTTCGGTATGGAAGAAAAACCTGTTTAAAAGATATAATGAAGTGCTACTGTCTACTGGTGGTGTTGCCATTTTGATTTCTTTTTTCGATGTTGCTGTCATTCAGACTACAGATTGGTCTGTGAGTCATGCGGCTGCTACTACGAAAAATATTTTAGCTTCTGGTTGGATTTTTAGCTTTTTATGCATGTGTATTGGGTCTATTTTGGCTTTGGTTTATGTTATTTTTGCATCAATGTTTTGGTATTCTCATGACACGGGATCCTATGTCAGGACTAAAAGGTAGAGGCATGCAAAAGCAGCAAAACTCAAGATTGGACCGCGAAACTGACTAACTGATACCAATCTGTTCAGCAATTCATGAAAACGGCGCAAGATCGACAAAAGAACTATCACGATCGCCGTCACAAAGCGATAGAGTTTCAGAAGGATAATTGGGTGTACTTGAAGGTATCCCCAATGAAAGGTGTCACAAGATTCATGAAGCGAGGAAAGCTATCTCCTCGATTCCGATTCCGATTACTGGAAAGAGTTGGGAATCAGTCCTATCACTTTTACCGGAGGAGTTATCAGGAGTTCACCCGGTCTTTCACGTGGGCTACTTAAGAAAGAGTCTGGTGCCCGAGAGAGAACCATGGACTGACCATTCAAAAATTAAGGTTGACGAACGGCTAAGGTTCGTTGATAAACCGGAATGTATACTAGAAACAAAAATCAAGAAACTCCGCAAAAAGGAAATCAAGATGGTACTGGTCAAATGGAAGCATCATAGGGGAGCTAATCACACTTGGGAGTCTGAAGAGGATATGAAGACCAAATACCCAAGTCTGTTTAGCGCAGCATGACTTCGCGAACGAAGTATAGGCGTAGTGGAGCCCATGCTGTAACATCCCTATTTTTAATCATTGTAAATTACAATTTTAAGACTCGATTAATGTATTAATAGATTATCATTTCAGTTTAAGCAAATTTCGTTCACAAATTTAAATTTGAAAAACAATGAGGAGAAATCCTCATGGTTGTCTTTTGAGCAAGCATTACCATGAGAAACCGACTTAAAATCAGTTAAATAAGAAAATACGAAGTTGAAGGGTGTAAAGTGCAAAATTTGCAAACTAACAAATAAAAAGGAGAAAAGCCTTCATTTTAATCTTTCAAATTCTCTTTCTACACTCAACCGTCTCCCTCTCTCTCTCTCTAAAACTCACGGATTCAAGATCAAGAACACCAAAAATCGTGAATTGAAAGCAGAAAAATTGGATACAAGTTGCAATTACGGAACTATAATCACTGCAACACTTTATTTGAGGTAAATATCTTTAAACCTTAAGAAATTATGGGTGTTTGTGTTCGGTTTCTACAAGAACCGAATCAAAGATTGTAGTTGCAGATGTTAATGCATGTTGGATATTCTTGTAGAAATGTTAAAATCGAGCATTTTTGAAACTACATACCAAATTTCAACTTCTGATTCGGAGTATAAGTATGATTTCGAAATTAAGTGTGTGTTTTAGTGTGTGTTCTTGATAAATGAAGAAAATGGACAAACTTTGGTATATTTATGTTGTATTCTAAGTTATAATGTGTTAAAATAGTATTAATAAGTTCATATCTGCAATTTTAGACTCAAAACATGCATAAATTAGATAAAAGTCAAATCTGGAAAATGTTAGAAAAATACAAGTATGAACTCAAACCTGATGAACAAAATTCGGATTATCCGAATTCGGACAATGTTCACAGTTCGGACCCATCCGAGTTCGGATCTCAACCAAGTTCGGACCACGTGCAATTTCGGATGGAAATTATTATTAGAAAATTCACCAAGTCTAGATGCCAATTCGGATCAATTGTTCATCCGAAGTTCGGATTAACTGTTCATCCGAATTTCGTATGAGGTCTCAAACATAAAATGACTAAGGATGGATTTCGGGTCATCCGGATTTCGGTTCATCCGAAATTCGGATGTGGTCCGAATTTCGGATCATCTTACTTAACTTTTCAGAATTTAAGTTTTAAGCAAATACTGACATTAATTCACTATCACACTGACATAACAGGATCATTGTGGTGTTGTCTAACACACATTGATTCAGAGACAATTATCATTGTACAAACCACTGTGAGTAATATATTATTATTCTAACATTTACTGTCTTTGCATTTACATTTTACATTTCAATGGCATATTCACATTGTTCAATTTACATCAATTGGCACTCATGTATGATTTATTGTTATGATGCACACTCGTACTTGACATGTGACAAACATGTAGCCAGCGTTCAATTGAAAGTGCATCTCATATATCATGTTTGCATTGCTTTATATTTACTTTACAATCTGATGCGACCTGGACTGGGGCTGACAGCAGGCCACTGTCGGGGACTGATCATCCCATTCACTTACCTGGTCAGGTTCGGCACATCCCCGATCAGCATTTTGAACTGCCCACCCCATGCTTGCACTGCATGCTTTTCAATTATACTGGGGCTTGCCCTGCCCGTTTTCACACTAAAGTTTGTAAAGAAATATTTGTTGAATATATAATCTGTTATCTCACTAAGCATTAGCTTACCGTTGACTCTCAATGGTTTCAAGCAAAGGCAAAGGTGTAGTTGGACCTTCCCCTAGGCAATTGATGCGTGTATGGGCTGGACAGAATGGTTATTGGTTGTTTAGGATAGGTGTGTTTAACAAACTAGACCTATAATTTGCCAAACGGATTGCAAATCAAGACCTATTGATTTGAATCTAGCCAAAATCAGGAAAACCTCCCAAAGACGACAACCAAAATTATTAAATCAATAATTCAAGAGAAGACTTTTAAAATTCAGATCATATATATGTTTATTCAAAAGACGAAAAGTGGCTTATAAAACACAATTCGTAGAGTGGTTACGAATTCCAAAAGCCCCACAATAAGTCTTACAAATTCCAAGAGTCCCACAATAAGTCTTACAATAAAGAAGGCTTTTAACTCCAAAAAGATTATTATAAAACTAAATAAAAAGCCATATTAATCTCATGCAAATTCAGCCACCCAAAACCCATGCAACTTTGATAATTCGGCCCAATTAATCCACCAAAGTAACCAAGCACACCCCATGGGTCATTGAGCCCAAACCAACATTTGACCCAATAGCAAGAAACAACTCATCTTTCGGGCCTTCATCCATGCACGTATCATCCGCTCCCCCTTTGAAAGGAATTGACCTCAATTCAGCAATGCCATCATTATCAAGATATGGTGAAAGATCTCCTACGTTAAAAGTAGCATGCACCCCATAATCTTCGGGTAACTCCACCTTGTATGCATTATCATTCACACGTGCAACCACCTTGTAAGGACCTTCAGCTCTTGGCATCAATTTGTTCTTACGTTTGCTTGTAAAACGATCTTTTCTTAAATGTACCCACACCAAATCACCATCAGCGAACACCCGAGGTTTCTTACTTTTATTGGAATTCCGTTTGTAAGTTGCATTAACAGCCTCAATACGATTACGTACTTGTTCATGTAACCTCATCATAGACTTCAACTTATCATTAGCATCCTTGTGATTCAACTCCTCCTTTCGCAATGGAATCAAATCCAATGGCAGGTAGGGATTAACCCCATAAACGACTTCAAACGGAGAATGACCAGTAGCATAAGTAGGAGAACGATTATAAGCAAACTCAGCATGAGCGAGCTTAACATCCCAATCCTTTTGAGTCTTGCTCACCAATCCCCGCAACAACGTCCCTAAGGTCCTGTTAGTAACTTCAGTTTGGTCATCCGTTTGAGAGGATGGTGAGATGTGCTAAACAACAATTTGGTTCCCACCTTCCTCCACAAATTCCAGAAATAACTCAAAAACTTGGAGTCTCGATCTGAAACAATGGTTTTGGGAAATCCATGCAGACGTACAATTTCTCGGTAATATAAATCAGCCACATTACTAGCATCATCAGCTTTGTGGCATGCAACAAAGTGAGCCATCTTGGAAAACCTGTCAACGACGACCATAATAGCATCCTTACCCCTTTCAGTGCGAGGCAAAGCTACAATAAAATCCATGGACATATCTTCCCAAGGACGAATTGGAACCGGTAAAGGCAACTACAAACCAGGTTTGAACGAACTTTTAGCCATATGACAAGTCACACACTTACCCACAATGTTAGTTACATCCCCTAACATCTTAGGCCAAACGAAATGCTCTTTTAATACTTCCAAAGTCTTGACCACCCCAAAATGGCCAGCCAACCCACCACCATGTGCTTCACGTGTCAAACAACATGTTCTGGAACACAAAGCCGGTTTCCTTTGAAAAGAAAGCCATCTTGCAACGAAAACTCCCCTTGGGCACCATTAGAGCATTTTTCAAACAGCTCCCCAAAATCAGCGTCATCAACGTAGTAATCTTTTAAAGTTTCAAAGCCCAACAAACGAACATCAAAGGTAGCAAGTAAAGCATAACGACGTGAAAGTGCATCAGCCACCACATTACTTTTACCATCCTTATATTTGCATGAGAAATGAAAGGATTGCAAGAACTCCACCCACTTAGCATGCCTTGGACTCAACTTCTGCTGCCCATTAATATACTTCAAAGATTCATGATCTGAATGCACAATGAAATGATTTGCACGCAAATAATGACTCCAATGCTCCAATGCCCTAACAATGGCATAAAATTCCTTGTCATAAGTGCAATAATTCAGTTTGGCCATCCGTTTGAGAGGATGGTGAGATGTGCTAAACAACAATTTGGTTCCCACCTTCCTCCGGATTACAACGATATGCAGCCTTGTTAGGCAATGGTGTTCCTGGAATAAGGTCTATTTGATGCTCAATGCCACGGATAGGAGGCAAACCGTGTGGCAAATCATCAGGAAACACATCTTTGTATTCGAACAACAAATCGACAATGGGGCTGCCTTCCAAAAAACTCACATTCTCCAAAGAATTTTCCTTGGTCAGCAGCAAATACACCACTTCTCCACCATTAAGAGCTTGTTCAACGTCTCGTTCACTAGCCAACATGGTGAGATTTGGTTTCTTTTTTTGTTTGGTACTTGTAGATCGCACGGTTTGTGAGGGCATGGGCTTCAGCACAATTTTTTTGCCTTTATCTTTCAGCTCATACTCATTGCTCCTCCCCTTGTGTGTCACGTCCCTATCAAATTGCCAAGGACGTCCCAACAGCACATGGCAAGCATCCATGGGAACCACGTCACAAAGGACTTCATCTTTATACGACCCCATAGTTAATCCAACCAGCGTTTGTTTTGACACCTTCACCTTATTGCCATCATCAAGCCAAATGGAGTGCATATGGTTTTGGATGGGCAGTAGTGAGCAACCCCAATTTGGACACCATTTCACTAGAAGCAACATTAGCACAACTTCCCCCATCAATAATTACGCTACACCACTTATCTTTGACGAGACATTTGGTCTGAAAAAGCTGGTCTCTTTGATCGGAATCAACATGCACAACTTTACTTTGTAATGTTCAAAGAACCAAAGTCGTGTCATAACTCGGTGCTTCAAAACATTCCTCTTCTTCGGACTCCTCTTTCTCTTCATTCTCAAAGTCGTCACCTATCTTTTCCTCTTCTTCGATCAGCTCTTCACGGCGTTCAAAGGCTTCTCTTAAAGTCACAATTCTTTTGTTTGGACACGCATTTTGAAAGTGTCCAAACCCTTGACACTTGAAACAACGAGTCTTGGACAGGCTAGTTTCCTTGGCTGGATTCACGATTTTAGGAGCTGCCGACGAGCTACTAGCACCCACGTGACTAGGCGGAGTAGTTTCAGGTTTAGACCAAAATCTAGGCTTATTAGAATCCATATTCAAACCCCCCACATACTTTGCTTTCCCCTGATTTTCCAGCTTTATACACAACCCACAAAGTGTACCAAAATCCACATATGGGTACAAATCAACAACATTTGCAATACTCGTATTTAGACCACGCAGGAATCGAGACATTTTCTGCTCCTCCACTTCTTCTAAATCGCTCATTAGTGATAATTGTTCAAATTCATCAATATACTCGGCCACACTCATTTTGCCTTGCCTCAATTCGGCTATTTTTCTATACGTGGTAATTCGGTGGTGGTTTATGGGAACATACCTTTTTTTTAGCTTTCTTTTGAGAGATTCCCAAGATGACATCTTTTTTTGCCTTCCCGTTTCCTCTTGGCCTTAAGCCCCTCCAACCACAAGGAAGCACCACCACTCAATTTCAAAATTGCGTATTTGCACCTCTTCTCATCGTCAAGTTCTTTAAAATCAAACATACGGTCAATCTTTCTCTCCCACTCTAAGTACTTCTCTGGATCTGTACCACCAGCAAATTCAGTCAATTCATTCACCTTAAACTCTTCTATTCTTGGTTGTCCCCGTATAGGTCGTCGTCCCTCTTCCTGAATGCCTCTTAGCACCTCGCGAAGTCAATGAAGAAACTCAGGATCATCGAACATGGCTGCCAACGGCTTTGAAATTCAGGCTCTGATACCACAAATGATGCGTGTATGGGCTGGACAGAATGGTTATTGGTTGTTTAGGATAGGTGTGTTTAACAAACTAGACCTATAATTTGCCAAACGGATTGCAAATAAAGACCTATTGATTTGAATCTAGCCAAAATCAGGAAAACCTCCCAAAGATGACAACCAAAATTATTAAAACAACAATTCAAGAGAAGACTTTTAAAATTCAGATCATGTATATGTTTATTCAAAAGACGAAAAGTGGCTTATAAAACACAATTCGTAGAGTGGTTACGAATTCCAAAAGCCCCACAATAATTCTTACAAATTTCAAGAGTCCCACAATAAGTCTTACAATAAAGAAGGCTTTTAACTCCAAAAAGATTATCATAAAACTAAATAAAAAGCCATATTAATCACATGCAAATTCAGCCACCCAAAACCCATGCAACTTTGATAATTCGGCCCAATTAATCCACCAAAGTAACCAAGCACACCCCATGGGTCATTGAGCCCAAACCAACATTTGACCCAATAGTAAGAAACAACTCATCAGCTTTCGGGCCTTCATCCATGCACGTATCAGCAATTCATTTCATATCTTGATGTCCTAGAAGCTACTTGGTATACACTTATCAATGAATTGAATGATTTATTGCTAAAGAGAATGAATACGCTTGATTACAAATGATATTTGGCTTTCGAGAGGCCAATTCTCTCCATTACTGAACTATCTCAGAGAATTATCAATCCGATACCTCTACTACACACTTCTTCACTATTTATATCCCTAACTACAATTAACTGTCCCTAACCACCTTATTGTTAACAACAACTAACTATTTAACAGAAATGAATAGCAAAGACAATACTACCCTTCTAAGTAAACTTCTTCTGCCTTCTAGCATACGTATAACGCACAGGATGTGTAGCAATACCATCCCCAATGAGCTTGACCTTGTCCTCAAGGTCTGAGTTTGGAAACACAGTCCGAATAGCATCCCAATCCTCCCAAGAAGCTTCAAACTCAGAAAGATCTTTCCATTTAACCAAAACTTCTAACTGACCAGAAGCCTTAGTAGGATCACGACGAACGTCTAAAATATCCTCCGGTATAGCCTGTAATTCCAAATCTGAAGTCAATTGAGAAGGAATTGTTGAAGAAGCTAAACAAGAACCAATAGCTTTGCGGAGTTGGGAGACGTGAAAAACAGGATGAATAGTGGCAGTAGCAGGCAAAGCTAATTTATAAGCCACCTGACCGATCTTTTCCAGAATTGAATAGGGGCCATAAAATCTAGCAGCAAGCTTAGGATTACTGCTATTAGAAAGAGATTTACGACGGTAAGGCCTGAGCTTAAGGAACACTAAGTCCCCCACTTGAAAGGACACATCTTTACGACCCAAATCAGTGACCTGTTTCATCCGACATTGCGCCTTTAAAAGATGTAGTCTTGCTTCATCCAAGATTTCATCTCGGGCCAACAAATCAATATCAATCTGCTCAATCTTCGTACTATGAGGTTTATAACGCAACAAGTTTGGAGGGTCTCTGCCATACAGAATTCGATATGGCGAGTTTTTTAAACTCGAATGGTAAGAGGTATTATACCAATATTCAGCCCAAGGTAACCATTTATGCCACATCTTAGGTTTACTAGAAACCATGCACCGCAAATATTGTTCCAATCCCTTATTAACGACTTCCGTTTGACCATCCGTTTGAGGGTGGTACGCGGTGCTATACTTCAGATTAGTGCCTTGCAGTTTAAAAAGCTCCCTCCAAAAATTGCTTAAGAAAATCTGCCCTCTATCGGAAATAATGGAATCAGGAATGCCATGCAATTTAACCACCTCTTTAACAAAAATTTCAGCCACCATTTGTGAAGTGAAAGGATGCTTGAGACTGATAAAATGAGCATACTTGCTCAATCTATCTACAACTACCAAAATAGAATTAAACCCCTCCGATTTAGGAAGACCTTCAATGAAATCCATAGTGAGCTCTTCCCAAACTCTAAGTGGCAATGGAATAGGCTGTAACAAACCAGCAGCCGAACCGGACATATGTTTATTACGTTGGCAGATTTCACACTCCTTCACCATGTTGATGATATCTTTTCTCATACCCATCCAAAAGAGTTCGGATGCTATCCGTTGATAGGTACGATCTTCACCTGAATGACCCCCAATTGCCCCTTCATGAAACTCGGAAAAAATAGACTTAATCAAAGACGAAGAGCGAGGAATAACCAAACGTCCCTTATAAAACAACATGTTTTCCTGTACTGTGAAGCCTTTATGAAGAATAGAGCCCTCAAGTAAGTCAGATTTAAGCTTCGTGAGAAATGAGTCAGCGTCAATTTCTTGTTTGAGTACATCCCACTGTCCCCATTTAGGACCTCCCATCGCTGCACATTCAATATCCTCTCGAACTCGAGAAAGTGCATCAGCGGCTTTGTTACTAACGCCAGCCTTATACACGATCTCAAAATTGTAACCAAGAAGTTTGCTGATCCACCTTTGATATTCAGGCTCAATGACACGTTGATCCAATAAAAACTTTAAACTTTGCTGATCAGTGCGTACCATAAACCTCCTGCCAAGCAAATACGGCCTCCATTTCTTAATTGCAAAAACAATTGCCATTAATTCTTTCTCATAGATAGGCTTCTGTTGAGCTCTAGTACCTAAACGTTGGCTGAAATAAGCGATAGGCTGCTCATCTTGCATCAGCACAGCCCCCAATCCATAACCCGAAGCATCAGTCTCAACAACAAAGGGTTGTGAAAAGTTAGGCAATTTTAGAACTGGGGCTGTGGTTAAGGCTTCCTTAAGCTTCATAAAAGCAAGGTTGGCCACTTCAGACCAAGCAAACTGATTCTTTTTGAGTAAATCAGTTAGAGGGGCAGCTATACTACCATACCCTTTTATAAATTTTCGATAATAACCCGATAAACCCAAAAACCCTCGAAGATCTGTTATGGTTCGAGGAATCGGCCACTCTAACATTGCTTGGACCTTCTCAGAATCCATTTCTACTCCAACATTAGAGATGATATGCCCCAAATAGCCCAAACGGGTTTTTCCAAATTCACACTTTTTTTGATTAGCATACAATTTAAACTTGGTCAACAGCTCGAAAACAACAGAGAGATGCGACAAGTGTTCTGATTCAGACTTACTATACACCAAAATATCATCAAAAAACACCAAAATAAACTTCCGAAGATGGGGTTTAAAAACGTGATTCATGAGTCCTTGAAAAGTGGCCGGAGCATTTGCTAAGCCAAAAGGCATAACAAGAAATTCATAATGCCCCTCATGAGTTCTAAAGGCTGTTTTAGGAATATCATTAGGGTGCATCCTAATCTGATGATAGCCCGATTTGAGGTCGAGTTTGGAAAAATATTTTGCACCACACAACTCGTCCAAAAGTTCATCAATAACCGGTATAGGAAACTTGTCTAAGATAGTATTCTTGTTTAGAGCCCGATAATCAATGCAAAAACGCCAACTCCCATCTTTTTTTTTAACTAGTAAAACAGGACTCGAAAAGGGACTTTTACTAGGTTGAATGATACCTGCATCAAGCATCTCACGTACCAGCTTCTCTATTTCGTCTTTCTGAAAATGAGGATAGCGATAAGGTCGAACATTAATTGGTCCGCTGCCTTCTTTCAATACAATCGTATGCTCATGACCCCTGAGTGGAGGTAGACCCTGAGGCATGTGAAACACCTCTGAAAATTGTTCAAGCAACCCGTGTAAGGCTTGTATTTCAGTTCCAGAGATATGATCGGTAGAGATTATCTCCCCAAACTCAATTAAGATACCCTGGCCTTCTTTTCGAATAGTACGAGTAATTGATTTCAAAGAAACCATAGATTTCCCTAAAGATGGGTCACCTCGAAGAGTAATTGAATCACTTCCAATCTGAAACTTCATTATCTGCGTCTTCCAATTGACATGGGTAGTACCAAGAGTTTCTAACCATTGAATACCCAAAATAACATCCGAGTTTCCCAATTCTATTGGTAAAAAATCCTCCAAAATTTCCACTCCTTGTATGATTAAAGCTACCTTAGTACAAATACCATTACCCCCAACTGTAACACCTGTGCCCAGAGAAATTTGGTAGCCGGTAGTATTAGTAAGAGGAAGTTTCAAACGAGAAACCAATTCCTTGGAAATAAAGTTGTGTGTGGCTCCCGGGTCAAGCAGCACGACTACCTGTTGATCACCAATAACACCGAGCAACTTCATAGTCTTTGGACTAGTAAAACCATAAACTGAGTTCAAATGAATGCCCACAGATTCTGGCATTTCTTGAGTAACAATTGAATCATCAATTTCTTCATCAAGAATCGTTAATTCAGAATCCAAATCCTCTGTGTTCTGAATAACAATCACATTAAGTTCCTTACGTTTACACTTATGCCCTGGGCCATACTTCTCATCACATCTGTAACATAGACCTTTAGCACGCTTTGCCTGAAGTTCTGAATCCGACAATCTCCTGAACTCACCAGAATAGTTCTTCTGTGATCCAAAACTATTAACCTTTGATTCACCATTATATGCTTGAGGTGGTTTCGAATCCAGCGAGCTTTGTTGAAAACGTTTATTAGTCCAAGAATTGTTCATTTTCACTCGATTTAGGACCTTACTTTTTTCTTCAATCTTACAAGCTAACTCCATAGCCTCTTCTAGATTAACTGGAGATAGAAGTCTCAGTTCAGCTCGAATAGTGGAATCTAAGCCATTGATGAATTGACTGAGGAAAAGTTCTTCTGAGATTCCATCAAGAGGCGCCGCCAAAGAGACAAACTTCTTTTGATATTCTACCACCGATCCTTCTTGTTTTAGCGCGAGAAATTGCTCACAAAGAGAACCACAAACTGTTGAACGAAACTGTCTAAGGAGCATAAGCTTCATATCTTCCCAACGACGAATTGGACGTCTTTTATTCTCCCATTGAAACCAGCGCAAGGCATCACCATCAAAGGCTATGATTGAGACTTCAATTTTCTCCTCCTCGCTTAAACGATTTAGAGAGAAGTAACGTTCTGCTCTCAGAATCCAGCCATCAGGATCTGTTCCATCAAAAGACGGAATTTCTAATTTTCTTCCTTTTATAGCGCAAAAACGATTCGCATCTCCTCCCCTGTCGGAACTTCTATTGAAAGAGTTTTCAGGTTCCTCACGATTCTTCAAAACCTGTTCTAATAATGCTTTCAAGGCTCCAATCTCCGATTGAAGATTTTCTTTCAAGGAACCGATATTGCTCTCTAAACTTTCAACACGATCAGTTAACGTCATCGCTAAAATTTTGAACAATCAGAGAAATTGAAGTGGAACGTGAAATCGGAATAGAGTTGAAAGCGAGATTGATTGGAATTCGAAGGAAATAGAACTGAAATCGGAAGCTGAATTAAGAACGAATTAGGTCAAAATTGGGAATTAGATCAGAGTTGAATATCGGTAAGATTGAAATCGTGAATTTGGGAATTTAGGTGAGAACGATAAGAAATTGAACAATGAATCGGTAAGCAAAATTGAGATCTATACTGAAGCAGAATGGGATCGTTACTGCTCTGATACCAATTTGGTATACACTTATCAATGAATTGAATGATTTATTGCTAAAGAGAATGAATACGCTTGATTACAAATGATATTTGGCTTTCGAGAGGCCAATTCTCTCCATTACTGAACTATCTCAGAGAATTATCAATCCGATACCTCTACTACACACTTCTTCACTATTTATATCCCTAACTACAATTAACTGTCCCTAACCACCTTATTGTTAACAACAACTAACTATTTAACAGAAATGAATAGCAAAGACAATACTACCCTTCTAAGTAAACTTCTTCTGCCTTCTAGCATACGTATAACGCACAGGATGTGTAGCACTACTTTCGTACATGGACGATATAGCTTTGGGGCAGGGATTTCTGGACTTTAAATCAATTTATGATGTTGTAATAGCTATATTTTATCACTGTAGACATATACATTTATTACTTTAGTGTGGAACTGCTTAAATCTGAATTAAGTTATAAATTTTAGATATCATGTTAATCATTGGGTTTTGTGATCTTGGTGATTCCAATTATATCATTAATTAATGAGGACGTTTCAGTTTGGTATCAGAGCATTAGTTTGAGGTTTCAAGTGTCCGCGAGGACTTGGACTCAAACTTAGGTTATGATATTAGAATGGACTCCTAGGAAATGATCCGAACTAAGATAGGATTGACATGCACACGGGGACAAACAAAGGGTAACTGTAAACATTAGGACTCAGAAATAAATGTCCAAAATATTATATGTTATATTTCAGAACATGTCAGGAGACGATATGACTCCCCAACAGATGTTCCAGATGATGCAGATTCTCATTGAACAGAATAATGAATTACAAGTCAAAAGAATGGCTGAGCAGGCTCAGTCATTTGCGGATCAATTAAGGGCCAGAGATGAGGCCGAAGCAAAACGTAAAAGCTAACAAAAGAAAGAACAAGGAACAACAACAAGGCGATCAAGAAGAAAGGCAAGAAGACATTGGTTCTTCTAACAAAGCAAAGGGGTGTAGGTTCAAGGACTTCAAAAGTAATGGAGCTGTTACTTTTGATGAGACTGGAGATGTCGTGACGGCGCTAGAGTGGATCACCACCACCGAAAGAACTTTTAGAATCAGCGACTGCGCTGAAAAGGACATGGTCCGGTTTGCAACCGCAACGTTTGCAAGAGATGCAGTTATGTGGTGGGATGTCATGACTAATGTGTTGACGATGGAGGTAGTGTCATACATGTCCTAGAGCGAATTCAAGGAAGTATTCTCCCAGCAATACTGTCCTGCCGATGAGAAGCGCCGTTTAGAGGCGAAATTTCTGGACCTGACCCAAGGAACAAAGACAGTTACACAATACGCTGTCGAGTTCACTCGTCTAAGTTTGTTCGCACCCTATCAAGTCGACACAGAAGAGAGAAACATATCCCGGTTTGAGGCAGGATTAGATTATGAAATTCGCCGAACCATGAGTGGGGTTCGGTATACAACTTTTGATGGTTTGCTGGAGGCTGCTCGAAATGTGGAGCAGATTGTTTTGTTATCTGGGTATGTCATAGGGTCAACCGCCGCAGTACCAACTCAACCGTCGCCGCCAAAAAGGCAACGGGAGTCTAGATCATCCCGATCATCTCCGCAATCAAGTCAACCACCTTGGAAAGGCCTTTTCGGCCAAAATGAGAGATTGCAGGAAAGCGCACTCAGGAGAGTGCAAAACTCAAGATATGTACTGCTTCTGTTGTGGGCAAAAGGGCCATCACTGGGAACATTGTCCTCGAAAAGGCGATGCGTGCTACAACTGCCACCGACTTGGCCACTTTGCCAAGGATTGCCCAAGACCTCCAAGGGTTCAGAGTGCTCAGCAATCAACAACAAGATCTTCTGGAGCTTCCACGGCTCGCAGAGAACAAACTCAGAGGGCTCCAACTAGAGCTTTCCAGATCACAGCTGATGAAGCAAAAGATGACCCGGAAGTGGTCACTGGTACGTTCTTTGTTAATTCCATTCCTGCACGCGTTCTGTTTGATTCCGGAGCCAATCGTTTGTTTGTCTCCCCTTCATCTGCTCGTCAACTACTTCAAAGTTGCAATTTGTGCTTGATATTGAGACTACTAGCAACATGTTAGTTAAGGCAATCAAAGTATATAAGAATTGCACTTTACTGGTAGAAGATGTAGTGTTCAACATAGACTTAATTCCCATGGAGTTCGGGGAGTTCGATGTTATAGTAGGTATGGACTGGTTAGTCCATAACGAGGCCCAAATTATTTGCAAGAAGAGAATGATTAAGATTACCACTCCCGAGGGCCGAGACATTTGTAATTACGATGACAGACACAAAGGCGACTTATGCCTCATTTCAATCGCAAAAGCCCGAAAGCACGTTGCTAAGGGTTGTTCTGCTTATTTAGCTTATGCTGTTGATGCAAAGGCTTCCAACTCTCCACCGTTCCAGTCGTTTCTGAGTTTCCAGATGTCTTTCCAGAAGATATCTCGGAATTGCCACCTGATCGTCAAGTGAAATTCCGCATCGATCTCATTCCCGGAGCTGCTCCAATAGCAAAGGCTCCCTACCGATTAGCCCCAGCAGAAATGCAGGAAATGATGAAACAGTTACAGGAGCTACTTGACAAAGGTTTTATCCGCCCAAGTTCTTCTCCTTGGGGCACACCTGTTCTGTTTATTAAGAAGGATGGCACATTGCGTATGTGCATCGACTACACAGTTCTCAACAAAGTGACAATTATAAAAAAATATCCATTGCCCCGGATTGATGATCTCTTTGATCACTTACAAGGCGCAAGTTACTTATCGAAGATTGATCTTCGTTCGAGTTATCAACTTAAAGTACATCCGGACGATATTCCAAAAACGGCTTTCAGAACACGTTACGGGCACTACGAGTTTCTGGTGATGTCGTTTGGTCTCACAAATGCGTCGGCTGCTTTCAGGGATCTCATGAACAGAGTTTGCCGGCCAATGCTCGACAAATCTGTCATCGTGTTCATCGATGACATTCTTATCTATTCGAAGACCAAAGAGGATCATGCTACACATCTGAGAGAATTGCTAGAGTTGCTGCGCAAAGAGCGACTTTATGCCAAATTCTCGAAATGTGAATTCTAGTTGAGACAGGTACGTCTCAACATTCCAAACAATTTCTTGATCATTATACTCAACTGTAAACTCTTTTGTTAACTTGTTCCTCTTAAATGTACAATTCAGATCCAATTCTTGGGGCACCTATGGTAGTATGCAACCTCTTCCCATCCCAGAATGGAAGTGGGACCATATACTATGGACTTCATGACTAAGCTGCCCAAAACTCGTCGTCAACATGATTTCATCTGGGTCATTGTTGACCGATTAACAAAATCTGCTCACTTCATTCTCATTCGAGAAACTTATTCCTTGGATCGTCTTGCTCAAATCTATATGAATGAAATCATTATAAGGCACGGTGTTCCTAAGTCTATTGTCTTTGACCGGGACAGTAGATTTACTTCAAACTTCTGGACTGCCTTGCAAAACGGTCTTGGTACTCGTATTGCTATGAGTACTGCTTATAAACCTCAATCTGACGGACAAAGTGAAAAAACTATTTTGACACTGGAGGACATGCTCAGAGCCTGTGTCATGGATTTGGGTGGTAACTGGGACGATCACCTCCCATTGGTTGAATTCTCCTACGACAATTACCATTCAACCATCAAAAAGGCACCGTTTGAGTTCCTGTACGGAAGGAAATGTAGAACTCCAACCTGTTGGAGGGAAACAGGAGAAACGCCTATCGTTAGACCAGCTCTTCTACAAGAGACCAATGAAAAGATCCAATTGATTCGGCAATACATGAAAACCGCAAGATCGACAAAAGAACTATCACGATCGCCGTCACAAAGCGATAGAGTTTCACAAGGATAATTGGGTGTACTTGAAGGTATCCCCAATGAAAAGTGTCACAAGATTCATGAAGCGAGGAAAGCTATCTCCTCGATTTGTAGGACCCTTCTGAATACTGGAAAGAGTTGGGAATCAGTCCTATCACTTGGACTTACCGAATGAGTTATCAGGAGTTCACCCGGTCTTTCACGTGGGCTACTTAAGAAAGAGTCTAGTGCCCGAGAAGGAACCATTGACTGACCATTCAGAAATTAAGGTTGACGAACGGCTAAGGTTCGTTGATGAACCGGAATGTATACTAGAAACAAAAATCAAGAAACTCCGCAAAAAGGAAATCAAGATGGTGCTGGTCAAATGGAAGCATCATAGGGGAGCTAATCACACTTGGGAGTCTGAAGAGGATATGAAGACCAAATACCCAAGTCTGTTTAGCGCAGCATGACTTCGCGAACGAAGTATAGGCGTAGTGGAGCCCATGCTGTAACATCCCTATTTTTAATCATTGTAAATTACAATTTTAAGACTCGATTAATGTATTAATAGATTATCATTTCAGTTTAAGCAAATTTCGTTCACAAATTTAAATCTGAAAAACAATGAGGAGAAATCCTCATGGTTGTCTTTTGAGCAAGCATAACCATGAGAAACCGACTTAAAATCGGTTAAATAAGAAAATAGGAAGTTGAAGGGTGTAAAGTGCAAAATTTGCAAACTAACAAATAAAAAGAAGAAAAGCCTTCATTTTAATCTTTCACTTTCTCTCTCTACTCTCAACCGTCTCCCTCTCTCTCTCTCACTAAAACTCACGGATTCAAGATCAAGAACACCAAAAATCGTGAATTGAAAGCATAAAAATTGGATACAAGTTGCAATTATGGAACTATAATCACTGCAACACTTTATTTGAGGTAAATATCTTTAAACCTTAAGAAATTATGGGTGTTTGTGTTCGGTTTCTACAAGAACCGAATCAAAGATTGTAGTTGCAGATGTTAATGCATGTTGGATATTCTTGTAGAAAATTTTAAAATCGAGCATTGTTGAAACTACATACCAAATTTCAACTTCTGATTCAGAGTATAAGTATGATTTCGAAATTAAGTGTGTTTTAGTGAGTGTTCTTGATAAATGAAGAAAATGGACAGACTTTGGTATATTTATGTTATATTCCAAGTTATAATGTGTTAAAATAGTACTAATAAGTTCATATCTGCAATTTTAGACTAAAAACATGCATGAATTAGATAAAAGTCAAATCTGGAAAATGTTAGAAAAATACAAGTATGAACTCGGACCTGATGAACTCGTTATCTGCAAGGCACCTCTACTTATGGATTGCGGCTTCGGCGTGACTCTAACACTCTCCTTCATGCGTACACTGATTCTGCCTATAACTCTATTACAGGGTTCTCAAATGCTGCTTGGGCTGGTTGCCCAGATGACCGTCGATCCACTGGGTGATATGCTATCTATCTAGGTTTAAACCTAGTATCCTGGTCTGCACAGAAACAGAATACTGTCTCTCGGTCATCAACGGAATCAGAATACAAGGCCCTAGCTAATACAGTCGCTGAGCTAACTTGGCTTGAAACACTGTTCCGCGAACTTCAAGTCTCTCTTAAGAAGATCCCTGCGCTATGGTGTGATAATCTTGGCGCTACCTATCTTTCTGCCAACCTCGTGTTCCATGCCCGAACTAAGCACGTAGAGGTCGACTTTCACTTTGTTCGAGAAAAGGTTGTAAATAGGCAACTCTCAGTCCAGTTCATAACCACCACTGATGATCAGATTGCAGAGATATTTTCACCAAGCCACTTCTTTCGCAGCGTTTTATGTTCTTACGATCCAAGCTACAGGTCGTTCCCCGGCCTTAGGTTGCGGGGGAATATTAGAGTCTTATGTATTTCTTTATATTAGATGGTTTCCATATATTAGTATTTCCTTATATTACAGGGTTTCCATATATTAGTATTTCCTTATATTAGAGGGTTTCCATATATTAGAGGGATTACAGTGTAAATGTATCTCTTATATAAACCCTTGTAATTAGTATTTTATTCATCATAAAATCACAACAACAATTACAAATTACTAAGCTTATCTCCTCTTCATCTTCTTAAATTCTTAGTTTAATCCCTATCAATTGGTTCCATTGCCGGGAAACTCCTCAACGATGGTGCAACCAGAACAACCCTCGATACCGCCAGACTCCAATCTCGTGTTGATGCCCAAGATGAAAAAATCCAACACCTCTCTCATAAGATGTTTTTGTTTGTCCTGCTCTTCGATCTTGTTTATAAAAACATTTATTTTCTACAGGGGTACCCTTATCCTATACCCCAAAAAGAACACTACGATTTGGGTTTTCTGATCGACCATTAGAAGTCAAGAAGCAATAGCTAAAAAAATTTCATATTTCAGTAGAAATAAATCATTACTCTCTGTTTGCTAATCCTCCGATGCCCAATCTCGAGCCCTTTTCGACCTCTATCAGCCACCATTCATGCAAAGATACCTACAAAGATGATTGGAATACATTAAAACCAATGGTTTTGCGATTGTACAATATAGAATTTTATGGATGCATTAACTTACTGATTTACGGTTTGAAGAAGAAATGGGAGTTTTGGGTTCACAGAAAAAGTTGGACATCAGGACAGCAGATATGGCAGCAAGATGTTGGCTTGGCTTGGCTTGGCAGATACACCAATCTCATGCAAGCATGTTGAGTATATTTTTAGACTTGTCTGCAATCCTACACATAAAGTCATACCAAAATTGTTATGAATATAGTTTCTATGGAGCATTACATGATTAGGACTCATCAATTACCAAAAAAAAAGACATCAAAAATGAAGTTCCATGCAGAAAGAATTAATGGGAGACATGGTGTTTAGAGGTTCAACCTTGCAACTAAGTGGGTGTTTGGACTTTGGATGTGTATAATCAAATAATGACGTTATAATCTGAATCAGAATAAAATAATAAGTTTCAAAGAAAGTGATCAAACTTATGGATTATAGCTATAAAAAAAAAAAAAATTTTGTCGCAACAATTCTTTCCATGTTTCTCAAAACCTATTAACTTGCCAAACACTTTTGAAGGGGCAAAATGGAAAATACACGCACCTAACTTTTTGGCTTTACATTATTTAAATACATTTAAAAAAAAAACCATGCATGTCCTCACAATATAGATACCACCACCAAATTCAATTATCTAATATTCATCCTCAAAAACCAATTTTGTTGCAACAATTCTTTCCATGTTTCTCAAAACCGATTTTAATTGGCCCTAAAAATAGATAATCAATAACTTGCCAAACACTTATAAAGGGGCAAAATGGAAAATACACGCACCTAACCTTTTGGCGGTAAAGTATTTAAATACATTTAAAAAAACCATGCATCTCCTCACAATATAAATACCCACCACCAAATTCAGTTCACTTTTTATTTCAACCAGAGCATTATCAGCCAACATATATGTCGAAAAAAAGCTCTCCTGCACAAAAAAAAAAGTGGTTTCTGTCTTTACTGTAAGTATCCACCAACCGCAGCAATGTTGTTCATTTATTCACTGACAATCGGTTTAATTTTCTTTCTTTCAACCCTCTAGAGGCGCCGCGGCAATCATCCAAAGGTTATTCTCTATTCAAATTATTAAGTAATAAAAAGTTTCTGATTATAATTAGATCATTAACATTAATTTTCTATTATTCTGAATCAAGAAAAAACTGGAGCTCACAAACACTAAGGTAATACGTTTTCATACGATTAATTCTAGATATCAATTACCGGTCATGAAACCACTATCATTAGTTGTTTTACACAAAAAAAAAAAAAAAAAAAAAAAAACAGAGTTTGCAATGCAACATCACATGTAGGTAATACAACCTTTTTCATACAATCAATTACATAATCAGTTTCTAATTATCAACAATTGTTATTTTTTAGCAGGAAAAGTAAAGATCGCAGAGAACCACAAAATGGTATTGGAGCCTTTTTCATACAATAAATTACTAGACTTGGTAAAAACTTTTTTTAATCATGAAAAACTGAAAATTGCTTTAGAGGATCACGCAGATCTGATGAAAATTTTTATACAAATTAATCTCAGTAGTAATCATTTCTGTTTTTATACAAATAACTTTAGAAGCAATTTTTATCAAAATATAAATTAGTTTGTTTTCTACAGTAGAAAATAATGAGGATTGCAAAGGAGGCACACCTAGATGTAATGGAGACAACTGTATACAAATAACTAAATGAGTTCCCTAATGGTCATTTTCTAATTAAATATTTATAAATGAAGCATAAGAATCAAGAGCACCAAGCCTGTAAGCAATCACATTTTCTAATTGACTCTATTCAAATATCTACATTCCTACTTTTAAATTGTCTGCTTCAAAGTCTATTCCTTATATAATTACGTTCCACAAATGATATGTGCATTGATTTATTACTAAAAAACCACAAAACAAGCAAGTACAGATAGTCAGATACTTGTAATTTATTTTTTAACACAACCAATAAGATAGTACAAATGCCTTTTCTTTATCATGCATATACAATTATATATATTTATTGCCGACGGAGCAGAGAAAAACTCTGCTCACGTGGCACAATTGTAGCCTTTAGATCATATCAGAAAATAATCTCAGCCTTTGAAAATCAGATTTAATAGGACCTGTGTTGACATGGCTCAATCACAGCCATTAAATATCAGATTGATTCGATTCTATGCTTACATGGCAAAATGACAACCGTTTAACATCATAAAAAATTGTGATAAGATCACAACAGAAATCAGTGAATATTGCTGCCAAAAAAACCTGCACGAATATAACAACTTGCTATATCCGATATTTAACTATAGGAATAGGAGATAACAAAAAATTGACAAATAATCTCACTGATAAAGAGGATACAATAAATTAAATATCAATACTACGATTTTTTATAAACTAAAACAAGTTAAACAGTTGTTTTTATCAACAATATAACAAACAAATAGATAATGTTTGACCACTTTATCATAATTATGGTGTTTGCCAACAAATTGAAAATAATATGCCAGTCATTTGTATCAAATCAGATTCTATGTAGAGCAACCTAATGTCCGTATCATGCAAAGGTTAATAATCTTCCATGAATCTCCATTTTTCAATCAAGTTACTCTTCTATTCATCTGTTTCACATGTGTCGATGAATCACAAGTATTTTCCAAACAAATAGTTTCATGAATTTATATTTTATTTGGGTTTTAAAGTTTCAAATTACTACAACATTTCAATCCATTTTGCAGGGGGGAAATGACAACCATTCCAAACATGAAATACAAAGTCTACTAGGTACCGATGATGAAAATTATGATTCAAAGTTGCAAATAATCTTTACAAACAATCATTTCTTTTCTTAATAATTCAAAAACATTGTTCCAATGCATTTCATTTTCTTATTGCAGATGAAAAACAAAGATGCTACGACCCGGAGAGTTGTTGCTTGCTGATTTTCAAAAATCAACTGCCGAAAAGAAGGAATGGCTACTAAATCTCTGAATATGCAAAGAATAAATCATATTGAAGTTTCATGCAATAAATCCACTTCCCTCGAAATGCCAAATCAGCATGCAATCCAGGTTTTGTAAATGGTTTACATGTTAGTAATTACAAGTATAACATTTATTTTCTAACAATTGATGCATGAGGGTTATGTTACTGCCATATCACATTCCTTTATGTAAGCATAAATAGTTTTTGTGATTCTTTGGTTTTTTTTTAAAAAGAAATATAGGTAAAAGAGTAGGAGGATGAAATTTCTTGATTCCATTGAATTCCATAGGATGGTTATTAGGCTTATTTTCTCATCATTTTAAACATGTTAAGCATATAAAACCAACTAAATCCTGTTGAGTGATATCTTAGATAATTTACTGCGGTAAAAAATATGCAAATAAGAAACACTTGACATGACTTAATAAATTTCTTATCACAAAAGAAAGCGGTCGAAAATAACTTCCCATGGCACATCACCATACTATATAATTTCTTAGAACGCACACGATGTCAAGCTACGGCAGTTGAATAACAAGTCAAATGATAGAGTGTTTACCTATTGAGTTCATAGGTGAGATATGTGCAGAAGAAAAGAACAAAGGTCACAATCACCACCACACGTTTCACGTAATTTTCAACGTAGTATGTAATTGGAGATACCATTAGCAGTATCATATAGGAAGCCTGCATAACGAATACATGTCAGCATCATTGAATTGATGGTAATTATAATCAGCCTTGACTAAACACAAGGACAAATACTTTCAAAAGGTTATACCTGTCCCAGAAGTGTTACACCATATCAAAGCCTAAACCCGATATTTTGTTAACGTCTAAAGTTGACTTATGCGAGCAGATCCTGAGAACCAGAATAAATGTATTTGATGTCTAAATTAGTATGAAAATAACCTGGTGACAGTGAAAATAAGTTTGTAATAACATCTTGTGAAGGAATTGATCTGTTCTTATTAATTCAGGTTTTATATCCATTGAGTTAAATCTAAGGATGTCAACACCCTAAAGGGTTTTGATAAAAAGCAGAATTGAGTAAATACTATTTGGCAATGAACCTATTGAAGTCAATAATCCACCGTATGAAAAGCAAAAAATCAAATTAAAATTACATGCAATAAATCCACTTCACTTGAAATGTGAAATCAAAAGGAAACCCAAAGTCATGTAATGATTTTCATGGTATCTACTTAAATTACCTATATAGATATATACTTACGTATACAATTACTAGAAAGTAACTTTTTATGAACTTTTATTTGTATAAGAAAGATTTTCGATATGTCCATTTAATACATCGATGTTCTAAAATACGTTTTGTAATTTATAAATAATTTTTTTCTGCTTTTGTTAAAACTATCATTTTCTAACAAGTTGAAATTAATATATAATATAATTGATTCAAAAGAAAATATTAGAACTTAACTTTCAGGTTATTGTATGTACTTTTTTTTAATCTGTAGAAAACCATATTAATTGTACAATAAGTACTCTAATTTAAATATCAAGATAAATACTCTATTTCAAATTTAGCTAAATATATATATCTTTGTAACGATTTTAAAGCTTATTATAACTACTTAACTTTCAGATTTCAATGGTGTATAATTGTGATTCAAATAAACTCAAGATAATAACAATCAATCCTGAAACTATAATTTTGATAATATCCATCATCTATCTGTGTCATATATAAAAGTGAGCCAGCTTATAGTTATACAAATTAATTTTTTGATGATGTTTCATATTTGAGATTTTGTGCAAGAGTTTGAGGTTTGTTTAATCCTTATACTTTTTTTAAAGGTTATACACCATTCAGGCTTGACCGCTTGAAGTAACAATCTTTCACTTATCAAGGTTGCTTTCATCGAGGGAAGTTGAGTATATTAAAGATCTTCCGACTTATAATCCAAATGTTTGTTATATTTACGTTTTATGGTTTTGGAATTTTGATTTTTTTCAATCATAAACCAACCTTTTTTTGGCTTTTGGACTTCAAATTTTGGTCTTTCTTTACCATATTTTAGTTTCATATTTGGATTTAAGTTGAGTTGAAGACCGATTTTATTTATATTTTGAACATGTTAAATGTATAATTGAATAATATAACAATATCGTCATTGGAGTATTTTTAAAATAACTCAATAAAGATTTATTAAATAACATAAATCAACAAAATTATTTTTAAAATGTATTTGTTCACTAACTTCTAACAGATCGTTGAGTTACAACTATTGATATTGGTTTGTGATTACACCAACCATCCTATGGATTTTGACATAATCAAAAAAGATTGATAGAACTTAAGATTTGATTTGTCATTACCAAAATTGAAGTTTCATATTTGGATTTAAGTACTGTGTTGGTGAAATTGGTCGACTTGGATCTCTTCATAGGTCATGTATTCATCTAAAATGCTAAATCTTTTTCATGTTGATTGTGTTCCTAACCTTGTCGGCTTGTCATGTGAGAAATGGATGGGGCGACAGACACACAGTGATGATAAGAAAACACTCTTTTGAGTGATTAGTTTGTGAACATGAAGAAGTCTGATTTATTTCATAGAAATTTATAAATTTCATAACAGATATTAAGAACACGTGGGAATATGACAACCATGTATTCATCTACTTATTTAAATGACAACCACTGTTGTCATGGTTGTGTTTTCTTAAAAGGAATAGACCAATACCAAATCTGAGACAAAAGAGCAATAATTAACAACAGGTCTGAAACAAAAACTCAAAAAAAAAAAAAAGCAAATCTGAAACAAAAACTCAAAAACTGGTGACCTGTTTTGAGTTTTTGCCCCTGGGGTTTTTGTGGTATCATCAATTCATCATCTTCATATTGTGTAATGTGTATAAACATGTGATGTCATAATGACATATTTCATTCGATGAATTCCCTGTTTTAAAAGCTTCCAAAAGTATCACTCTTCTGACAAACTATCTTACTCCAGCTATGAAATGCCTAGCCCCGATCTTCAAAGCCACGTATTTGATCAGAGAAGTGGTACACGGCTCTAAGAAGAAAAGTCAAAGCTCCTTTTATCCCATAGCCTACCGTTACCATTTAACCTTAGTTTAAATCATATAATTTGCTCATAAAAGATGAACTTTCAGTTGATTTAACATAAACACAAAATCCTGAACTTAAGATAATGCAAAGAAAAATTCAAATTTGAATCGAAATATCATTCCAGTATCAAAAGTAATTCATGATTTAGAAGGGAATGATAAACATTTAGTTAAGAACCCGTTAAAGTCATAAACACTTAAACAAAAACTCACCCGGCTCACCCTCGTCCTCGTCGGAGAAGAAGAAGATACACCAGTCATCAGCCGGCGGTGGCGGTTTGAAAGAGGAGAGCGGTCGGCGGTGGCGAGAGGAGAGGAGAGGCTGAGAGCGGTGGGCGGCGAGAGGCGAGGAGAGCGGTCGGCGGCAGGGTTTTGAGAGGGGAAAGGAGATCGTGAGACACAGGCGTGAGGCTTCCTTCTGGTTCTCTCTTCTCGCCGGTAGAGTGGGAGTGGCAAGTGTGTGGAAAATTAATTGTGAATTTGTGTTTACATCATCTTTATCTTTACTACTTAGGGGCTGTTTGATTACATTTTCATTAAGTGTTGTCTGGATTTAGATAACTGTCTGGATTAAGTAATGCTGACTAGAAAAATAACTGAATAGATAAATATTGTTTGATTGTTTCGTTGATTAAACAGTCTGAATGAAATAAAATGACAATTTTAACCTTCCGTCTGACTTAAAAATCTTTTGTTTTTTTCAATCAAAATTATGATCTAAATCAAGATTTTACATTAATAAAAATAAATAATTTAATAATATACATCAATGTAAAACTCTCAACTACCTAAAAGCATATATAAATCATAATTAAACATAAATAATTCATTAACAATTAAGCACAAAACATCGGTCGATTTCCTTTTCTTGTTTTGGAATTAATTCAAGACATGCCAGAATTTGTAATAACTCATTTTTCAATATGTAATTGTGTTGCCAGAATTTGTAATACCCAACAAAAAAACATGTCTTTATTCAAAACAAACATATACATTAAAATGTTTGTTTCCTTTGCTGTCACGGCGGCCAAAGCATACTGCAGTACCCATTTCTATCAAAAAGCAGCAGATGCAAAAATACAAAGCAATTTGCAATACCCATTTTATATGCTGTCTTGGCGGTCAAATATAGCAGGAATAAACCATTTTCTATGTCAAATGAACCGAAGAGAGGCGCCCATATGAGAGAGTGCAATCGGCGGCAGCAGCAAAGGCACCGGAGAGAGTGAGTGAGCCGGCGGAGGCGCAGAGGCGCCGAATAGAGTGAGTCAGCGGCAGCAGAGGAGACTCACGTCAAGAAGGATAACCGCCGAGAAGGAGAAGACCCACAGTGAGAAAGAAAACCACAGAGAGATGGAGAGACCCACGGCGAGATGAAAAACCGCCGAGAAAGAGAACCGCCGAGCAATGGAGGAGATGGAGGGGCTTGACGATGGAGGAGACAGAAGGGTTGCAGCGCTCATTCTTTTGTTGGGAAGGAAAGGGGTATTGTTGGAAAACATATATGCTGAATGGGGAATACATCAAGCCCTGTGACTTATAAATTTGACTGACCGGTGCATTTTGCTGAATTGATTAAGTGTTCATCAAACACTACTTATTGTAAAGGGCTGACCGATTTTTCTGCATTAAGTCCAATTAAGTTGTTTTCAAACACCCCCTTAATAAAGCATTTAGGTTATTGGGTTTAAAAACAACTATTATTGCATAAGGTACAACCATTTGATGCAAATTCTTGAATCTTAAGACGTACAAGTATATGAAACAAAAGGTACAACTCACTGTTGCATTCAAACAAACAAACAAGTTCATCTCGCTGGTTTTGAATTGTCTAGGAAATAGGCATCTCTGGAAAACAAAAGGTACACGCCTCATCCTTGGAAGCAGGCATGCACCTGGGGAAACGTTTGCATCGGGGAATAAACCGACTCTCCTGATGATAACTGAGTATTCAAAATTCGTTGAGTTCAAGAACACTAATACTAATCGTCACCTCCTCTCGCTGCCTGAAACCCCAAAAACGACGGCTGACAACGGTTCTCCTCCTCCCGTAACCCTACTCCCACCTCCACTACGGATCAATCTCCGTCCACGGAAACTCCTACCAAAACACTAAACGATATGAACAAGACTCTTCTGGGTCCTTCACCTCTAATACACCATGTACCCCCAAATATCGAACCAGAGAAATCCCTACAAACTGAAGAACCACCGCTCCCTGAGGACGACGCTGCCGATTCCACCACCAGTGAAGAGGATAGTTCTTCAGAGACTAAGAAGAATGTGCAGATATCATCAAGCAATGTTGGTTACCAGTTTTCGAGTTGGTTCAAATCTTCATCTTCGGTAAAGATTAACGGCCATTTGTTTTATCTTCAAATCTTCATATTGGGTACCAGTTATCGAGTTGGTTGCTTCAAACTTTGAATCGATATAAAAGTACTTGATTTTGGTATAAATCTTAAAAGGTATCGAAGAACTTATAATATACGACTTATTGGGTTTCATACAATCCGAACTTATAATATATGACTTTTGGTTCGAAAACCCACATGTACAAGATCAATAGAACTGCAAACATCAATTGGTGCTGTCCCTGAAAAAGGTTATTTACTTCTTCAGAATTTTCCAAGGTATTCTCATGGCATATGTTTTTCTGTTGGTCAATACCCTATAGTTGATTTATGTATTCTTGTTGTATTGCTTTATTTGGTGTGTTCTAATAGCTTCTGATATATGTTTATTAGCTTGAAAACTTTGAATGATGAATGTTTTTTTGCAGTATTGTGTAGAATTTGCTTCTGTATCTAATAGCTTCTGATAAATGTTTCTTTTGCAGTATGTGTAGAATTTTCTTGAATTTTTTTGTTGGAACAAAAGTCAAAATCCAGTGAAAGAATTAAACTATTTAAGGTTGGTAGTTGATTTTGAGAGTTTTTGTGTGTGGCAAAACGTGTTTCTGATGTGCAGGTGAATGTTATTTTCGTAGACGTTGTAACATATGATTACGAGTGCAGGTGAACGTTGTTTTCCTTGGTTACTCGTGCAATATTTTTACACGATGTTACGAAGTTTCGTAAACGTTGTAACATATGATTACGAGTGCATTTTGTTAATTTATATGATCTTCATTGAGTTATCTTTCTGATGCTATTTTCTTCTTCTTTTGTCCAGGTACTATTTTGGGGTACATCATGTACATGTGCTGCTTAATGACATTTTTGGCCCTGAGGAAAATTCTCTGATTTTGAGTTTTTGGCTTTCCACGGATGTCTTGGTAACTCATAGACAATAATGAAAAAATTGCATAATTAACCATCTTCATTCACTAAAATAAAACATGTTTCAGGTTGTCTCTTGCCCATGTGCACTAGGCTTTGCAACATCTGTTGTTTCTGCTGTTTTAAAATTAATTGAGCCTGAATATTGATCACTTTTTTTAGTCATGGTTTGTTTTGGGGGTAGAATCAAATGGATCAAAGTGGGGAAGCTATCTAATGGCTTTACTCTCTTATCAGTTGGCATTTCTGCTTTGCCCCCCAGGCTATTTTACAACTTCAATGTTTTAGTTTGTGTTGTTTCCGTGTACATAAATCTTTTTCTATCGTTGCTTGAATATTTGTTAATCCTTAGGAGCTCCAAGTTAGAAAACTTTTTACACTTTCTTATGTTTGTGGTGATGCATGGTTGTATTTGGGGTGATGGTTGTAGCAGTTTTGTGGTCATCTAAAGAGCAAATTTAATCACTTATGGGGCCGCCTTCAGTCTAGGATTTGACAAAAACTTGGATTTTGTTTTATGTATATTTTGGAGCTCTAAGACTTACATATTGGGGTATTTTATAGGTACCATCTGTTAGTTTGTCATCTAACTTACATGTTTATTGAATTGCAAATTAGGCATTGGGGAAAAAGAAAAAAAAAGAAAAGAAAAAAAGGGGCACTTATTGTTGTTCAACGAATGATCTCTTAGGTTAGTGGACACATCCCCCCTTCTACTCACCATTTTTTTGTTTTGTTATTTTTGTTCTACTTAACCATTGATTCATGATGTTTTTTTATGTGATGTATCTCTTCATTATTTTATATATGTGATGATTGTGTGGCAATAATGTTGGCACCTACGTTATCAAAGTAATGGAGTCATAATAGAACAGTCACTTTTGATATCTCATAGATTTTTCTTCACCACATGGATGGATTTTGGTAGTAATGTTTGCGTGAAGAAAAAGGTATTAGAAGTAGGATTTTTGTCTCATTTGTTGCTTTTTTGTGATTTTTAGGTTTCAAATCTAATTGATATATATATATATATATATATATATATATATATATATATATATATATATATATATATATATATATATATATATATATATATATAGTTGATCTTTATAAATAAGGTACGTGGATGTGTGGAGTAAGATTTTAAAGGTACATGGATGTGATGGAAATTGGAGGATTCATTGTATTTTTCAGGTGTAGCAATATTCGCAAATGGAGAATGAGTGATTGGTGAGGTTACTGCCATGGTTTATTGTGGTGAATGTTGCCAACTAGGTGTTATTTTTATATATTTATACTAAAAGTTTAGGGTTGCGGTTGCTTATTTTTGTTTTTGTCAATTTAGATATGATGGAATTTTATGAGTTCAGTACTTTCATGTTTTGATTGTTCTTTTATAATTCCTTCTTTCCTGAATTTTATGATGTTCGGCTAATTTTGTCATTAATTTTCTTTTCATCTTGGCGAAACTAACGTGGATATCTTTTGCTAAATTCAGTGGGTTGCAAATTATTCGGATGAGCAAGGGTTCAAGATTGTTGGTTATGGCTGCATAACATGTATTGGTAATTCAAGAGAACTTGATGAAACAGGCGGTGCTACAATAACTGAAAATGGTAATAGTTGTTTCTTTCATTTTCTAATTCTTTTTTATGAACTACTGAAGTACTACGAGTCTACAAGACTCCATTTCCATTCTTTTTTGTAGCTATCAATTAGACGGTTGATCTCCTTCAATTGTGGCATGCTTTGCAGATATCATTGCTATGATTTATCTAGAAATCATAACTTTGAGGGTCATGTTCATTCTTTGACTAGAGTAAACTATCTTGCATCTCCTCCTTTAGTTGTTGCCTATGCCCTTGCAGGCACAACAAGAATTTATTTTGATTAAATATTTAATACTATTTCTTATTTCTGATTTATATTATCTCATCAATTTTGTTTTCTAGATTGATATTGATTTCGAGAAGGAACCGATTGGAGTCGGAAAAAGATGGGAAGAATGTTTATTTCTGAAACATTTGGCCAATGTGTGGTGGGCAGGTTGCCAAGGCACAAGAAAAGATTATTGAGCTGGACAGAGAACAAATAAAACTCATTGATATATTTTCTGAAGAACAACGACGATGTTAACTTTCTGGATTTTTGTAATGTTATTCAATCAATGTAAAATGACTTTATTTTGGCTTAACATCTGTTTAATTATACAATAAATACTGCCGATATAGGGTTATTTGGTAAACAATATTACTCGCAACTCTTCTTGAGCTCTCACATGTGTTTGGGTTCCTATGATTATTTCAAGTGGTGGCTTCCTAATCCTATTGTAATCAATTCTGAACAGTCAGATGTCAAGGCTGTTTATGAGTATATAATTTAGTTTGAAATATATTCTTTCATCTCTATTATAATGTGATTGTAGTTCTACTTTCTTACAGGTTGTTTCAACCTGCTTAACTCTTTAAAGATTTTGGATGTGTTGCAAAAAATAAATCATTGAAATTTGACATTAAATGAAAGTTCATTGCTATTTTAAATAAACTTTTGGTATTTAAATGGACAAAAGTATAAAACATCAATGAATGATGAAATGTGTTTATAAATTTGGTATTTTTTAAGGATTTCAAACTTATTACAAAAAGTTTCGTTTAAGTTGAACGTAAAATGAAAGTTTATTGTTATTTTACGCAGAGAATAACACTTTAAAAATTGAAAATACAAATTAGCAGGTATTTCCACAACTTCTCATGGTCAGGTTTTTCGGCTCACCATAAGGTATATTTTGCTTTTTGGTTATCACTGAATATCTCTTTATTTGTTCTTGATGGATTTTGATGGTTAGATTAGTTTATTCCATCTTTCTAAGGTAATCTATTTACATATATATTTTCCTTCTAACATCTTATCTCGAGAACTTTCAGAAAGTATATGAAATGAATAAGTGAAAGATATTAAAACAAAGCTAAAATTGATGAAGTTAATAAAAGTCTCATATTAGACTTTTAAAAGTCAAATAATAATAACTGAGATTTTGATATACCAAATCAAGAAATAACATAAAAAGATAAAATATTTATATAAATTTGATGTATTTAATGGATTTAGGATGAGTTACAAAAATAATCACCGAAATCCGACGTCAAATAAAAGTTTATTGCTATTTTAAACAAACTTTTGGTACTTTAATGCCCAAAAGTATGAAATATCAATGAATGAAGAAAGGTGTTTATATATTTGGTCTTTTCTAAGGATTTTAGACTTGTTACAAAAAGTCTTGTCGAAATCCGACATTAAATGAAAGTTTGTTGCTATTTTATGCAAAGGATAACAATTTAATAAGTGAAAAGGCAAATTAATACTGCGAAATGTAATATTTTTGTAGAAATGATGTTAGAATGTTTTTGATGTGTTGTTAAGTTTCATCAAAAACCAACTTCATTTGAATCCTCACCACCAAACATATTAATAACCAAAATTTAAATTCTAATTTCTTGTTTCATTCCATGAAACAAACATCACCTAAAGTAAAGATTTGCCGCCGCCGCTTTGCGCGGGTATGTAGCTATACTGGTTAACCCATGTTAAACATGGTATGTTAAATAAATAAATACTTTTAAATAAGAGATATAAAATAAAATTATTGTTATAAATATAATTTAAAAAAAATAGAGTTTTCATGTTAAAATGATATAAAGAATATTTTAAAATCATATAAAATATAAATTAAAACTCATGATACGAGGATATATATAATTAACCTTTAAAAAACTAATAAATTTATTCACTCCTCTGTCTATAACATTATTTTATTTGTTGTTTTGTTATCATCACCTATTTAAAAATCTATAACTATTATATTATAACTATTATAACTATTATATTATATATGAACTAAAATATAAGTTTGTATCAATTAAAATATATTAATTAAAGGGCAAATGACCAAAAATAGTAATAACTTTTGACATTTTTATCATTAATAGTAACATTATTTATATTTTATCATTAACAGTAATAACTTTTTATTTTTCTATCAATAATAGTAACGGGTGAACTACAAACCTGTTTAGCAGGTCACCAACTTTTCATTTATCAATAATAGTAACATCTTTTCAGATTTTTATCAATAATAGTAATATATCAAATTAAATACATAATTTTTTTATTTTATTAAGTTTTCTAATATTTCATAAACACCAAAATAAACCAAATTTTTATTCCGAATATTTACAGATAGATAATATTCGATTATTTATTCACAACTATATATAATATTAATGAAAAAAATTGTATGAATCATTTCAATTTTCACTTATTCCAACAAAAACCTACGAACCATCATTTTCTTAGTTTTTCCGAATAAAATAATACAAATCGTTCCATTTTTTTTTTCCAATTAAATGGATCATAGTTTTTTTATTTAACAAACAAAAAATCAAAATGGGTCTCAATATTTTTCATTCATAAAACTATAAACCATAATGAGGAATGATTTTTCCATTCATAGAAAAACTAAAAAATGAATTGGTCGCGATACTTTTTCATTCGTAGTACTTTTCATTTAGAATAAAAAAAATTACAATTGAACGGTTTTTTAGTAAATTTGAACGAAATTGATTACAAATCATTCAACTTTTAGCTTTCCCGAATGAAAAACTACAACCCAATCATGTTTTTAAGTTTTTTTTTTACAAAAAACTATAAATCATTTTGAGTTTTCGTACAAAATAATTGCAACTCATTTAGTTTTGTGTTTTTAACAATGAAAAAAACATTTGTTAAACCAATTTCCATAATTTAGCACCTTATAACACAATGAACTCATTTACATTAGTGGTTTCTTACATTCCCAAGTTAAAGAACTCCACAAGCCAAGATAAAGATGAATTCCAGAGCTCAATTCGATCTGTTACGACTTTTTTTCTTTCTGTTTGCTCTTACAAACACACACAACACTTCTGAATTATTTTTGGAATGAATGAAAATGAAGCAAAGAGTTAAACGTGTTATACATATAAACATATCGTTTATAATGCGGGTTCGACACCGATACCCGACCTGTTATCAATATTTCATAATTAATATCAATATTCCCATTTAATTCTGTGGTCTCATAATTATTAATAATCTGCTAGAATTATAAGCCGGTAACATATATACTCGACCCCGACACGTGTTCATTTCACTAATCGCCATACCGTTGCCCCAAGCAATATTAATAATTTAATCAACCAATAAATTAAATCCACGAAATATTTCTCAAAGACGGGGTGTTACAATTTTTAACTAAACAAAAAATTATGAATAATTGTGGTTTATAGTTTTTCTTCTTAATAAAAATTTGCAACCAATTTTTATTTTTAGTTTTTTATATAAAAACATATAGCCCATTTAGATCGAAAAAAACTAAAAAACCAAAATAGTTCATATTATTTTGTTGGAAAAAACTAAAAATAGAATGATTTATAGTTTTTCGTTTGGAAATTGAAATTGAAATGATTCGTAGTATTTTTTCGTTCATATTATATATAATTGTGAATAAATAATCAAATATTATCTAATCGTAAATAAATATTTAGAATAAATATTCGGAATAAAAATTTGGTTTATTTTGGTGTTTATGAAATATTAGAAAACTTAATAAAATAAAAAAATTATGTTTTTAATTTGATATATTACTATTATTGATAAAATTTGAAAAGATGTTACTATTATTGATAAATGAAAAGTTGGTGACCTGCTAAACAGGTTTGCAGGTCACCCATTACTATTATTGATAGAAAAATAAAAAGTTGTTACTATTAATGATAAAAAATAAATAATGTTACTATTAATGATAAAAATGTCAAAAGTTATTACTATTTTTGGTCATTTGCCCTTAATTAAAACTAAAAAGTTTTAGAAAATCATAAAAAATAACTACTTTTTATATCAAATTATTATTAATAAATTTAGAAAAATAATAGTTATGATAAATAATAATATTATTCTTATATTAATTTTAATAATTAATAGTTGTGTGTTTGTATTTTTACTTGTATATAATTTATATAAATAAGTTATATTAAAAATATCCACGTAATATGTGGGTCATAAACTAGTAAGAGATATAAAATAAAATTATTGTTATAAATATAATTAAAAAAATAGAGTTTACATGTTAAAATGATATTGAGAATATTTTAAAATCATATAAAATATAAATTAAAACCCATGATATGAGGTTAAAAAACTAATAAATTTATTCACTCCTCTGTCTATAACATTATTTTATTTGTTGTTTTGTTATCATCACCTATTTGAAATAATAAATTCAATACTTTTTGTATGATAATCAATTTAGTTTAGTAATTTAGAAATTTTATAAACTTTTGATCACTATTATATGGTTTAAATCGAATAAATTCTATTAGACAATCATAAATGAATTTACATATGTTTATTATTTAAAAAAATTAGATTTAAAATAAAAAATATTTATTGTGTTAATTCAAACCCAATATAATTGAGTGTACAAGTTAATATTACAAAAGAATTAGATCGTTTCAAAACTAATATTAAATTAATATGCAACCCTTATAAATTTGAAGATATTATTGTTTTATTTAATTGTAATTCTAGAAGATCAATTAATAAAATTTTAAACTTGAAGACAAAATATTTGGGTAATTATTAAAGCTAGATAAATAAAAGGATCAAAAATCAAAATACAGATCTATTGAGATAATCATTCTATTTTTAATATATAATAATGATATATATTGATGGCATTATATTTATTCAATACATTTTAAAAATAAAAAAATATTTATTGTGTTAATTCAAACCCAATATAATTGAGTGGACAAGTTAATATTACAAAAGAATTAGATCGTTTCAAAACTAATATTAAATTAATAATCAACCCTTATAAATTTGAAGATATTATTGTTTTATTTGATTGTAATTTTAGGAGATCAATTAATAAAATTTTAAACTTGAAGACAAAATATTTGGGTGATTATTAAAGCTAGATAAATAAAAAGACCAAAAATCAAAATACAGATCTACTGAGATAATCATTCTATTTTTAATATATAATAATGATATATAACGATGACATTATATTTATTCAATACATTTTAGAAATATTAAATTTTCATGATATTGTATTTTTCTAAACAAAATTTAGAAGTTTTATTTCAAAAAATGATTATTTTTTATTCCTTTATTTATATATCAAAATATTAATTAGTTTACAAACTTAAGAAAGTTATTTAAGGAAAAATTGGAGGGAAAATAAAATATTAGATTAATAAGAAAGCGTCATGTGGCACTTAGTGATCTTGTTTATTAATAAGTACTAGATTAATACCCATGTATTACATGGATTGATGCAAAATATTTGTTATAAATTAAATATTAATAAAGAGGTGGGATCCCTTAAAAATCTTCAAAAAAAAATTTAAAATTACTATACAATAAAAACCAACAAAAAGATGATATACATGCAAAATCATTGAGTCAGTGGTAAAAAATGATGACTCTAAGTCAATGTTTAAGTCAAAGAAAGCGACTAAAATATGATTCAAAATATTTGAATTATTGATTTAATGGTAAAAAATGATGACTCGAAGTCAATCTTTTAAAATTTTTTATAATAAAACTAAATTTTTTATTTTACCGATTTTTTTAAATTATTTACTCTTTAGGACATTTAAACATGAAATTTATTATTTTATTGATTTTAAAAAAAATTATTTTAGCTTGTTAATCTTGAAAACTTTTAATGAATATTAATTGTAGTTTGAATTATTTTAGGTAACAAAAATAATAAGTTTCAACAATAAAGTTTAAATTAAATCAATTAAATGATAAGAATGTTACTTAAATTAATGTTAATATTTATTTTTGGAAAAAGAGCGGGAAAATGAAAATGTGCGGTATTAGAAAGTTGACACGTGGCATGGATTTGTTCTCAATTATTATAATATATAGATATATAGATTTCACATGATATGTATAAATGAATATTATTTACATGCTATAGTATTTTAAACCATAACTAGTTTATAACCCACATATTACGTGGATATTTTTAATTAAATTTATTTATATAAAATGTATATGAGTAAAAATAAAAACATACAAAAATAATAATTGTGTTTATTTTTTATTATTTACTGATTAAAAAATAGAATATATTTATCTTTTTTAAAAATATTAGATTGTATTTATCTTTTATTTTTTATAAGTTGTAATTATCTTTTTGGTGAAAGTAGAGGTAACACGTGACGGTAACACGTGACATTTGATATTTTCCTTTATTATACATAATAATAATAATTTCACAACTAATTCAAATTTTTACATTTGGATCTAATTATGATTATTATGGATAATAATGATAGATATTTTTTTAGGTAAACATTAATTTTAAATGTTACAAAATCTAATTTATTACTAATTAATTAATGAAAAAAATAAAGTCAAAATTTAATGCAATTAAGTTAAGGTGTTAAATTTAGAAAAAGATGTGGAAAAATAAAATTTTCTTGTATTGTAGAAGTGACATATGACATGAATTGTTTTGTTTTATTATAATATAGAGGTTAATCAACCTATATATCACATGGGTTGATTAGAAAATACATATTTTTTTATATTTTAATAAATTATTATAAAATTTATATATAATTTGTGAATTATAGATTCCTAACAATCAAACAACAATAGCAACAATTAATCAAGAACAAGAACAATTAACACTGAACGAATGCTTCGATTGATGATCAAATGATTAGAAAATGGAGAATAGAAGATTCTAGTACTGTAGCCCTAGTTCCGGATTTCCGTGCGAATTACAATCAATATGTCAGATCTGTATTTTCTATTTGAAAGTCAAACTACTATTTATATATTTTTATAACTATGAACTAATTACAAAACGAACCCTAGACTTTGTATTACGTCAACAAAATACATTCCAACAATCTCCCCCTTTGATGGAATAAGCAAAGTCTTCAGGTAGATAATCTCAGCTTTAGCTCAAATCTTCTGATGCTTTTTCGGTCTGAAAACCTCCATTCAATCTTCGATATAAACTCCACCATCAATCTTCTATCAATCACAGATAACGTTTGTTTTTCTCTTCCTGTCAGATGCCAGTTTTCCTTTCAATCCATTCAAAACTTTCTGTAATGTACCATCAGAAAATTTGTTGTGTTCAACGCTCCTCATAGCTCTTAACTTTTTGTTTCTATCTTTGTACATGACCGCAAGATGTTTGACCATTATGACTTGATACTCTTTTAAATCTTTAGCAAACTTGATTTCTCGATTCAGAGCTATGATGTTAATTTTCCTCATCCCTCATTCGACACCAATCTGCAGATCTTGCACAGACATCAATACCAGTTTGGTATGCATGAAGTGAAAGATTGTCTTTAGTGCAAATCTACAGTGTTCATTTCTCTTGTTGCGGCACAATTCATCAAATAAATCTTCTATATCGACCAAGTGCATATTAAACATGTCTGCTTCTGTGAATGTATAGATATTACCATCAGCTCTTGTGACAGTGAACGTAGGATAGAAGATCTGAACGAACCGGTCTTTTTTAATTTTGATTAAATCAACTATCCTGAATTCACTCTTCACTTTATCCACTGCCTGAGTCTTGTTTCTCAAAAAACTAGCATAGTTGACATGATTTGGCATGTTAGGCTCCAGAACCCTAAACAGCTTCAGAAATGTACATGGAGTTTGTTTCTTACAAAAAATTATTTTCTCCAGAATATCTTCAAGATAGGGCAACTTATTTCTTTTCTTCATGAATTCAGCTGACTTTCTAGCAGATAATTCAAACTTTCTAACTTTCTTCTTACTGATTTCATCCTTATTTAGCAATGTAATCATATCTCTTATTTCCCTCTGCACAACCTGTTGAGCTTCAAACCTGAGTCGGTGTTGTTTTTGCGACTCATCTCTCTTGTACTATCACATTTTCAGTCGGAAACTCTTCCACCTCCTCTTTAACTTGAACAACAACCTCAGGCTTTTCAACCGTCGGTGTTGGTATAGAATCTTTCAATATTTCTTGAACTAACTCTTCTTCTTCCTCAATCCTTTCAGCTTGAAAATCAACATCTGTTAATGCAATCACATCATCATCATCAGATAACTCAACATACACCTCTTTCTCACCTTCAGTTTCTATCCCTTGAATCATCAACATTTGATCCTTAACTTCTTGAGCATCATCATTTGAATCGTTATACTCCTCAAAATTGTAGATCTCTGACTGAATGTTCAAAGGAACTGGAACATCTTCATGAAGAATCAATCCCAGCTCACTTTGAACATCAGCAGGTTCTTTTGAGCTTCCTTCTTCCTTTTCTCCAACTTCTGCTTCCTTCTCTGGATAGTAATCATTAAAACTCCCGGTACAGGCTCATCAAGGTTCCTCCTCTTCTCCCCCTCATGAGGAGCATCATCGGAGTCTTCATCATGCTCATCATGTTTGCGTTTTGATGAAGAAGCTTGAGCCTTACACGTCTCTTCAACAGCGGCCACCCTTTATGACAAATTGCCTAACAAATGGGGAAAGATTCACGACTGGGTCACTCAGACTTCCAGTTGACACAACAGTGGAACTTGTGAAAAGAACCTCTGTGTGGCCAGTGCTTAGAGTTGGCAATGTATTAGCTCTAACTGGACTTCCACCCTCTTCAAGTGACGGAGCAACAAATGCTTCCGTAACTGAGGATGTTCTGGCGGGAACACTAAGTTCAACCGTACTTACTTCAATAAATGAAGTAGACTCAAGTGTCCTATAGTGTATCGGATCTAGACACTGTTCTTGAACTGAAGTTGTACACTCGGGCAGATGTGTACTGATTTTAATATCCATCAAATCCAAAGAATTATCGGATAGAAGTTGTGTTTGATCCCGGTGCTCAATTGAAACAGTCTCCTGTTGAAAGGAGACTAAGTGGATGGTGGGGTGTGCACTTGTCAGTGGGATACTGACTTCTTCAATGCTAACTCCCTGTTGGGAGCTAACAGCAGATGTGGTTATATCCCGGCTTTCTAGGTGTAGGACATCCCTCACACTCTCCTGAGCAATATGAACAATATCCATTAAAACGGCTCCTCCCTCGTCATGATCATGTCCTCCATCATCATCATCGTCATCATCACCTTCCTCCGCTCCCTCTTGTATATTCGACAATGTACGCTCAGAATCTGAACTACCAGCTTCTTCCTCTCCACCCCTCACTGAAACTTTTGCTCCCTCACTCACTTGTTGGCTTCCCTGAACTTCAGCCCCTTGCTGAAGTTCCTCTCTTCCTATAACTCCTTGGTTAAGAGAACCCAGTTCTTGGGTCTCTATAGGAGCATGGTCTATTCTATAAAGCCTTACATTTTCACTCTCCTGGTCAGCATACTTTAACAAAGCTTCCGGAATAGGCATGATGTTGGCGTTTGGAGAATCTGGCACTTCATGTAAACTCATCATCACGTAATTTGGGCATCAGTTAGAGTTTGATCTCTTCGGTATATTCTCATTAGCCCGGAGAATGCCTTGGATTAGAATTTGAATGAACCTTTGAAGTGGTACAAACTTTCTCGATCTGTTGGTTGTCTTAGCAAGCACAATTTCTTTGAGGTCTTCCCATATGCATTGTGCATAGTCATAGTGCTTATTGAAAGCGATGCCATGGAAGATCCTTAGACAGTGTATACTGCATCTGTCTATTCCAATATGTTTAGACGTCATGCACCTATTAATGATGCCGAATAGAATGTACCATTCTCCATTTAAGCCATTGCGATGAAACTTTGAGCTCTTAGGGAGTGGCTTTGAATATCCCAAGCATATGAGATCATGGACTAACTCCTCATCTGACACAAAGTCTTCAAAATCTGCTAACTCTGGAAAGTTAACTGTGTCAATCCTTCTTGGTAGAAACAAGTTGTGGCGAAGTCTGGCCAATGTAATCTTGGATTTGAACTGATCGATGGTAACCTTGAAGTGGTGGTTACCATCTGCTGGAACAAATTTGACAGTATGCCAAAATTGTTGAAGGTAGACTTGTGGGATAGATGGTTTGTATTGGAGAAGATAACCCAAAGGATGGCCTTTGAGGATATCTACAATGATGGGGTGACTGACTTTAATGACTTTAGTATCCAGACGATGGTTATTATCTTTGAATGGAAGACAATATTTGGGTTTTACAAGCTGATTGTCGGGGATTATGGTAGAGGGTGAAGGCCTTGTAACAGAGGCAGATCGGACGGGTTTAGATACAAGTGTATGGTTTGAAGATGAATGAGAGTGTGAAGAATTTGAATTATGGGAATGACTTGAAGATGCCATTTGTAACATGTACAAAAATAATAAACATGTTAGACAATGCAGGTAAACAAATGAAATCATTCAAAGTAGAAAAATATAACATTTTGTCAGAAATTATAAAAATTTGTGATTTTCTGTTCAAAGCATCGGGATTCCAGACAATAATAAAATATTATTGACAGGATTCCAAAGTCAATCGTTCAGAGACCAATGTTAGAAAAGCACAAATTTAAAACAATTTCTTGAAAAAATGTCAAAAACACTAAAAACCCAACACTTAGTAAAAAAAATTTGAATAATTCTCGAATTACTCTATAGACAACTCGAATGATACATGAAGATACTCGAATGAGCTTACAATCAACTCGAATGAATTGTAGCCTTTCTCGAATAAGGCTTGATGATTCTCGAATAAAGAATCGGTCCAACTCGAATTAAACTTTAAATAAACTCGAATGTACCATGACTAAACTCGAATTATATTCGACTAGTCTCGAATGCAACATGAAAGAACTCGAGTGAATGTAAAGTCCAACTCGAACAAAGAATGTAACTCGAATGAAATGCAAGTATACTTGAATGAAACAAGAAACTCGAATGAGTCATGAAGGGACTCGAATGAGTGTATGATTCAACTTGAATGAATCATAATGTTTCTCGGTCCTTATTTCAATCGAGATTGATGTTTGGAAAATATTCGAAGTCCCAAGTATGTTCAACTTGATTAACCAACAGGACTCTCTCGATTAATGAAACATGCAACTCGATCAATTCATATGTTCAACTCGAGTGACAAAGTTGGTCAACTCGAATCAAAATCGATGATTCTCGATTGATTAATCAATCAACTCGATTGATACTTAAGATTTTCTCGATTAAACCTTCAATCGAGAAAGTACTTTTGAACTTATTTACAAGTCCTTATACACTGATTTTTCAAAAATTGATTCAAAGGACTTTTTCAGTGATTTAAAACTTGTTCCCACTCGAAAAACAATTTCAATCATCTTTGTTTTACTGAACTTTGATTAAAAACAACAACAAAGTTGTTAAAAATCCAAATTTCAGAAAAATGATAAACACGAAGCTTTTTGAAACTAAAATCCAAATTTCTGTTTGTGTGATTTGATTTGAACCATGAAATTTCAGATTCATGTTCAGATTCATAAACCAAAAGCCACCACACATTTAATTTCATTTTAAGAAACAAAAAATTTGAAACACCATTATTACAGTCGAACTGTTTTATTGAACAGATATGCTTAATACTATATATCAAACTGACAACAAACAAATAAAAATAATGAAAAACAACATCATAATACGAAAAATAAACTCACAATTTGTGTCTTTGTTGTTTGAAAAATCCGAAGGTATTAGGGTTTTGATATTTCTTAATGGGGAAGGAAACTTTTTGAAGAAGACAGTGAATAGTGGAGTTTGGCCGAAAAAGTTGATTTGAAATTCAAAATTCAAATTTATAGTTGAACTTCAAATTGGTTAATATATCCGGCCCATTTTTGAATTTAAACTTTGATTTTAGCCGTCCCACTTTCACCAAATATAATCCCATTAATTAAAAACCCAATATCCTTTCAAAACAAATATTATAACTAAATCAAAAAAATAAAAGTAAAAATAAACAGACTTAAACAAAACCAAAAAAAATTTGAAAAATTCACACACAAAATTTTTTTTAACTAAAATAAAAACAAAAACAAAACAAAAAAAATTAAAAATATAAAATGCTCCCCCTTGAATTTCAGAATGCTGCTCCCCCTCAGATGTATATCATATTTCTCAAATCAGCTCCCCCTACAAAATAACAGATATATTTTATCAGATTTTCTCAAAATCAGATAAAATCATTTATCTGCTCCCCCTGCACATGACACTCCAGATCTGTTAAATTCCAAAAACATTTAACTTTTAAAATTCAAGAATTTAACATCAGATTAGAATCAAATAAAAATGTAAATTTAAAATTATAAATTGAAACTACTGAATTTTTAAATCTAATGATTCAACATACCAATTTGTATACCAAAAAATCAAACCTTTTTTCATCTAACACTTTGGTAAACAAATCAGCTAGTTGATATTCAGTAGGAACAAAGTATAATTCTATATTCCCATTTTCAACGTGATCCTTAATAAAATGGTACCGAATGTCAATGTGTTTTGTTTTTGAGTGTTGCACAGGATTTGATGCAATAGCGATTGCGCTCTGAGAATCACGGTAGATAGGTATCTTTTGTGGTGTAAACCCGTAATATCGCAGTTGGCTCTTCATCCACAACACCTGAGAACAGCATGATGAAACAACAACATATTCTGCTTCAGCTGTAGACGATGAAACGCAGTGTTGTTTCTTGGATGACCAGCATACGGGTTTGTCACCTAAGAATTGTACTGCACCAGACGTACTTTTTCTGTCCATCTTATCACCTGCGTGATCAGCGTCAGAAAAAGCAGTTAAATTGAATGAAGATTCTCTGAGATACCACAAACCAAGGTTTGGAGTTCCCTTCAGATATCTTAAAATTCTTTTTGCAGCAGTTAAATGTGATTCTTTTGGAATCGCCTGATATCTAGCACACACACATGTAGCAAACATAATATCCGGTCTACTAGCAGTTAAATACATTAATGACCCAATTATTCCTCGATAATGAGTCCCATCTACAGGTTTCCTTGAAATGTCCTCATCGAGTTTTGACTTTGAATCCGGAGCCATGGGAGTTTTCATAGGAGTACTGTTGACCATGTTAAATTTCTTTAACATGTCTTGAATATATTTTGACTGATTTATAAAAATACCATCAGTCAATCGTTTAACTTGTAATCCTAAGAAAAAATTTATTTCTCCCATCATATTCATTTCGAATTTCTGGGACATTAGGAATGCGAATTTCTTACAAAATTCAGGATTTGTAGACCCAAATATTATGTCATCTACATATATTTGTATTACTATAATATCCGGCCCTGACGTTTTATAAACAGGGTTGTGTCAACTGCACCTTTGTTGAATCTACATTTCAACAGATATGTTGAAAGTGCATCATACCAAGCACGCAGTGCTTGTTTAAGGCCATACAGTGGCTTGTCTAAAATATATACATGATCAGGTTTTGAAGGATCAATAAAGCCTTTGGGCTGATATGTATATACTTCATTAGTTAATTCCCCGTTTAAAAACGCAGTTTTAACATCCATTTGATAAACAGTGAAATTTTTATGAGCGGCAAAAGCTAAAAACATCCTAATCGCTTCTATTCTTGCAACAGGTGCAAATGTCTAATCATAGTCAATCCCTTCTTGTTGACTGTATCCTTTGGCAACGAGTCGAGCATTATTGCGAATGATTACTCCATGTTCGTCCTTCTTGTTTTTAAAGATCCACTTCGTGCCAATGATAGATTTGTCTTTAGGTCGCTCAACAAGTCTCCAAACCTTCAACCATTCGAACTGATTCAGTTCTTCTTGCATTGCAACAATCCAATCAGCGTCCAGAAGTGCTTCTTTCACATTCTTCGGCTCTATTTTGCTGAGAAAATTGGAAAATAGGCACTCGTTTATTGTGGCTCTTTTGGTTTGGACTGAAGCAGATGGATCACCAATAATATATTCTGTTGGGTGATTTCTAGTCCACTTGAAAGTATGTAGAAACGGTTGGATGTGGTCTTGATTGAGATATAGGTCTAAATAGGGATGGCGGGGGATTGGTTCAGATGTAGATGGTAGGGTATCTGAGATAGGAGTTTCTGAATGTTCAGATGTTAAGGGGGTTTCAGAAGATTCTGGAGGTTGAATAGGTTATACACTTTCAGTTGGCAAGTGCACATCTGTTGTTGAAGCTTCTCCAGTTTCTTCTGATACTTGTTGATGAGAATGATCCGAGACTATGACGGGATCTTCAGTAATCCTGTCAGGCACCAAATTTAAAACATTAGTTTTGGGCTTCTCAAAGTAGTCTTCATAAAAATTCTCAAACAATTTATTTAATTCAGAATTTTCTGCATTCTTTTCAGGTGACTCTATTGAAGTCTGCTTGTTAGGCTCGGGTCCTGAAATGGTATGTTCAGAAGCCATTACCACTCTTTCATCAAATTTGACGTTGACGCTCTCATTGACTGTCTTGGTCCGCTTGTTGTAGACACGGAAAGCAACTTCCTCCTTCGAATAACCTATGAAAATACCTTCATTTGCTTTTTGATTAAATTTTCCAAGGTTGTCTTTGTCATTTAGTATGAAGCAGCTGCATCCAAAGACATGGAAAAATTTAATATTAGGTATCCGTTTATTTATTAGTTCATAAGGAGTCTTTCCGAATCGTTTATTGATGATTGAACGATTTTGTGTGAAATAAGCCGTTGCAACTGCTTCAGCCCATAAGAATAACGGAAGATTGGAATATGCCAGCATCTTTCTTGCTGATTCCACTAGTGTCCGATTTCTTCGTTCAACGACACCGTTCTGTTGTGGAGTTCTAGCAGCTGAAAACTGATGTGTGATTCCTACAGAATTAAAAAATGATTCAAGAGATTTGTTCTTGAATTCTGTGTCGTTATCTGATCTGATTGACTGCATTGAAAGTTGCAACTTCACTTGAATTTTCCGGATGAAGTCTATAATAATTTCGGTAGCATCTGATTTGGACCTCAGGAAGAAAACCCACGTGTACCGTGAATAGTCGTCAACTATCACCAATACATATCTTTTCTTATTAATACTTTGTACTCTCATTGGACCACACAGATCCATATGTAGCAGTTCCAGTGCTACCTTTGAAGAGAGTTCGGATTTGGATTTGTGTGAAGCTCTAGTCATCTTTCCTTTTTCACATGCGGCACACCATGTTCCTTGTGCATTGCTCAGGACCGTTGTGAGTGACAGATTGCATTACTTACTTGCATATATTTCGGTACTTATTGGTGATTGTTACCGACTTGTATGGAAACATCTGCAGCTCCTTGTTCTTTGATTACTTAATTATATGTTAGGAACGTATGATAGACACTGCTGAAACTGGACAACTGCTGCTGCATGTTCCTTGATTACTTGCATTGCTCAAAACCGCTGTGAGTGACAGATTGCATTACTTACCTGCATATGTTTTGGTACATATTGGTGATTGTTACTGACTTGTATGGAAACATCTGCTACTGTTTGCTCCTTGATTACTTAATTGTATGTTAGGAACGTATGATAGACACTGCTGAAACTGGACAACTGCTGCAGCATTTACCTTGATTACTTGCATTGCTCACGACCGCTGTGAGTGACAGATAGCATTACTTACCTGCATATGTTTTGGTACATACTGGTGATTGTTACTGACTTGTATGGAAACATCTGCTACTGTTTGCTCCTTGATTACTTAATTGTATGTTAGGAACGTATGATAGACACTGCTGAAACTGGACAACTGCTGCAGCATTTTCCTTGATTACTTGCATTGCTCACGACCGCTGTGAGTGACAGATAGCATTACTTACCTGCATATGTTTCGGTACTTATTGGTGGTTGTTACTGACTTGTATGGAAACATCTATGCTCCTTGTTCCTTCATTACTTAATTGTATGTTAGGAACGTATGATAGACATTGCTGAAACTAGACAACTGCTGTTGCATGTTCCTTGATTACTTGCATTGCTCAGGACCGCTCTGAGTGACAGATTGCATTACTTCCATATGTTTCAGTACTTATTGGTGATTGTTACTTACTTGTTTGGAAACATTTGCTGCTGCTTGTTCTTTGATTACTTGATTGTATGTTAGGAATGTATGATAGACACCGCTGAAACTGGACAACTGCTGCAGCATGTTCCTTGACTACTTGCATTGCTCAGGACCGCGGTGAGTGACAGATTGCATTACTTACTTGCATATGTTTCGCTACTTACTGGTGATTATTACTGACTTGTATGGAAACATCTGCTGCTGCTTGTTTTATTGATTACTTAATTGTATGTTAGGAACGTATGATAGACACTGCTAAAACTGGACAACTGCTGCTGCATGTTCCTTGATTACTTGCATTGCTCAGGACCGCTGCGAGTGACAGATTGCATTACTTACTTGCATATGTTTCGGTACTTATTGGTGATTGTTTCTGACTTGTATGGAAACATCTGCTGCTCCTTGTTCCTTGATTACTTAATTGTATGTTAAGAACGTATGATAGACACTGCGGAAACTGGACAACTGCTGCTGCATGTTCCTTGATTACTGCATTGCTCAGGACCGCTGTGAGTGACAGATTGCATTACTTACTTGCATATGTTTCGGTAGTTATTGGTGATTGTTACTGACTTGTATGGAAACATATGCTGCTCCTTGTTCTTTGATTACTTAATTGTATGTTAGGAACGTATGATAGATACTGTTGAAACTGGAGAACTGCTGCAGCATGTTCCTTGATTACTTGCATTGCTCAGGACCGCTGTGAGTGACAGATTGCATTACTTACTTGCATATGTTTCGGTACTTATCGGTGATTGTTACTGACTCGTATGGAAACATATGCTGCTCCTTGTTCCTTGATTACTTAATTGTATGTTAGGAACGTATGATAGACACTGGTGAAACTGGACAACTGCTGCACCATGTTCCTTGATTACTTGCATTGCTCAGGACCGCTGTGAGTGACAGATTGCATTACTTACTTGCATATGTTTATGTACATACTGGTGATTATTACTGACTTATATGGAAACATCTGCTGCTGCTTGTTTCTTGATTACTTAAATATATGTTAGGAACGTATGTAGACACTGCTGAAACTGGACAACTGCTATTGCATGTTCCTTGATTACTTGCATTGCTCAGGACCGCCCTGAGTGACAGATTGCATTACTTCCATATGTTTCAGTACTTATTGGTGATTGTTACTTACTTGTTTGGAAACATTTGCTGCTGCTTGTTCTTTGATTACTTGATTGTATGTTAGGAATGTATGATAGACACCGCTGAAACTGGACAACTGCTGCAGCATGTTCCTTGACTACTTGCATTGCTCAGGACCGCGGTGAGTGACAGATTGCATTACTTACTTGCATATGTTTCGCTACTTACTGGTGATTATTACTGACTTGTATGGAAACATCTGCTGCTGCTTGTTTTATTGATTACTTAATTGTATGTTAGGAACGTATGATAGACACTGCTGAAACTGGACAACTGCTATTGCATGTTCCTTGATTACTTGCATTGCTCAGGACCGCTATAAGTGACAGATTGCATTACTTACTTGCATATGTTTCGGTACATATTGGTGATTGTTAATAAGTTGTATGGAAACATCTGTTGCTGCTTGTTCCTTGATTACTTAATTGTATGTAAGGAATGTATGATAGACACTGCTGAAACTGGACAACTGCTGATGCATGTTCCTTGATTTCGTGCATTGCTTAGGACCGCTGTGAGTGACAGATTGCATTACTTACTTGTATATGTTTCGGTACTTATTGCTGATCATTACTGACTTGTATGGATACATCTGTTGCTGCTTGTTTTTTGGTTACTTAATTATATGGTAGGAACATATGATAGACACTGCTGAAACTGGACGACTGCTGCTGCATGTTCCTTGATTACTTGCATTGCTCAGGACCGCTGAGAGTGACAGATTGCATTACTTACTTGCATATGTTTCGGTACTTATCGGTGATTGTTACTGACTCGTATGGAAACATATGCTGCTCCTTGTTCCTTGATTACTTGATTGTATGTTAGGAACGTATGATAGACACTGTTGAAACTGGACAACTGCTGCACCATGTTCCTTGATTACTTGCATTGCTCAGGACCGCTGTGAGTGACAGATTGCATTACTTACTTGCATATGTTTCGGTACATACTGGTGATTATTACTGACTTGTATGGAAACATCTATGCTCCTTGTTCCTTCATTACTTAATTGTATGTTAGGAACGTATGATAGACATTGCTGAAACTAGACAACTGCTGTTGCATGTTCCTTGATTACTTGCATTGCTCAAGACCGCTCTGAGTGACAGATTGCATTACTTCCATATGTTTCAGTACTTATTGGTGATTGTTACTTACTTGTTTGGAAACATTTGCTGCTGCTTGTTCTTTGATTACTTGATTGTATGTTAGGAATGTATGATAGACACCGCTGAAACTGGACAACTGCTGCAGCATGTTCCTTGACTACTTGCATTGCTCAAGACCGCGGTGAGTGACAGATTGCATTACTTACTTGCATATGTTTCGCTACTTGCTGGTGATTATTACTGACTTGTATGGAAACATCTGCTGCTGCTTGTTTTATTGATTACTTAATTGTATGTTAGGAACGTATGATAGACACTGCTGAAACTGGACAACTGCTATTGCATGTTCCTTGATTACTTGCATTGCTCAGGACCGCTATAAGTGACAGATTGCATTACTTACTTGCATATGTTTCGGTACATATTGGTGATTGTTAATAAGTTGTATGGAAACATCTGTTGCTGCTTGTTCCTTGATTACTTAATTGTATGTAAGGAATGTATGATAGACACTGCTGAAACTGGACAACTGCTGATGCATGTTCCTTGATTACGTGCATTGCCTAGGACCGCTGTGAGTGACAGATTGCATTAATTACTTGTATATGTTTCGGTACTTATTGCTGATCATTACTGACTTGTATGGATACATCTGTTGCTGCTTGTTTTTTGGTTACTTAATTATATGGTAGGAACATATGATAGACACTGCTGAAACTGGACGACTGCTGCTGCATGTTCCTTGATTACTTGCATTGCTCAGGACCCCTGTGAGTGACAGATTGCATAACTTACTTGCATATGTTCGGTACTTATTGGTGATTGTTACTGACTTGTATGGAAACATTTGCTGCTCTTTGTTCCTTGGTTACTTAATTGTATGTTAGGAACGTATGATAGACACTGCTGAAACTGGACAACTGCTGCTGCATGTTCCTTGATTACTTGCATTGCTCAGGACCGCTGTGAGTAACAGATTGCATTACTTACTTGCATATGTTTCGGTACTTATTGGTGATTGTTTACCGACTTGTATGGAAACATTTGCCTCTGCTTGTTCCTTGATTACTTAATTATATGTTAGGAACGTATAATAGACACTGTTGAAACTGGACAACTGCTGCTGCATGTTCCTTGATTACTTGCATTGCTCAGGACCGCTCTGAGTGACAGATTGCATTACCTGCATATGTTTCAGTACTTATTGGTGATTGTTACTTACTTGTATGGAAACATCTGCTGCTGCTTGTTCCTTGATTACTTAATTATATGTTAGGAACGTATGATAGACACTGCTGAAACTGGACAACTGCTGCTGCATGTTCCTTGATTACTTGCATTGCTCAGGACCGCTGCGAGTGACAGATTGCATTACTTACTTGCATATGTTTCGGTACTTATTGGTGATTGTTTCTGACTTGTATGGAAACATCTGCTGCTCCTTGTTCCTTGATTACTTAATTGTATGTTAAGAACGTATGATAGACACTGCGGAAACTGGACAACTGCTGCTGCATGTTCATTGATTACTGCATTGCTCAGGACCGCTGTGAGTGACAGATTGCATTACTTACTTGCATATGTTTCGGTAGTTATTGGTGATTGTTACTGACTTGTATGGAAACATATGCTGCTCCTTGTTCTTTGATTACTTAATTGTATGTTAGGAACGTATGATAGATACTGTTGAAACTGGAGAACTGCTGCAGCATGTTCCTTGATTACTTGCATTGCTCAGGACCACTGTGAGTGACAGATTGCATTACTTACTTGCATATGTTTCGGTACTTATCGGTGATTGTTACTGACTCGTATGGAAACATCTGCTGCTCCTTGTTCCTTGATTACTTAATTGTATGTTAGGAACGTATGATAAACACTGCTGAAACTGGAAAACTGCTGCTGCATGTTCCTTGATTACTTGCATTGCTCAGGACTGCTGTGAGTGACAGATTTCATTACTTACTTGCATATGTTTCGGTACTTATTGGTGATTGTATACCGACTTGTATGGAAACATTTGCCTTTGCTTGTTCCTTGATTACTTAATTGTATGTTAGGAACGTATAATAGACACTGTTGAAACTGGACAACTGCCGCTGCATGTTCCTTGATTACTTACATTGCTCAGGACCGCTCTGAGTGACAGATTGCATTACTTGCATATGTTTCGGTACTTATTGCTGATTGTTACTTACTTCTATGGAAACATCTGCTGCTGCTTGTTCCTTGATTACTTAATTATATGTTAGAATCGTATGATAGACACTACTGAAACTGGACAACTGCTGCTGCATCTTCCTTGATTACTGCATTGCTCTAGACCGCTGTGAGTGTCAGATTGCATTACTTACTTGCATATGTTTCGGTACTTGTTGGTGATTGTTATTGACTTGTATGGAAACATATGATGCTCTTTGTTCCTTGATTACTTAATTGTATGTTAGGAACGTATGATAGACACTGCTGAAACTGGACAACTGCTGCTGCATGTTCTTTGATTACTTGCATTGCTCAGGATCGCTGTGAGTGACAGATTGCATAACTTACTTGCATATGTTTCGGTACTTATTGGTGACTGTTACTGACGTGTATGGAAACATCTGCTGCTCCTTGTTCCTTGATTACTTAATTGTATGCTAGGAACATATGATAGACACTGCTGAAACTGGACAACTGCTGCTGCATGTTACTTGATTACTTGCATTGCTATGGACCGCTGCGAGTGACAGATTGCATTACTTACTTGCATATGTTTTGATACTTATAGGTGATTGTTTCTGACTTGTATGGAAACATCTGCTGCTCCTTGTTCCTCGATTACTTAATTGTATGTTAAGAACGTATGATAGACACTGCTGAAACTGGACAACTGCTGCTGCATGTTCCTAAATTACTGCATTGCTCTAGACCGCTGTGAGTGACAGATTGCATTACTTACTTGCATATGTTTCGGTACTTATTCGTGATTGTTACTGACTTGTATGGAAACATATGCTGCTCCTTGTTCCTTGATTACTTAATTGTATGTTAGGAACGTATGATAGACATTGCTGAAACTGGACAACTGCTGCAGCATGTGCCTTGATTACTTGCATTGCTCAGGACCGCTGTGAGTGACAGATTGCATTACTTACTTGCATATGTTTCGGTACTTACTGGTGATTTCTACTGACTTATATGGAAACATCTGCTGCTGCTTGTTTCTTGATTACTTAAATATATGTTAGGAACGTATGATAGACACTGCTAAAGCTGGACAACTGCTGCTGCATGTTCCTTGATTACTTGCGTTGCTCACGACCGCTGTGAGTGACAGATTGCATTACTTACTTGCATATGTTTCGGTACTTATTGGTGATTGTTACTGACTTGTATGGAAACATCTGCTGCTCCTTGTTCCTTGATTACTTAATTGTATGTTAGGAACATATGATAGACACTACTTAAACTGGACAAGTGCTGGTGCATGTTCCTTGATTACTTGCATTGCTCATGACCGCTGTGAGTGACAGATTGCATTACTTACTTGCATATGTTTCGGTACTTATTCGTGGTTGTTACTGACTTGTGTGGAAACATCTGCTGCTCCTTGTTCCTTGATTACTTAATTTTATGTTAGGAACGTATGATAGACATTGCTGAAACTGGACAACTGCTGTTGCTTGTTCCTTGATTACTTGCATTGCTCAGGACCGCTCTGAGTGACAGATTGCATTACTTACATATGTTTCAGTACATATTGGTGATTGTTACTTACTTGTTTGGAAGCATCTGCTGCTGCTTTGTAACAACTGGCCTAAAAATATAAGGTATGAAACTCAAAATTAAACTAAATATAAAACTCGGATAATGAAGTAATAAACTCGAATGAAGTTATATGAATCTCGAATCATATAATCAATAAACTCGAATGGTGTTGTATGAATCTCGATGAAAGAAGTAATAAACTCGAATAATGATATAATGAAACTCGATTAAGTGAAGACCTAAACTCGAATGACACTTTGATGAAACTCGAATAAAGAATGGATTTTCTCGGATGATGCTGTATAAAACTCGAATGATGAAGATACAAATCTCGATTTCTAAGGGATGAAACTCGAATAAAGAAACATAAAACTCGAATAAAACTACATAAAACTCGAACAGTTAAACAAAGAAACTCGATTAGAGAAGCAAGAAACTCGGGCAATGTTGTATAAAACTCGACCATAGCTATATGAAACTCGAATGACAAAGGCATAAAACTCGATCAAAGGGTGACAAAACTCGGGCATTATGTTATAAAACTCGATTGACACAACAACAAACTCGATTCACACTTGAATCGAGTTTAACATTCCAGAAAAATTTTCTAAGTATGTATATATATATATATATATATATATATATATATATATATATATATCAGTATTTATTACTACCACCTTTTCGTACATGCTTTTGTACTTTTATTGATAAAAAAATTTGAAAACCCATACTACTTATCACTCTAAAAAGTAAGTTGTCCTTTAAAGGACAACTAGCTTGTACTTTTGTATTATTTTAATATTAAACTCCATGCAACATACAATCATGAAATCGGCCACACTTATTTTGTCCAACACTCAACCGAAAACACCTTTTCTTTTCATCATTTCACTAAATTTTAATTAGTTTATCATTATTTTTAATAACCCTTTTTCTTCTATAAATAGAAGACAAACCCATTTCACAAAAACACACCAACACACATATTCTCTCTCAAAACAAAATCGGCCAAGAAGTTCAAGTGTTCTTCAAACTTTTGTAAGTTTTTCTTATTTACGTTATTTTCACCTTAAAAATTTATAAAACATGAAAAATCAAATACATTTACTAAAATATAATACTCTTCATTTACAACTCGGTTTTCATAATACTCGTGAAATTTTTCCATGCAAAATGTATGAATACCCTTTCGTAATGATGCACATGCTCGTACATATATGTATGCATTTTCGTATATATATATATAAATACATATGTACGTATGCATGCATGCATGCATCAAAATATCCTTGGAAATAAACTACTTAAAGTCATTTTTGTAAATCGGAATTAATACAACAAATTATATTTTTAAATAAATTACTTGAACGTAACTACAAATCAGTATCAACATATGAAATCCTACGAAAATATTTATACATCACCCCCAAGTACAAAAAAAATTCAAACACGTATTATGATGATATTGACCCGAACTCGTAAAAATATTAGGACGAGTCTCAACCATTCGAACAAGTGCTTAACTCAGATCCAAAAACATCATCAAAAACCAACAAGGTGAGTCTTCATAGTCCCATTTTTCCATTATTATGTTTTGGGATGAAATACATGCTTCGTTTTTATATGGACACAAAAACTTCTCGATTCTATTATGTATTACATATGTGATTTCCGCCCTTATATCATGAAATCGTTAGTTGCATTTGTTTGCAAGCGCGAATATATTGTGGATAGATCTATTGGGAGTCATGTCCCCCACTCGGGTTAGTGGTTTAGCTAACTGCGGGTGCATATATATTCAACACACGGTATTACGTATGGGAATACTGCTCGGGGCAAAACTCATTCTAATTAAGCTTCGGTGACATGATGGTTTATGTAATACATCTCATGGAATTTATGATTTTATAAATTCAACGCATCTGATAATGTCCATACAACTGGTCTTTTCGTGTAAACCTATGAACTCACCAACAATTTTTTTGACGTATTTTAGCACGTATTTTCAGGTAATTAAGGCAAGTGTGCCTTCGGATACACCAACTTTCAAGCTTCCGCATTTCATGGAGTCGCATGCATATTTCGAAACTAACGGAGATTTGACTGCATTATTTTTGGACGCATTAATTATGTATTAGAATCTCTGTATTACGCGAACTTCATTCCTTTCATTCTGTAAAACATTATTATATTTTTAAATTTTAATGATGTAATATTTCGAAAACGTCCATATAGTGGTCGTTCGTTATAATTATGGTTACGCTTCCGCACTCGTCACGTCTCGCTGCCAACCGAGGTAGCAGGGTGTAACATGCTTGTTCTTTAATTACTTGATTGTATGTTAGGAACGTATGATAGACACTGCTGAAACTGGACAACTGCTGCAGCATGTTCCTTGACTACTTGCATTGCTCAGGACCGCTGTGAGTGACAGATTGCATTACTTACTTGCATATGTTTCGGTACTTATTGGTGATTGTTTTCCGACTTGTATGGAAACATTTGCCTCTGCCTGTTCCTTGATTACTTAATTGTATGTTAGGAACGTATAATAGACACTGTTGAAACTGGACAACTGCTGCTGCATGTTCCTTGATTACTTGCATTGCTCAGGACCGCTCTGAGTGACAGATTGCATTACTTGCATATGTTTCGGTACTTATTGCTGATTGTTACTTACTTATATGGAAACATCTGCTGCTGCTTGTTCCTTGATTACTTAATCATATTTTAGAATCGTATGATAGACACTACTGAAACTGGACAACTGCTGCTGCATGTTCCTTGATTACTGCATTGTTCAGGACCGCTGTGAGTGACAGATTGCATTACTTACTTGCATATGTTTCGGCACTTGTTGGTGATTGTTACTGACTTGTATGGAAACATATGATGCTCTTTGTTCCTTGATTACTTAATTGTATGTTAGGAACATATGATAGACACTGCTGAAACTGGACAACTGCTGCTGCATGTTCCTTGATTACTTGCATTGCTAAGGGCCTTTGTGAGTGACAGATTGCATAACTTACTTGCATATGCTTCGGTACTTATTGGTGACTGTTACTGACTTGTATGGAAACATCGGCTGCTCCTTGTTCCTTGATTACTTAATTGTATGTTAGGAACATATGATAGACACTGCTGAAACTGGACAACTGCTGCTGCATGTTCCTTAATTACTTGCATTGCTAAGGACCGCTGCGAGTGACAGATTGCATTACTTCCTTGCATATGTTTCGGTACTTATTGGTGATTGTTTCTGACTTGTATGGAAACATCTGCTGCTCCTTGTTCCTTGATTACTTAATTGTATGTTAAGAACGTATGATAGACACTGCTGAAACTGGACAACTGCTGCTGCATGTTCCTTGATTACTGCATTGCTCTGGACCGCTGTGAGTGACAAATTGCATTACTTACTTGCATATGTTTCGATACTTATTGGTGATTGTTACTGACTTGTATGGAAACATATGCTGCTCCTTGTTCCTTGATTACTTAATTGTATGTTAGGAACATATGATAGACACTACTTAAACTGGACAACTGCTGGTGCAGGTTCCTTGATTACTTGCATTGCTCATGACCGCTGTGAGTGACAGATTACATTACTTACTTGCATATGTTTCGGTACTTATTTGTGGTTGTTACTGACTTGTGTGGAAACATCTGCTGCTCCTTGTTCCTTGATTACTTAATTGTATGTTAGGAACGTATGATAGACATTGCTGAAACTGGACAACTACTGTTGCATGTTCCTTGATTACTTGCATTGCTCAGGACCGCTCTGAGTGACAGATTGCATTACTTGCATATGTTTCAGTACATATTGGTGATTGTTACTTACTTGTTTGGAAGCATCTGCTGCTGCTTGTTCTTTAATTACTTGATTGTATGTTAGGAACGTATGATAGACACTGCTGAAACTGGACAACTGCTGCAGCATGTTCCTTGACTACTTGCATTGCTCAGGACCGCTGTGAGTGACAGATTGCATTACTTACTTGCATATGTTTCGGTACTTATTGGTGATTGTTTACCGACTTGTATGGAAACATTTGCCTCTGCCTGTTCCTTGATTACTTGATTGTATGTTTGGAACGTATAATAGACACTATTGAAACTGGACAACTGCTGCTGCATGTTCCTTGATTACTTGCATTGCTCAGGACCGCTCTGAGTGACAGATTGCATTACTTGCATATGTTTCGGTACTTATTGGTGATTGTTACTTACTTATATGGAAACATCTGCTGCTGCTTGTTCCTTGATTACTTAATCATATGTTAGAACGTATGATAGACACTACTGAAACTGGACAACTGCTGCTGCATGTTCCTTGATTACTGCATTGCTCAGGACCGCTGTGAGTGACAGATTGCATTACTTACTTGCATATGTTTCGGTACTTGTTGGTGATTGTTACTGACTTGTATGGAAACATATGATGCTCTTTGTTCCTTGATTACTTAATTGTATGTTAGGAACATATGATAGACACTGCTGAAACTGGACAACTGCTGCTGCATGTTCCTTGATTACTTGCATTGCTCAGGACCGTTGTGAGTGACAGATTGCATAACTTACTTGCATATGCTTCGGTACTTATTGGTGACTGAACTGACTTGTATGGAAACATCTGCTGCTCCTTGTTCCTTGATTACTTAATTGTATGTTAGGAACATATGATAGACACTGCTGAAACTGGACAACTGCTGCTGCATGTTCCTTGATTACTTGCATTGCTCAGGACCGTTGTGAGTGACAGATTGCATAACTTACTTGCATATGCTTCGGTACTTATTGGTGACTGAACTGACTTGTATGGAAACCTCTGCTGCTCCTTGTTCCTTGATTACTTAATTGTATGTTAGGAACATATGATAGACACAGCTGAAACTGGACAACTGCTGTTGCATGTTCCTTGATTACTTGCATTGCTAAGGACCGCTGCGAGTGACAGATTGCATTACTTACTTGCATATGTTTCGGTACTTATTGGTGATTGTTTCTGACTTGTATGGAAACATCTGCTGCTCCTTGTTCCTTGATTACTTAATTGTATGTTAAGAACGTATGATAGACACTGCTGAAACTGGACAACTGCTGCTGCATGTTCCTTGATTACTTGCATTGCTCATGACCGCTGTGAGTGATAGATTGCATTACTTACTTGCATATGTTTCGGTACTTATTCGTGGTTGTTACTGACTTGTGTGGAAACATCTGCTGCACCTTGTTCCTTGATTACTTAATTGTATGTTAGGAATGTATGATAGACATTGCTGAAACTGGACAACTGCTGTTGCATGTTCCATGATTACTTGCATTGCTCAGGACCGCTCTGAGTGACAGATTGCATTACTTGCATATGTTTCAGTACATACTGGTGATTGTTACTTACTTGTTTGGAAGCATCTGCTGCTGCTTGTTCTTTAATTACTTGATTGTATGTTAGGAACGTATGATAGACACTGCTGAAACTGGACAACTGCTGCAGCATGTTCCTTGACTACTTGCATTGCTCAGGACCGCTGTGAGTGACAGATTGCATTACTTACTTGCATATGTTTCGGTACTTATTGGTGATTGTTTACCGACTTGTATGGAAACATTTGCCTCTGCCTGTTCCTTGATTACTTGATTGTATGTTTGGAACGTATAATAGACACTGTTGAAACTGGACAACTGCTGCTGCATGTTCCTTGATTACTTGCATTGCTCAGGACCGCTCTGAGTGACAGATTGCATTACTTGCATATGTTTCGGTACTTATTGGTGATTGTTACTTACTTATATGGAAACATCTGCTGCTGCTTGTTCCTTGATTACTTAATCATATGTTAGAATCGTATGATAGACACTACTGAAACTGGACAACTGCTGCTGCATGTTCCTTGATTACTGCATTGCTCAGGACCGCTGTGAGTGACAGATTGCATTACTTACTTGCATATGTTTCGGTACTTGTTGGTGATTGTTACTGACTTGTATGGAAACATATGATGCTCTTTGTTCCTTGATTACTTAATTGTATGTTAGGAACATATGATAGACACTGCTGAAACTGGACAACTGCTGCTGCATGTTCCTTGATTACTTGCATTGCTCAGGACCGTTGTGGAGTGACAGATTGCATAACTTACTTGCATATGCTTCGGTACTTATAGGTGACTGTTACTGACTTGTTATGGAAACATCTGCTGCTCCTTGTTCCTTGATTACTTAATTGTATGTTAGGAACAATATGAACACTGCTGAAACTGGACAACTGCTGCATGTTCCTTGATTACTTGCATTGCAAAGGACCGCTGCGAGTGACCAGATTGCATTACTTACTACTTGCATATGTTTCGGTACTTATTGGTGATTGTTTCTACTTGTATGGAAACATCTCTGCTCCTTGTTCCTTGATTACTTAATTGTATGTTAAGAACGTATGATAGACACTGCTGAAACTGACAACTGCTGCTGCATGTTCCTTGATTACTGCATTGCTCTGGACCGCTGTGAGTGACAAATTGCATTACTTAATTGCATATGTTTCGGTACTTATTGGTGATTGTTACTGACTTGTATGGAAACATATGCTGCTCCTTGTTCTTTGATTACTTAATTGTATGTTAGGAACATATGATAGACACTACTTAAACTGGACAACTGCTGGTGCATGTTCCTTGATTACTTGCATTGCTCATGACCGCTGTGAGTGACAGATTGCATTACTTACTTGCATATGTTTCGGTACTTATTCGTGGTTGTTACTGACTTGTGTGGAAACATCTGCTGCACCTTGTTCCTTGATTACTTAATTGTATGTTAGGAATGTATGATAGACATTGCTGAAACTGGACAACTGCTGTTGCATGTTCCTTGATTACTTGCATTGCTCAGGACCGCTCTGAGTGATAGATTGCATTACTTGCATATGTTTCAGTACATACTGGTGATTGTTACTTACTTGTTTGGAAGCATCTGCTGCTGCTTGTTCTTTAATTACTTGATTGTATGTTAGGAACGTATGATAGACACTGCTGAAACTGGACAACTGCTGCAGCATGTTCCTTGACTACTTGCATTGCTCAGGACCGCTATGAGTGACAGATTGCATTACTTACTTGCATATGTTTCGGTACTTATTGGTGATTGTTTACCGACTTGTATGGAAACATTTGCCTCTGCCTGTTCCTTGATTACTTGATTGTATGTTTGGAACGTATAATAGACACTGTTGAAACTGGACAACTGCTGCTGCATGTTCCTTGATTACTTGCATTGCTCAGGACCGCTCTGAGTGACAGATTGCATTACTTGCATATGTTTCGGTACTTATTGCTGATTGTTACTTACTTATATGGAAACATCTGCTGCTGCTTGTTCCTTGATTACTTAATCATATGTTAGAATCGTATGATAGACACTACTGAAACTGGACAACTGCTGCTGCATGTTCCTTGATTACTGCATTGCTCAGGACCGTTGTGAGTGACAGATTGCATTACTTACTTGCATATGTTTCAGTACTTGTTGGTGATTGTTACTGACTTGTATGGAAACATATGATGCTCTTTGTTCCTTGATTACTTAATTGTATGTTAGGAACATATGATAGACACTGCTGAAACTGGACAACTGCTGCTGCATGTTCCTTGATTACTTGCATTGCTCAGGACCGTTGTGAGTGACAGATTGCATAACTTACTTGCATATGCTTCGGTACTTATTGGTGACTGTTACTGACTTGTATGGAAACATCTGCTGCTCCTTGTTCCTTGATTACTTAATTGTATGTTAGGAACATATGATAGACACTGCTGAAACTGGACAACTGCTGCATGTTCCTTGATTACTTGCATTGCAAAGGACCGCTGCGAGTGACAGATTGCATTACTTACTTGCATATGTTTCGGTACTTATTGGTGATTGTTTCTGACTTGTATGGAAACATCTGCTGCTCCTTGTTCCTTGATTACTTAATTGTATGTTAAGAACGTATGATAGACACTGCTGAAACTGGACAACTGCTGCTGCATGTTCCTTGATTACTGCATTGCTCTGGACCGCTGTGAGTGACAAATTGCATTACTTAATTGCATATGTTTCGGTACTTATTGGTGATTGTTACTGACTTGTATGGAAACATATGCTGCTCCTTGTTCTTTGATTACTTAATTGTATGTTAGGAACATATGATAGACACTACTTAAACTGGACAACTGCTGGTGCATGTTCCTTGATTACTTGCATTGCTCATGACCGCTGTGAGTGACAGATTGCATTACTTACTTGCATATGTTTCGGTAATTATTCGTGGTTGTTACTGACTTGTGTGGAAACATCTGCTGCACCTTGTTCCTTGATTACTTAATTGTATGTTAGGAATGTATGATAGACATTGCTGAAACTGGACAACTGCTGTTGCATGTTCCTTGATTACTTGCATTGCTCAGGACCGCTCTGAGTGACAGATTGCATTACTTGCATATGTTTCAGTACATACTGGTGATTGTTACTTACTTGTTTGGAAGCATCTGCTGCTGCTTGTTCTATAATTACTTGATTGTATGTTAGGAACGTATGATAGACACTGCTGAAACTGGACAACTGCTGCAGCATGTTCCTTGACTACTTGCATTGCTCAGGACTGCTGTGAGTGACAGATTGCATTACTTACTTGCATATGTTTCGGTACTTATTGGTGATTGTTTACCGACTTGTATGGAAACATTTGCCTCTGCCTATTCCTTGATTACTTGATTGTATGTTTGGAACGTATAATAGACACTGTTGAAACTGGACAACTGCTGCTGCATGTTCCTTGATTACTTGCATTGCTCAGGACCGCTCTGAGTGACAGATTGCATTACTTGCATATGTTTCGGTACTTATTGGTGATTGTTACTTACTTATATGGAAACATCTGCTGCTGCTTGTTCCTTGATTACTTAATCATATGTTAGAATCGTATGATAGACACTACTGAAACTGGACAACTGCTGCTGCATGTTCCTTGATTACTGCATTGCTCAGGACCGCTGTGAGTGACAGATTGCATTACTTACTTGCATATGTTTCAGTACTTGTTGGTGATTGTTACTGACTTGTATGGAAACATATGATGCTCTTTGTTCCTTGATTACTTAATTGTATGTTAGGAACATATGATAGACACTGCTGAAACTGGACAACTGCTGCTGCATGTTCCTTGATTACTTGCATTGCTCAGGACCGTTGTGAGTGACAGATTGCATAACTTACTTGCATATGCTTCGGTACTTATAGGTGACTGTTACTGACTTGTATGGAAACATCTGCTGCTCCTTGTTCCTTGATTACTTAATTGTATGTTAGGAACATATGATGAACACTGCTGAAACTGGACAACTGCTGCATGTTCCTTGATTACTTGCATTGCAAAGGACCGCTGCGAGTGACAGATTGCATTACTTACTTGCATATGTTTCGGTACTTATTGGTGATTGTTTCTGACTTGTATGGAAACATCTGCTGCTCCTTGTTCCTTGATTACTTAATTGTATGTTAAGAACGTATGATAGACACTGCTGAAACTGGACAACTGCTGCTGCATGTTCCTTGATTACTGCATTGCTCTGGACCGCTGTGAGTGACAAATTGCATTACTTAATTGCATATGTTTCGGTACTTATTGGTGATTGTTACTGACTTGTATGGAAACATATGCTGCTCCTTGTTCTTTGATTACTTAATTGTATGTTAGGAACATATGATAGACACTACTTAAACTGGACAACTGCTGGTGCATGTTCCTTGATTACTTGCATTGCTCATGACCGCTGTGAGTGACAGATTGCATTACTTACTTGCATATGTTTCGGTAATTATTCGTGGTTGTTACTGACTTGTGTGGAAACATCTGCTGCACCTTGTTCCTTGATTACTTAATTGTATGTTAGGAATGTATGATAGACATTGCTGAAACTGGACAACTGCTGTTGCATGTTCCTTGATTACTTGCATTGCTCAGGACCGCTCTGAGTGACAGATTGCATTACTTGCATATGTTTCAGTACATACTGGTGATTGTTACTTACTTGTTTGGAAGCATCTGCTGCTGCTTGTTCTATAATTACTTGATTGTATGTTAGGAACGTATGATAGACACTGCTGAAACTGGACAACTGCTGCAGCATGTTCCTTGACTACTTGCATTGCTCAGGACTGCTGTGAGTGACAGATTGCATTACTTACTTGCATATGTTTCGGTACTTATTGGTGATTGTTTACCGACTTGTATGGAAACATTTGCCTCTGCCTATTCCTTGATTACTTGATTGTATGTTTGGAACGTATAATAGACACTGTTGAAACTGGACAACTGCTGCTGCATGTTCCTTGATTACTTGCATTGCTCAGGACCGCTCTGAGTGACAGATTGCATTACTTGCATATGTTTCGGTACTTATTGGTGATTGTTACTTACTTATATGGAAACATCTGCTGCTGCTTGTTCCTTGATTACTTAATCATATGTTAGAATCGTATGATAGACACACTGAACTGGACAACTGCTGCTGCATGTTCCTTGATACTGCTGCTCAGGAACCGCTGTGAGTGACAGATTGCATTATTACTTGCATATGTTCCCAGTACTTGTTGTGATTGTTCTGGACTTGTACTGGAAACAATGATGCTCTTTGTTCCTTGATTACTTAATTTGGGTATGTTAGGAAACATATGAATAGACACGCTGAAACGGACAACTCTGCGGCATGTTCTTGATTACTTGCATTGCTCAGGACCGTTGTGAGTGACACGTTGTACTACTGCATATGCTTCGGTACATTTTGGATGACTGTTCGACTGTATGGAAACATCTGCTGCTCCTTGTTCCTTGATTACTAATTGTATGTTAGGAAACATATGATAGAATGCTGAAACTGGAACAACTGCTGCTGATGTTCCTTGATTATTGCCATTGCTAAGGACTCAGCTGCGAGTGATAGATTGCATTACTTACTTGCATATGTTTCGGTACTTATTGGTGATTGTTTCTGACTTGTATGGAAACATCTGCTGCTCCTTGTTCCTTGATTACTTAATTGTATGTTAAGAACGTATGATAGACACTGCTGAAACTGGACAACTGCTGCTGCATGTTCCTTGATTACTGCATTGCTCTGGACCGCTGTGAGTGACAAATTGCATTACTTAATTGCATATGTTTCGGTACTTATTGGTGATTGTTACTGACTTGTATGGAAACATATGCTGCTCCTTGTTCTTTGATTACTTAATTGTATGTTAGGAACATATGATAGACACTACTTAAACTGGACAACTGCTGGTGCATGTTCCTTGATTACTTGCATTGCTCATGACCGCTGTGAGTGACAGATTGCATTACTTACTTGCATATGTTTCGGTAATTATTCGTGGTTGTTACTGACTTGTGTGGAAACATCTGCTGCACCTTGTTCCTTGATTACTTAATTGTATGTTAGGAATGTATGATAGACATTGCTGAAACTGGACAACTGCTGTTGCATGTTCCTTGATTACTTGCATTGCTCAGGACCGCTCTGAGTGACAGATTGCATTACTTGCATATGTTTCAGTACATACTGGTGATTGTTACTTACTTGTTTGGAAGCATCTGCTGCTGCTTGTTCTATAATTACTTGATTGTATGTTAGGAACGTATGATAGACACTGCTGAAACTGGACAACTGCTGCAGCATGTTCCTTGACTACTTGCATTGCTCAGGACTGCTGTGAGTGACAGATTGCATTACTTACTTGCATATGTTTCGGTACTTATTGGTGATTGTTTACCGACTTGTATGGAAACATTTGCCTCTGCCTATTCCTTGATTACTTGATTGTATGTTTGGAACGTATAATAGACACTGTTGAAACTGGACAACTGCTGCTGCATGTTCCTTGATTACTTGCATTGCTCAGGACCGCTCTGAGTGACAGATTGCATTACTTGCATATGTTTCGGTACTTATTGGTGATTGTTACTTACTTATATGGAAAAATCTGCTGCTGCTTGTTCCTTGATTACTTAATTGTATGTTAAGAACGTATGATAGACACTGCTGAAACTGGACAACTGCTGATGCATGTTCCTTGATTACTTGCATTGCCCAGGACCGCTGTGAGTGACAGATTGCATTACTTACTTGCTTATGTTTTGGTACTTATTGGTGATCATTACTGACTTGTATGGAAACATATGATGCTCTTTGTTCCTTGATTACTTAATTGTATGTTAGGAACATATGATAGACACTGCTGAAACTGGACAACTGCTGCTGCTTGTTCCTTGATTACTTGCATTGCTCACGACCGCTGTGAGTGACAGATTGCATTACTTACCTGCATATGTTTCGGTACTTATTGGTGGTTGTTACTAACTTGTGTGGAAAAATCTGCTGCTCCTTGTTCCCTGATTCCTTAATTATATGTTAGGAACGTATGATAGACACTGCTGAAACTGGACAACTGCTGCAGCATGTTCCTTGATTACTTGCATTGCTCAGGACCGCTGTGAGTGACAGATTGCATTACTTACTTGCATATGTTTCGGTACTTACTGGTGATTTCTACTGACTTATATGGAAACATCTGCTGCTGCTTGTTTCTTGATTACTTAAATATATGTTAGGAACGTATGATAGACACTGCTAAAACTGGACAACTGCAGCTGCATGTTCCTTGATTACTTGCATTGCTCACGACCGCTGTGAGTGACAGATTGCATTACTTACTTGCATATGTTTCAGTACTTATTGGTGATTGTTACTGACTTGTATGGAAACATCTGCTGCTCCTTGTTCCTTGATTACTTAATTGTATGTTAGGAACATATGATAGACACTACTTAAACTGGACAACTGCTGCTGCATGTTCCTTGATTTCTTGCATTGCTCACGACCGCTGTGAGTGACAGATTGCATTACTTACCTGCATATGTTTCGGTACTTATTGGTGGTTGTTACTGACTTGTGTGGAAACATCTGCTGCTCCTTGTTCCTTGATTACTTAATTGTATGTTAGGAACGTATGATAGACATTGCTGAAACTGGACAACTGCTGTTGCATGTTCCTTGATTACTTGCATTGCTCAGGACTGCTCTGAGTGACAGATTGCATTACTTGCATATGTTTCAGTACATATTGGTGATTGTTACTTACTTGTTTGGAAACATCTACTGCTGCTTGTTCTTTAATTACTTGATTGCATGTTAGGAACGTATGATAGACACTGCTGAAACTGGACAACTGCTGCAGCATGTTCCTTGACTACTTGCATTGCTCAGGACCGCTGTGAGTGACAGATTGCATTACTTACTTGCATATGTTCCGGTACTTAATGGTGATTCTTACTGACTTGTATGGAAACATCTGCTGCTGCTTGTTTCTTCATTACTTAATTGTATGTTAGGAACACATAATAGACACTGCTGAAACCGGACAACTGCTGCAGCATGTTCCTTGACTACTTGCATTGCTCAGGACCGCTGTGAGTGACAGATTGCATTACTTACTTGCATATGTTTCGGTACTTATTGGTGATTGTTACTTACTTGTATGGAAACGTCTGCTGCTGCTTGTTACTTGATTACTTAATTATATGTTAGGAACGTATGATAGACACTGCTGAAACTGGACAACTATTGCTGGATGTCCCTTGATTACTTGCATTGCTCAGGACCGCTGCGAGTGACAGATTGCATTACTTACTTGCATATGTTTCGGTACTTATTGGTGATTGTTTCTGACTTGTATGGAAACATCTTCTGCTCCTTGTTCCTTGATTACTTAATTGTATGTTAAGAACGTATGATAGACACTGCTGAATCTGGACAACTGCTGCTGCATGTTCCTTGATTACTGCATTGCTAAGGACCGCTGTGAGTGACAGATTGCATTACTTACTTGCATATGTTTCGGTACTTATTGGTGATTGTTACTGACTTGTATGGAAACATATGCTGCTCCTTGTTCCTTGATTACTTAATTGTATGTTAGGAACGTATGATACACACTGCTGAAACTGGACAACTGCTGCAGCATGTTCCTTGATTACTTGCATTGCTCAGGACCGCTTTGAGTGACAGATTGCATTACTTACTTGCATATGTTTCGGTACATACTGGTGATTATTATTGACTTTTAGAGATACATCTGTTGCTGCTTGTTTCTTGATTACTTAAATATACGGTAGGAACGTATGATAGACACTGCTGAAACTGGACAACTGCTGCTGCATGTTCCTTGATTACTTGCATTGCTCAGGACCGCTGTGAGTGACAGATTGCATAACTTACTTGCATATGTTTCGGTACTTATTGGTGACTGCTGAGTTGTATGGAAACATCTGCTGCTCCTTGTTCCTTGATTACTTAATTGTATGTTAGGAACGTATGATAGACATTGCTGAAACTGGACAACTGCTGTTGCATGTTCCTTGATTACTTGCATTGCTCAGGACTGCTCTGAGTGACAGATTGCATTACTTGCATATGTTTCGGTACTTATTGGTGATTGTTACTTACTTATATGGAAACATCTGCTGCTGCTTGTTCCTTGATTACTTAATTGTATGTTAAGAACGTATGATAGACACTGCTGAAACTGGACAACTGCTGATGCATGTTCCTTGATTACTTGCATTGCTCAGGACCGCTGTGAGTGACAGATTGCATTACTTACTTGCTTATGTTTTGGTACTTATTGGTGATCATTACTGACTTGTATGGAAACATATGATGCTCTTTGTTCCTTGATTACTTAATTGTATGTTAGGAACATATGATAGACACTGCTGAAACTGGACAACTGCTGCTGCTTGTTCCTTGATTACTTGCATTGCTCACGACCGCTGTGAGTGACAGATTGCATTACTTACCTGCATATGTTTCGGTACTTATTGGTGGTTGTTACTAACTTGTGTGGAAAAATCTGCTGCTCCTTGTTCCCTGATTCCTTAATTATATGTTAGGAACGTATGATAGACACTGCTGAAACTGGACAACTGCTGCAGCATGTTCCTTGATTACTTGCATTGCTCAGGACCGCTGTGAGTGACAGATTGCATTACTTACTTGCATATGATTCGGTACTTACTGGTGATTTCTACTGACTTATATGGAAACATCTGCTGCTGCTTGTTTCTTGATGACTTAAATATATGTTAGGAACGTATGATAGACACTGCTCAAACTGGACAACTGCTGCTGCATGTTTCTCGATTACTTGCATTGCTCACGACCGCTGTGAGTGACAGATTGCATTACTTACTTGCATATGTTTCGGTACTTATTGGTGATTGTTACTGACTTGTATGGAAACATCTGCTGCTCCTTGTTCATTGTTACTTAATTGTATGTTAGGAACATATGATAGACACTGCTGAAACTGGACAACCGCTGCTGCATGTTCCTTGATTACTTGCATTGCACAGGACCGCTGTGAGTGACAGATTGCACTACTTACTTGCATATGTTTCGGTACATATTGGTGATTGTTACTAACTTGTATGGAAACATCTGCTGCTGCTTGTTTCTTGATTACTTAATTATATGTTAAGAACGTATGATAGACACTGCTGAAACTGGACAACTGCTGCAGCATGTTCCTTGATTACTTGCATTGCTCACGACCGCTGTGAGTGACAGATTGCATTACTTACTTGTATATGTTTCGGTACTTACCGGTGATTATTACTGACTTATATGGAAACATCTGCTGCTGCTTGTTTCTTGATTACTTAAATATATGTTAGGAACGTATGATAGACACTGCTGAAACTGGATAACTGCAATTGCATGTTCCTTGATTACTTGCATTGCTCAGGATCGCTATAAGTGACAGATTGCATTACTTACATGCATATGTTTCGGTACATATTGGTGATTGTTACTAACTTGTATGGAAACATCTGTTGCTGCTTGTTCCTTGATTACTTAATTGTATGTTTGGAATGTATGATAGACACTGCTGAAACTGGACAACGGCTGATGCATGTTCCTTGATTACTTGCATTGCTCAGGACCGCTGTGAGTGACACATTGCATTACTTACTTGCATATGTTTCGGTCCTTGTTGGTGACTTGTACTGACTTGTATGGCAAAACATCTGCTGCTCACTTGTTCCTTATTACTTAATTGTATGTTAGGAAGTCTGTATAGACATTGGCTGAAACTAGACAACTGCTGCAGCATGTTCCTTGATTACTTGCATTGCTCAGGACCGCTGTGAGTGACAGATTGCATTACTTACTTGCATATGATTCGGTACTTACTGGTGATTTCTACTGAGTTATATGGAAACATCTGCTGCTGCTTGTTTCTTGATTACTTAAATATATGTTAGGAACGTATGATAGACACTGCTGAAACTGGATAACTGCTATTGCATGTTCCTTGATTACTTGCATTGCTCAGGATCGCTATAAGTGACAGATTGCATTACTTACTTGCATATGTTTCGGTACATATTGGTGATTGTTACTAACTTGTATGGAAACATCTGTTGCTGCTTGTTCCTTGAATACTTAATTGTATGTTAGGAATGTATGATAGACACTGCTGAAACTGGACAACGGCTGATGCATGTTCCTTGATTACTTGCATTGCTCAGGACCGCTGTGAGTGACACATTGCATTACTTACTTGCATATGTTTCGGTCCTTATTGGTGATTGTTACTAACTTGTATGGAAACATCTGCTGCTCCTTGTTCCTTGATTACTTAATTGTATGTTAGGAACGTATGATAGACATTGCTGAAACTGGATAACTGCTGCAGCATGTTCCTTGATTACTTGCATTGCTCAGGACCGCTGTGAGTGACAGATTGCATTACTTACTTGCATATGATTCGGTACTTACTGGTGATTTCTACTGACTTATATGGAAACATCTGCTGCTGCTTGTTTCTTGATTACTTAAATATATGTTAGGAACGTATGATAGACACCGCTCAAACTGGACAACTGCTGCTGCATGTTCCTTGATTACTTGCATTGCTCACGACCGCTGTGAGTGACAGATTGCATTACTTACTTGCATATGTTTCGGTACTTATTGGTGATTGTTACTGATTTGTATGGAAACATATGCTGCTCCTTGTTCCTTGATTACTTAATTGTATGTCAGGAACGTATGATAGACACTGCTGAAACTGGACAACTGCTGCAGCATGTTCCTTGATTACTTGCATTGCTCAGGACCGCTGTGAGTGACAGATTGCATTACTTACTTGCATATGATTCGGTACTTACTGGTGATTTCTACTGACTTATATGGAAGCATCTGCTGCTGCTTGTTTCTTGATTACTTAAATATATGTTAGGAACGTATGATAGACACTGCTCAAACTGGACAACTGCTGCTGCATGTTTCTCGATTACTTGCATTGCTCACGACCGCTGTGAGTGACAGATTGCATTACTTACTTGCATATGTTTCGGTACTTATTGGTGATTGTTACTGACTTGTATGGAAACATCTGCTGCTCCTTGTTCCTTGTTACTTAATTGTATGTTAGGAACATATGATAGACACTGCTGAAACTGGACAACCGCTGCTGCATGTTCCTTGATTACTTGCATTGCACAGGACCGCTATGAGTGAAAGATTGCACTACTTACTTGCATATGTTTCGGTACATATTGGTGATTGTTACTAACTTGTATGGAAACATCTGTTGCTGCTTGTTCCTTGATTACTTAATTGTATGTTAGGAATGTATGATAGACACTGCTGAAACTGGACAACTGCTGCAGCATGTTCCTTGATTACTTGCATTGCTCAGGACCGCTGTGAGTGACAGATTGCATTACTTACTTGCATATGATTCGGTACTTACTGGTGATTTCTACTGACTTATATGGAAACATATGCTGCTGCTTGTTTCTTGATTACTTAAATATATGTTAGGAACGTATGATAGACACCGCTCAAACTGGACAACTGCTGCTGCATGATCCTTGATTACTTGCATTGCTCACGACCGCTGTGAGTGACAGATTGCATTACTTACTTGCATATGTTTCGGTACTTATTGGTGATTGTTACTGACTTGTATGGAAACATCTGCTGCTCCTTGTTCCTTGTTACTTAATTGTATGTTAGGAACATATGATAGACACTGCTGAAACTGGACAACCGCTGCTGCATGTTCCTTGATTACTTGCATTGCACAGGACCATTGTGAGTGACAGATTGCATAACTTACTTGCATATGTTTCGGTACTTATTGGTGATTGTTACTGACTTGTATGGAAACATATGCTACTCCTTGTTCCTTGATTACTTAATTGTATGTTAGGAACGTATGATAGACACTTTTGAAACTGGACAACTGCTGCAGCATGTTCCTTGATTACATGCATTGCTCACGATCACTGTGAGTGACAGATTGCATTACTTACTTGTATATGTTTCGGTACTTACCGGTGATTATTACTGACTTATATGGAAACATCTGCTGCTGCTTGTTTCTTGATTACTTAAATATATGTTAGGAACGTATGATAGACACTGCTGAAACTGGATAACTGCTATTGCATGTTCCTTGATTACTTGCATTGCTCAGGATCGCTATAAGTGACAGATTGCATTACTTACTTGCATATGTTTCGGTACATATTGGTGATTGTTACTAACTTGTATGGAAACATCTGTTGCTGCTTGTTCCTTGATTACTTAATTGTATGTTAGGAATGTATGATAGACACTGCTGAAACTGGACAACGGCTGATGCATGTTCCTTGATTACTTGCATTGCTCAGGACCGCTGTGAGTGACACATTGCATTACTTACTTGCATATGTTTCGGTCCTTATTGGTGATTGTTACTAACTTGTATGGAAACATCTGCTGCTCCTTGTTCCTTGATTACTTAATTGTATGTTAGGAACGTATGATAGACATTGCTGAAACTGGATAACTGCTGCAGCATGTTCCTTGATTACTTGCATTGCTCAGTACCGCTGTGAGTGACAGATTGCATTACTTACTTGCATATGATTCGGTACTTACTGGTGATTTCTACTGACTTATATGGAAACATCTGCTGCTGCTTGTTTCTTGATTACTTAAATATATGTTAGGAACGTATGATAGACACCGCTCAAACTGGACAACTGCTGCTGCATGTTCCTTGATTACTTGCATTGCTCACGACCGCTGTGAGTGACAGATTCCATTACTTACTTGCATATGTTTCGGTACTTATTGGTGATTGTTACTGATTTGTATGGAAACATATGCTGCTCCTTGTTCCTTGATTACTTAATTGTATGTCAGGAACGTATGATAGACACTGCTGAAACTGGACAACTGCTGCAGCATGTTCCTTGATTACTTGCATTGCTCAGGACCGCTGTGAGTGACAGATTGCATTACTTACTTGCATATGATTCGGTACTTACTGGTGATTTCTAATGACTTATATGGAAACATCTGCTGCTGCTTGTTTCTTGATTACTTAAATATATGTTAGGAACGTATGATAGACACTGCTCAAACTGGACAACTGCTGCTGCATGTTTCTCGATTACTTGCATTGCTCACGACCGCTGTGAGTGACAGATTGCATTACTTACTTGCATATGTTTCGGTACTTATTGGTGATTGTTACTGACTTGTATGGAAACATCTGCTGCTCCTTGTTCCTTGTTACTTAATTGTATGTTAGGAACATATGATAGACACTGCTGAAACTGGACAATCGCTGCTGCATGTTCCTTGATTACTTGAATTGCACAGGACCGCTGTGAGTGAAAGATTGCACTACTTACTTGCATATGTTTCAGTACATATTGGTGATTGTTACTAACTTGTATGGAAACATCTGCTGCTGCTTGTTTCTTGATTACTTGATTATATGGTAGGAACGTATGATAGACACTGCTGAAACTGGACAACTGCTGCAGCATGTTCCTTGATTACTTGCATTGCTCACGACCGCTGTGAGTGACAGATTGCATTACTTACTTGCATATGTTTCGGTACTTATTGGTGATTGTTACTGACTTGTATGGAAACATCTGCTGCTCCTAGTTCCTTGTTACTTAATTGTATGTTAGGAACATATGATAGACACTGCTGAAACTGGACAATCGCTGCTGAATGTTCCTTGATTACTTGCATTGCACAGGACCGCTGTGAGTGAAAGATTGCACTACTTACTTGCATATGTTTCGGTACATATTGGTGATTGTTACTAACTTGTATGGAAACATCTGCTGCTGCTTGTTTCTTGATTACTTAATTATATGGTAGGAACGTATGATAGACACTGCTGAAACTGGACAACTGCTGCAGCATGTTCCTTGATTACTTGCATTGCTCACGACCGCTGTGAGTGACAGATTGCATTACTTACTTGTATATGTTTCGGTACTTACCGGGGATTATTACTGAATTATATGGAAACATCTGCTGCTGCTTGTTTCTTGATTACTTAAATATATGTTAGGAACGTATGATAGACACTGCTGAAACTGGATAACTGCTATTGCATGTTCCTTGATTACTTGCATTGCTCAGGATCGCTATAAGTGACAGATTGCATTACATACTTGCATATGTTTCGGTACATATTGGTGATTGTTACTAACTTGTATGGAAACATCTGTTGCTGCTTGTTCCTCGATTACTTAATTGCATGTTAGGAATGTATGATAGACACTGCTGAAACTGGACCACGGCTGATGCATGTTCCTTGATTACTTGCATTGCTCAGGACCGCTGTGAGTGACACATTGCATTACTTACTTGCATATGTTTCGGTCCTTATTGGTGATTGTTGCTGACTTGTATGGAAATATCTGCTGCTCCTTGTTCCTTGATTACTTAATTGTATGTTAGGAACGTATGATAGACAGTGCTGAAACTGGACAACTGCTGCAGCATGTTCCTTGATTACTTGCATTGCTCTGGACCGCTGTGAGTGACAAATTGCATTACTTACTTGCATATGATTCGGTACTTACTGGTGATTTCTACTGACTTATATGGAAACATCTGCTGCTGCTTGTTTCTTGATTACTTAAATATATGTTAGGAACGTATGATAGACACCGCTCAAACTGGACAACTGCTGCTGCATGTTCCTTGATTACTTGCATTGCTCACGACCGCTGTGAGTGACAGATTGCATTACTTACTTGCATATGTTTCGGTACTTATTGGTGATTGTTACTGATTTGTATGGAAACATATGCTGCTCCTTGTTCCTTGATTACTTAATTGTATGTTAGGAACGTATGATAGACACTGCTGAAACTGGACAACTGCTGCAGCATGTTCCTTGATTACTTGCATTGCTCAGGACCGCTGTGAGTGACAGATTGCATTACTTACTTGCATATGATTCGGTACTTACTGGTGATTTCTACTGACTTATATGGAAACATCTGCTGCTGCTTGTTTCTTGATTACTTAAATATATGTTAGGAACGTATGATAGACACCGCTCAAACTGGACAACTGCTGCTGCATGTTCCTTGATTACTTGCATTGCTCACGACCGCTGTGAGTGACAGATTGCATTACTTACTTGCATATGTTTCGGTACTTATTGGTGATTGTTACTACTTGTATGGAAACATCTGCTGCTGCTTGTTCCTTGATTACTTAATTGTATGTTAGGAACGTATGATAGACACTGCTGAAACTGGACAACTGCTGCTGCATGTTCCTTGATTACTTGCATTGCACAGGACCGCTGTGAGTGACAGATTGCATTACTTACTTGCATATGTTTCGGTACTTATTGGTGATTGTTACTGACTTGTATGGAAACATCTGCTGCTCCTTGTTCCTTGATTACTTAATTGTATGTTAGGAACGTATGATAGACAGTGCTGAAACTGGACAACTGCTGCAACATGTTCCTTGATTACTTGCATTGCTCAGGACCGCTGTGAGTGACAAATTGCATTACTTACTTGCATATGATTCGGTACTTACTGGTGATTTCTACTGACTTATATGGAAACATCTGCTGCTGCTTGTTTCTTGATTACTTAAATATATGTTAGGAACGTATGATAGACACCGCTCAAACTGGACAACTGCTGCTGCATGTTCCTTGATTACTTGCATTGCTCACGACCGCTGTGAGTGACAGATTGCATTACTTACTTGCATATGTTTCGGTACTTATTGGTGATTGTTACTGACTTGTATGGAAACATCTGCTGCTCCTAGTTCCTTGTTACTTAATTGTATGTTAGGAACATATGATAGACATTGCTGAAACTGGATAACTGCTGCAGCATGTTCCTTGATTACTTGCATTGCTCAGGACCGCTGTGAGTGACAGATTGCATTACTTACTTGCATATGATTCGGTACTTACTGGTGATTTCTACTGACTTATATGGAAACATCTGCTGCTGCTTGTTTCTTGATTACTTAAATATATGTTAGGAACGTATGATAGACACCGCTCAAACTGGACAACTGCTGCTGCATGTTCCTTGATTACTTGCATTGCTCACGACCGCTGTGAGTGACAGATTGCATTACTTACTTGCATATGTTTCGGTACTTATTGGTGATTGTTACTAACTTGTATGGAAACATCTGTTGCTGCTTGTTCCTTGATTACTTAATTGTATGTTAGGAACGTATGATAGACATTGCTGAAACTGGACAACTGCTGCTGCATGTTCCTTGATTACTTGCATTGCTCAGGACCGCGACGAGTGAAAGATTGCATTACTTACTTGCATATGTTTCGGTACTTATTGGTGATTGTTTCTGACTTGTATGGAAACATCTGCTGCTCCTTGTTCCTTGATTACTTAATTGTATGTTAAGAACGTATGATAGACAATGCTGAAACTGGACAACTGCTGCTGCATGTTCCTTGATTACTGCATTTCTCAGGACCGCTCTGAGTGACAGATTGCATTACTTACTTGCATATGATTCGGTACTTACTGGTGATTTCTACTGACTTATATGGAAACATCTGCTGCTGCTTGTTTATTGATTACTTAAATATATGTTAGGAATGTATGATAGACACTGCTGAAACTGGACAACGGCTGATGCATGTTCCTTGATTACTTGCATTGCTCTGGACCGCTGCGAGTGACAGATTGCATTACTTACTTGCATATGTTTCGGTACTTATTGGTGATTGTTACTGACTTGTGTGGAAACATCTGCTGCTCCTTGTTCCTTGTTACTTAATTGTATGTTAGGAACATATGATAGACACTGCTGAAACTTGACAACCACTGCTGCATGTTCCTTGATTACTTGCATTGCTCAGGACCGCTGTGAGTGACAGATTGCATAACTTACTTGCATATGTTTCGGTACTTATTGGTGATTGTTACTGACTTGTTTGGAAACATCTGCTGCTCCTTGTTCCTTGATTACTTAATTGTATGTTAGGAACGTATGATAGACACTGCTGAAAATGGACAACTGCTCCTGCATGTTCCTTGATTACTAGCGTTGCTCAGGACCGCTGCGAGTGACAGATTGCATTACTTACTTGCATATGTTTCAGTACTTATTGGTTATTGTTTCTGACTTGTATGGAAACATCTGCCGCTCCTTGTTCCTTGATTACTTAATTGTATGTTAAGAACGTATGATAGACACTGCTGAAACTGGAAAACTGCTGCTGCATGTTCCTTGATTACTGCATTGCTCTGGACCGCTGTGAGTGACAGATTGAATTACTTACTTGCATGTGTTCCGATACTTATTGGTGATTGTTACTGACTTGTATGGAAACATATGCTGCTCCTTGTTCCTTGATTACTTAATTGTATGTTAGGAACGTATGATAGACACTGCTGAAACTGGACAACTGCTGCAGCATGTTCCTTGATTACTGCATTGCTCAGGACCGCTCTGAGTGACAGATTGCATTACTTACTTGCATATGTTTCGGTACTTATTGGTGATTGTTACTGACTTGTATGGAAACATCTGCTGCTCCTTGTTCCTTGTTACTTAATTGTATGTTAGGAACATATGATAGACACTGCTGAAACTGGACAACCGCTGCTGCATGTTCCTTGATTACTTGCATTGCACAGGACCACTGTGAGTGACAGATTGCATAACTTACTTGCATATGTTTCGGTACTTATTGGTGATTGTTACTGACTTGTATGGAAACATATGCTGCTCCTTGTTCCTTGATTACTTAATTGTATGTTAGGAACGTATGATAGACACTGCTGAAACTGGACAACTGCTGCAACATGTTCCTTGATTACTTGCATTGCTCAGGACCGCTGTGAGTGACAGATTGCATTACTTACTTGCATATGTTTCGGTACTTATTGGTGATTATTATTGACTTATATGGAAACATCTGCTGCTGCTTGCTTCTTGATTACTTAAATATATGTTAGGAACGTATGATAGACACTGCTGAAACTGGACAACTGCAATTGCACGTTCCTTGATTACTTGCATTGCCCAGGGACGCTATAAGTGACATATTGCATTACTTACTTGCATATGTTTCGGTACATATTGGTGGGTGTTACTAACTTGTATGGAAACATCTGTTGCTGCTTGTTCCTTGATTACTTAATTGTATGTTAGGAATGTATGATAGACACTGCTGAAACTGGACAACTGCTGATGCATGTTATTTGATTACTTGCATTGCTCAGGACCGCTGTGAGTGACACATTGCATTAGTTACTTGCATATGTTTCGGTACTTATTGGTGATTGTTACTGACTTGTATGGAAACGTCTGCTGCTCCTTGTTCCTTGATTACTTAATTGTATGTTAGGAACGTATGATAGACATTGCTGAAACTGGACAACTGCTGCTGCATGTTCCTTGATTACTTTCATTGCTCAGGACCGCGACGAGTGACAGATTGCATTACTTACTTGCATATGTTTCGGTACTTATTGGTGATTGTTTCTGACTTGTATGGAAACATCTGCTGCTCCTTGTTTCTTGATTACTTAATTGTATGTGAAGAACGTCTGGACAACTGCTGCTGCATGTTCCTTGATTACTGCATTGCTCAGGACCGCTCTGAGTGACAGATTGCATTACTTACTTGCATATGTTTCGGTACTTATTGGTGATTGTTACTGATTTGTATGGAAACATATGCTGCTCCTTGTTCCTTTATTACTTAATTGTATGTTAGGAACGTATGATAGACACTGCTGAAACTGGACAACTGCTGCAGCATGTTCCTTGATTACTTGCATTGCTCAGGACCGCTCTGAGTGACAGATTGCATTACTTACTTGCATATGTTTCGGTACTTATTGGTGATTGTTACTGATTTATGGAAACATATGCTGCTCCTTGTTCCTTGATTACTTAATTGTATGTTAGGAACGTATGATAGACACTGCTGAAACTGGTCAACTGCTGCAGCATGTTCCTTGATTACTTGCATTGCTCAGGACCGCTGTGAGTGACAGATTGCATTACTTACTTGCATATGATTCGGTACTTACTGGTGATTTCTACTGACTTATATGGAAACATCTGCTGCTGCTTGTTTATTGATTACTTAAATATATGTTAGGAATGTATGATAGACACTGCTGAAACTGGACAACGGCTGATGCATGTTCCTTGATTACTTGCATTGCTCTGGACCGCTGCGAGTGACAGATTGCATTACTTACTTGCATATGTTTCGGTACTTATTGGTGATTGTTACTGACTTGTGTGGAAACATCTGCTGCTCCTTGTTCCTTGTTACTTAATTGTATGTTAGGAACATATGATAGACACTGCTGAAACTTGACAACCACTGCTGCATGTTCCTTGATTACTTGCATTGCTCAGGACCGCTGTGAGTGACAGATTGCATAACTTACTTGCATATGTTTCGGTACTTATTGGTGATTGTTACTGACTTGTTTGGAAACATCTGCTGCTCCTTGTTCCTTGATTACTTAATTGTATGTTAGGAACGTATGATAGACACTGCTGAAAATGGACAACTGCTCCTGCATGTTCCTTGATTACTAGCATTGCTCAGGACCGCTGCGAGTGACAGATTGCATTACTTACTTGCATATGTTTCAGTACTTATTGGTTATTTTTTCTGACTTGTATGGAAACATCTGCCGCTCCTTGTTCCTTGATTACTTAATTGTATGTTAAGAACGTATGATAGACACTGCTGAAACTGGAAAACTGCTGCTGCATGTTCCTTGATTACTGCATTGCTCTGGACCGCTGTGAGTGACAGATTGAATTACTTACTTGCATGTGTTCCGATACTTATTGGTGATTGTTACTGACTTGTATGGAAACATATGCTGCTCCTTGTTCCTTGATTACTTAATTGTATGTTAGGAACGTATGATAGACACTGCTGAAACTGGACAACTGCTGCAGCATGTTCCTTGATTACTGCATTGCTCAGGACCGCTCTGAGTGACAGATTGCATTACTTACTTGCAAATGTTTCGGTACTTATTGGTGATTGTTACTGATTTGTATGGAAACATATGCTGCTCCTTGTTCCTTGATTACTTAATTGTATGTTAGGAACGTATGATAGACACTGCTGAAACTGGCCAACTGCAGCAGCATGTTCCTTGATTACTTGCATTGCTCAGGACCGCTGTGAGTGACACATTGCATAACTTACTTGCAAATGTTTCGGTACTTATTGGTGATTGTTACTGACTTGTGTGGAAACATCTGCTGCTCCTTGTTCCTTGTTACTTAATTGTATGTTAGGAACATATGATAGACACTGCTGAAACTTGACAACCACTGCTGCATGTTCCTTGATTACTTGCATTGCTCAGGACCGCTGTGAGTGACAGAGTGCATTACTTACTTGCATATGATTCGGTACTTACTGGTGATTTCTACTGACTTATATGGAAACATCTGCTGCTGCTTGTTTCTTGATTAATTAAATATATGTTAGGAACGTATGATAGACACCGCTCAAACTGGACAACTGCTGCTGCATGTTCCTTGATTACTTGCATTGCTCACGACCGCTGTGAGTGACAGATTGCATTACTTACTTGCATATGTTTCGGTACTTATTGGTGATTGTTACTGACTTGTATGGAAACATCTGCTGCTCCTTGTTCCTTGTTACTTAATTGTATGTTAGGAACATATGATAGACACTGCTGAAACTGGACAACCGCTGCTGCATGTTCCTTGATTACTTGCATTGCACAGGACCACTGTGAGTGACAGATTGCATAACTTACTTGCATATGTTTCGGTACTTATTGGTGATTGTTACTGACTTGTATGGAAAGATATGCTGCTCCTAGTTCCTTGATTACTTAATTGTATGTTAGGAACGTATGATAGACACTGCTGAAACTGGACAACTGCTGCAACATGTTCCTTGATTACTTGCATTGCTCAGGACCGCTGTGAGTGACAGATTGCATTACTTACTTGCATATGTTTCGGTACTTATTGGTGATTATTATTGACTTATATGGAAACATCTGCTGCTGCTTGTTTCTTGATTACTTAAATATATGTTAGGAACGTATGATAGACACTGCTGAAACCGGACAACTGCAATTGCACGTTCCTTGATTACTTGCATTGCCCAGGGACGCTATAAGTGACATATTGCATTACTTACTTGCATATGTTTCGGTACATATTGGTGGGTGTTACTAACTTGTATGGAAACATCTGTTGCTGCTTGTTCCTTGATTACTTAATTGTATGTTAGGAATGTATGATAGACACTGCTGAAACTGGACAACTGCTGATGCATGTTATTTGATTACTTGCATTGCTCAGGACCGCTGTGAGTGACACATTGCATTAGTTACTTGCATATGTTTCGGTACTTATTGGTGATTGTTACTGACTTGTATGGAAACGTTTGCTGCTCCTTGTTCCTTGATTACTTAATTGTATGTTAGGAACGTATGATAGACATTGCTGAAACTGGACAACTGCTGCTGCATGTTCCTTGATTACTTTCATTGCTCAGGACCGCGACGAGTGACAGATTGCATTACTTACTTGCATATGTTTCGGTACTTATTGGTGATTGTTTCTGACTTGTATGGAAACATCTGCTGCTCCTTGTTCCTTGATTACTTAATTGTATGTGAAGAACGTCTGGACAACTGCTGCTGCATGTTCCTTGATTACTGCATTGCTCAGGACCGCTCTGAGTGACAGATTGCATTACTTACTTGCATATGTTTCGGTACTTATTGGTGATTGTTATTGATTTGTATGGAAACATATGCTGCTCCTTGTTCCTTTATTACTTAATTGTATGTTAGGAACGTATGATAGACACTGCTGAAACTGGACAACTGCTGCAGCATGTTCCTTGATTACTTGCATTGCTCAGGACCGCTGTGAGTGACAGATTGCATTACTTACTTGCATATGATTCGGTACTTACTGGTGATTTCTACTGACTTATATGGAAACATCTGCTGCTGCTTGTTTCTTGATGACTTAAATATATGTTAGGAACGTATGATAGACACTGCTCAAACTGGACAACTGCTGCTGCATGTTTCTCGATTACTTGCATTGCTCACGACCGCTGTGAGTGACAGATAGCATTACTTACTTGCATATGTTTCGGTACTTATTGGTGATTGTTACTGACTTGTATGGAAACATCTGCTGCTCCTTGTTCATTGTTACTTAATTGTATGTTAGGAACATATGATAGACACTGCTGAAACTGGACAACCGCTGCTGCATGTTCCTTGATTACTTGCATTGCACAGGACCGCTGTGAGTGACAGATTGCACTACTTACTTGCATATGTTTCGGTACATATTGGTGATTGTTACTAACTTGTATGGAAACATCTGCTGCTGCTTGTTTCTTGATTACTTAATTATATGTTAAGAACGTATGATAGACACTGCTGAAACTGGACAACTGCTGCAGCATGTTCCTTGATTACTTGCATTGCTCACGACCGCTGTGAGTGACAGATTGCATTACTTACTTGTATATGTTTCGGTACTTACCGGTGATTATTACTGACTTATATGGAAACATCTGCTGCTGCTTGTTTCTTGATTACTTAAATATATGTTAGGAACGTATGATAGACACTGCTGAAACTGGATAACTGCAATTGCATGTTCCTTGATTACTTGCATTGCTCAGGATCGCTATAAGTGACAGATTGCATTACTTACATGCATATGTTTCGGTACATATTGGTGATTGTTACTAACTTGTATGGAAACATCTGTTGCTGCTTGTTCCTTGATTACTTAATTGTATGTTTGGAATGTATGATAGACACTGCTGAAACTGGACAACGGCTGATGCATGTTCCTTGATAACTTGCATTGCTCAGGACCGCTGTGAGTGACACATTGCATTACTTACTTGCATATGTTTCGGTCCTTGTTGGTGATTGTTACTGACTTGTATGGAAACATCTGCTGCTCCTTGTTCCTTGATTACCTAATTGTATGTTAGGAACGTATGATAGACATTGCTGAAACTAGACAACTGCTGCAGCATGTTCCTTGATTACTTGCATTGCTCAGGACCGCTGTGAGTGACAGATTGCATTACTTACTTGCATATGATTCGGTACTTACTGGTGATTTCTACTGAGTTATATGGAAACATCTGCTGCTGCTTGTTTCTTGATTACTTAAATATATGTTAGGAACGTATGATAGACACTGCTGAAACTGGACAACGGCTGATGCATGTTCCTTGATTACTTGCATTGCTCAGGACCGCTGTGAG
>JAANYP010000922.1:131828-160926 GCA_020465985.1 Centrapalus pauciflorus
CGTTCCTAACATACAATTAAGTAATAAAGGAACAAGCAGCAGCAGATGATTCCATACAAGTTAGTATCAATCACCAATAAGTACCGAAACATATGCAAGTAAGTAATGCAATCTGTCACTCACCGCGATCTTGAACAATGCAAGTAATCAAGGAACACGCAGCAGCAGTTGTCCAGTTTCAGCAGTGTTTATCATTGTTCCTAACATAGAATTAAGTAATCAAGGAACAGGCAGCATCAGATGTTTCCATACAAGTCAGTAACAATCACCAATAAGTACCGAAACATATGCAAGTAAGAAATTCAATCTGTCACTCACAGCAGTCCAGAGCAATGCAAGTAGTCATGGAACATGCAGCAACAGCTGTCTAGTTTCAGCAGTGTTTATCATAGTTCCTAACATAGAATTAAGTAATCAAGGAACAGGCAGCATCAGATGTTTCCATACAAGTCAGTAACAATCATCAATAAGTACCGAAACATATGCAAGTATGTAATGCAATCTGTCACTCACCGCGATCATGAGCAATGCAAGTAATCAAGGGACACGCAGCAGCAGTTGTCCAGTTTCAGCAGTGTTTATCATAGTTCCTAACATAGAATTAAGTAAGCAAGAAACAAGCAGCAGCAGATGATTCCATACAAGTCAGTATAAATCACCAATAAGTACCGAAACATATGCAAGTAAGTAATGCAATCTGTCACTCACTGCGATCTTGAACAATGCAAGTAATCAAGGAACATGCAGCAACAGTTGTCCAGTTTCAGCAATGTTTATCATAGTTCCTAACATAGAATTAAGTAATCAAGGAACAGCAGCATCAGATGTTTCCATACAAGTCAGTAACAATCACCAATAAGTACCGAAACATATGCAAGTAAGTAATGCAATTTGTCACTCACAACGGTCCTGAGCAATTCAACTAATCAAGGAACATGCAGCAACAGTTGTCCAGTTTCAGCAGTCTCTATCATACGTTCGTAACATACAACTAACTAATAAAGGAACAAGCAGCAACAGATGTTTCCATACATGTAAGTAACAATCACCAATATGTACCGAAACATAGTAATGCAATCTGTCACTGACAGCGGTCCTGAGCAATGCATGTAATCAAGGAACATGCAGCAACAGTTGTCTAGTTTCAGTTGTGTCTATCATACGTTCCTGTAACATCCAATTTTCCACAAACAGTACACGTCATAATATTTCATTTCATAAATAATATTAATTGTTTGATACCACAGGCCCATCAGCAAAATACTAAAATACAACAATGTTTTAAAGATCAAATGGTGGTCTAACTAGCTTCTAAAATCTTCAATCAGAGTGCGGAAGACTGAACAAGCTACCCGAGACCGCATTGTCTTTACAAAATAGGCATCATCAAAAGTCCAAAGGTTTGCTATTCATTCAAGTCCAGATTCACTTAGCCTGGGACGAACTACCTGCTATGGTTTTGCCTTTATCAGCTTTTCCTGAAAAAGAGATGTCATGACAGAGTAAGCTAACAAAGCTTAGTGAGTTAACAGAGTTCCATTAGCTACCACACATATATAACATACTTAATAGCTCCTGCCGGCAAGTCAACACGTCAGAGACGGCAAAAGGTTGGGAGACAACCCAATTTGTTTTCCCCTATGTAAAGCCGAAGCCCTACGGGAAGTGTATGGAAACAAGTCATATAGGAAAGGAATCTGCAGAATTCCCTCCTGTGAATGGAGATCTCGCATTCGGTCCTATCGGATGATGCAGTATGCAACGGCAAGTATATAAACAGTCAAGTAAGCAGTAAGCATGATACGTATTTTCATGGAATGTAAAAGTGAACATGCAATCAAGGCAATTCAAGTGTCTAGCTTCAGTAATGTCAAAAGTACGCTTCTATGATACAATAAAGTATAAAAGAAAACATGCAGCAACAAACGGAAGTTTCCATACAGTCCATGACATTCACTAATAAGTATCGAAACATATGCATGTAATTAATGAAATCTGTCACTCACAGTGGTCCGTAGTCAGATAGTGCTTAACAAATTAAGCTGTTCGGTTTACTCTGTCAAATCGACGGGTTCCTGCATTTCAGTTTCAAGTCTGACATATTAATGTCAAGTCTGAGTCATAAACTATATAACTCGGCCACCCGATACTTAAACTGCTGGTATGATATGGACTATGTGACTCTGAATTCCCGAACAAGTCACCGAGGCCTAGGGTAACTTAATTAGTAAAGGACTACCCACACAACTTGACCTAAGATAGGCAAATGATGACTGATAGGATGGGGGAGGGATTGACTGCGTGATATTGACTTGACTTTAACTTGACTTTGTGAGCCTGACTAACTGCCTTCATAACTATGAATTTAGATATGATTATCTGACGTAGGTATTATGACTCGAAATGTGCTTAAATTGAATCAGGAAATGATAGTTATTTCCTTTATATTTTCAGCCAATGGCTGATAAGAATCCGACTGTTGCCGGTTCCTCAAAGGTTGATAAAGCTGCTAATACTGCAGCTGATCAACACAAAGAATCTGTTCATGTAGAGGAATTAGGCACTGACCTTGGAAATACTGCTAATGACTCAAGCAGTACTGCTACGCTTGTGCCTCCCCAGCAGGCTCAATTATTTGATCTCATTCACAAGCTGAATGATGAAAATCGTAGACAAATTCAGCTGATGATGGATAGGAATCGACTGCAGACTGATATGTCGGTTGAAGACCGATTTAAGGAAATTAAGGACTTGATGATTAAGGGTAAAGCAGTTGTGCAAACTGACGAAGAAATCCAGCGTGAAATTGACTTTAAACGCCGTGAAGAAGAACTTAGGTTGCGAGAACTTAGGTTACGGGAGTTAGAATTGAAGTATAGGGAAGAAATGTTAGCAAAACCCAAGAAGAATCGAAAAAGGAAACTTAGGCATGAGCCCTCTGAGGGACGTCAAAGGGATCTTTTTGTGAATTCTGGCAGACAGGGAAGTGATATGGAAGTAGTTGAAGTTGCTAAGGTAGGAAAACTTGAAATCTATCCGGAGCGAGCGACTCTTTTTATTGCCAAGTCTAGCAAGAAAGAAAAATCTGAAAAGGAGAGTGAAAGTTTAAGGCAGGGAAATAAGCAGCCTTTTAAAAAGACTAAATCTTATGCTGTGACCGCTACGCCAAGGTCTGTTTGTCCTCGCTGCAAGCAGATTCATGAAGGAAAATGTGATCCTGAGTTCGTGAGGTGCTACTGCTGTAGACAGAATGGTCATGATAGGTCAGAATGTCCCAGGCGCAGTGAGGCTTGTCGAAACTGCATTACGTTGGGGCACCATGCTAGAGACTGTACCCGACCCCGATTTATTCCTCCGCCTGCATTTTCACCCCGGCAATCGTTTAAGGGTTCTTCTGCTCCGAGGAATCAACCAAGATCTTTCCAGATGACAGCCAATGAGGCAAAAGAGACTGCTGATGTAGCCATAGGTATATTTCTTGTTAACTCAATGCCTACTCTAATCTGTCATATGTGTTTGAAAAGTTTGCTAAACTGTATGATTTTGCTCCTATAATGCTACCTGTACCATTAGATATAGAAACTGTGAGCCCAAGTTTTGTGACTATAAGTAGAATCTTTCGTTCCTGTAAGTTAGTGATTGATGACCTCTCTTTAGACTTCGACCTGATACCGATGTGGTTTAGAGAATAAGATATTATTATAGGAATGGACAGGCTCATGGCGATCAATGCTGAAATCCTTTGTGCCAAAAAGGATAGTTAGAATTAGAACCCCCGAAGGAAATGAACGTTATGTTTATGACGATAGAAGGACTCGAGATTTAAGTCTCATTTCGTGCTTGTCACGGCCATTTTGAGTTTCTAGCAATACCGTTCGGTCTCACCAATGCCCCGGCCGCAATTGTGGACCTTATGAATAGAGTATGTAGGCCAATGTTGGACAAATCAGTGATAGCCTTTATTGATGACATTTTGATTTACTCTAAGTCTGAATCTGACCGTGCGAAGCTGCCCAGGACTAAGCGGAATCATGACTCTATAAGAGTAGTAGTGGATCGACCTACTAAGTCAGCCCAATTCCTACCCATTCGTGAAGATGAACGCCTCGAAAGGTTAGCTGAATTGTACGTAAAGGGAATCGTGTCTAGAGATGGTGTGCCATTGTCTATAGTATCTGACCGTGACAGCAGAATTACTTCTCGTTTTTGGAGACTTTCCAGAATGGACTAGGGACTGAACTTAAGATGAGCACCGCTTACCATCCTGAAACTGTCGGGCAATGTGAGAGGACGATTTTGACCTTAGAAGATATGTTACACGCCTGTGTGATTGATTCCGGTGGAAAGATGTCGATGCCTAACTCCAACCTGTTGGAGGGAAACAGGTGAGCGCCCGATCTCTGGACCAGCAATTCTGTAAGAAGCCCATGATCAACTACAATGGATTCGGCAGCGGATACAGACTTCTCAAGACGGACAAAAGAAATATCATGATAAAAGACGGAAACCAATCTCATTTGAAGTTGGAGATAGAGTGTTGCTGAAGGTCTCGACAAGAAAAGGGATAGTAAGGTTCGGCAAACGGGGGAAGTTGAACCCTCGATTTGTGGGTCCTTTTGAAATTCTCGAACGTATAGGGCTGCAAGCCTACAGACTAAAGCTGCCTGCCGAAATGATTGGGATTCATGATGTATTTCATGTGAGTAACCTTCGAAAGTGTTTAGCTGACGCTGAAGCCGTGATTCCTTGGAAAGACGTGCAATTAGATGAGCAGTTGCGGTACGAAGAAGAGCCTGAGCGTAAAATCGACCATAAAGTATCCGAAGTTATTTCTGTCTTAGCTAATTCCGAGGACGGAATTAATTTAACGGGGGAAGATTGTAACAGCCCGTAATTTATTAAATATAATTACAGCAGCAAACTTTGGATAATAAAGTAATTTTATCCAATAATTAGTAATTAGCTGATAATGTGAATCTGAAATAATTAATTATATTAAGTTAAAATTTAGTCGAAATTAAGTTAATAATTAAAATTCAGCTAAATGACAAATTAATGACTGAAAATAGCGAAACTGACTAAAATGAGTTAAAATTTACTAAAAGACAATTGTTGCAGATCTATAACTTCTTTGCTAATATTTGTATCGGAAATGCAAATCGGAATATTGGGAATAAAAGTTGGACAATTCCGGAAAATTCAGTAGAATATCAGATTTTCCCTATTTCCCTATAAATAGGAGCTACACTCCTCACTTTTAGAAGTTTGGAAAGTTGCTCTCCTTCTCTCTCTCTATACTCTCCTCCTTCTCTCTAGCTTTTCTTCAAATCGGACCGTTGGATTCTCGTGTTTTATACGCCATTGAATAGAGATCGTCGAGTTCTTCGCGAATCTACCATCCCGTGTTTGATTTCGTCCGAATTTGAGGTAAGATCGACCGTTTTTTTCTCTGACTTTTAGTTTGGTTTTGAAAGAACAAATTCGAGTTTGTTCATTTTCCTTCATTTGAAGCTGATTTGCCCTCGATTAGGACCTGTTCTTGCTTGGAAATCATCCATAGTCGAAGGATATATCTTGGACGAAGGTTAGTAGCCATTTCTCTATCATTTATGTTCATATTTAGTTGATAAATCCTGGAAAATCGTTGAACAAGTAGAACAAACTCGAGACCTTCATACTTAAACTCGATTGAGTGTGAGTTCGAGTCTGTGTGTGTGAGTTCGAGTCTGTGTGTGTGAGTTCGAGTCTGTGTGTGTGAGTTCGAGTCTGTGTGTGTGAGTTCGAGTCTGATTGTGTGCTTCGAATCTGATTGTGTGCTTCGAATCTGATTGTGTGTTTCGAACCTAAGTAAGCCTTCGAATCTATGTGTATTTCGAATCTATAGATTCGAATTATACACTATTCGAATCTGTCTCCCATAAATTCGAATCTGTTCCTAGAATTTAATTGCTTCAAAAATGTTGAGGGCCTTCGAATCTATGCCTTGGGATCGAATTTATTGCCTTCGAATGTATATGTTCGAATCTAACTTCATAGATTCGAATATGTATGTGTTTCAAAACTATCTCTTTAAATTCAAATCTGTGTTTGTTCCTAGTCAAAGTTAAATTCCTAAAATCAGATTAAGTGATTAATCAACCTATTGTAATTAAAAGTATAATATGATTATGATAAAACTCACAAATTCAAGTTGCATATCTATTTTATGCACAAATGAATTAACAGACTCTGTATGAACCCTTGGAATGTGTATGACCTGTTTAACTTGCTAAGAAATACGATCGTTCAAGGTCACACATCTGTAATCAGATGAATCGTATTAATCTAATAAGAATAGACTCACCTTGGGACGATAGGAACTACCTCAGACTCGACAGTTAGAATTGATAATGACCTAAATATATAACTAGGGTTATATAGTTTATGACTCAGACTTGACATTAATATGTCAGACTTGAAACTGAAATGCAGGAACCCGTCGATTTGACAGAGTAAACCGAACAGCTTAATTTGTTAAGCACTATCTGACTACGGACCACTATGAGTGACAGATTTCATTAATTACATGCATATGTTTCGATACTTATTAGTGAATGTCATGGACTGTATGGAAACTTCCGTTTGTTGTTGCATGTTTTCTTTTATACTTTATTGTATCATAGAAGCGTACTTTTGACATTACTGAAGCTAGACACTTGAATTGCCTTGATTGCATGTTCACTTTTACATTCCATGTAAATACGTATCATGCTTACTGCTTACTTGACTGTTTATATACTTGCCGTTGCATACTGCATCATCCGATAGGACCGAATGCGAGATCTCCATTCACAGGAGGGAATTCTGCAGATTCCTTTCCTATATGACTTGTTTCCATACACTTCCCGTAGGGCTTCGGCTTTACATAGGGGAAAACAAATTGGGTTGTCTCCCAACCTTTTGCCGTCTCTGACGTGTTGACTTGCCGGCAGGAGCTATTAAGTATGTTATATATGTGTGGTAGCTAATGGAACTCTGTTAACTCACTAAGCTTTGTTAGCTTACTCTGTCATGACATCTCTTTTTCAGGAAAAGCTGATAAAGGCAAAACCATAGCAGGTAGTTCGTCCCAGGCTAAGTGAATCTGGACTTGAATGAATAGCAAACCTTTGGACTTTTGATGATGCCTATTTTGTAAAGACAATGCGGTCTCGGGTAGCTTGTTCAGTCTTCCGCACTCTGATTGAAGATTTTAGAAGCTAGTTAGACCACCATTTGATCTTTAAAACATTGTTGTATTTTAGTATTTTGCTGATGGGCCTGTGGTATCAAACAATTAATATTATTTATGAAATGAAATATTATGACGTGTACTGTTTGTGGAAAATTGGATGTTACAAGTTGGTATCAGAGCCAGGTTTCGATCCTGGGACCTGTGGGTTATGGGCCCACCACGCTTCCGCTGCGCCACGCTTCCATGACATTCACTAATAAGTATCGAAACATATGCATGTAATTAATGAAATCTGTCACTCACAGTGGTCCGTAGTCAGATAGTGCTTAACAAATTAAGCTGTTCGGTTTACTCTGTCAAATCGACGGGTTCCTGCATTTCAGTTTCAAGTCTGACATATTAATGTCAAGTCTGAGTCATAAACTATATAACCCTAGTTATATATTTAGGTCATTATCAATTCTAACTGTCGGGTCTGAGGTAGTTCCTGTCGTCCCAAGGTGAGTCTATTCTTATTAGATTAATACGATTCATCTGATTACAGATGTGTGACCTCGAACGATCGTATTTCTTAGCAAGTTAAACAGGTCATACACATTCCAAGGGTTCATACAGAGTCTGTTAATTCATTTGTGCATAAAATAGATATGCAACTTGAATTTGTGAGTTTTATCATAATCATATTATACTTTTAATTACAATAGGTTGATTAATCACTTAATCTGATTTTAGGAATTTAACTTTGACTAGGAACAAACACAGATTTGAATTTAAAGAGATAGTTTTGAAACACATACATATTCGAATCTATGAAGTTAGATTCGAACATATACATTCGAAGGCAATAAATTCGATCCCAAGGCATAGATTCGAAGGCCCTCAACATTTTTGAAGCAATTAAATTCTAGGAACAGATTCGAATTTATGGGAGACAGATTCGAATAGTGTATAATTCGAATCTATAGATTCGAAATACACATAGATTCGAAGGCTTACTTAGGTTCGAAACACACAATCAGATTCGAAGCACACAATCAGATTCGAAGCACACAATCAGACTCGAACTCACACACACAGACTCGAACTCACACACACAGACTCGAACTCACACACACAGACTCGAACTCACACTCAATCGAGTTTAAGTATGAAGGTCTCGAGTTTGTTCTACTTGTTCAACGATTTTCCAGGATTTATCAACTAAATATGAACATAAATGATAGAGAAATGGCTACTAACCTTCGTCCAAGATATATCCTTCGACTATGGATGATTTCCAAGCAAGAACAGGTCCTAATCGAGGGCAAATCAGCTTCAAATGAAGGAAAATGAACAAACTCGAATTTGTTCTTTCAAAACCAAACTAAAAGTCAGAAAAAAAAACGGTCGATCTTACCTCAAATTCGGACGAAATCAAACACGGGATGGTAGATTCGCGAAGAACTCGACGATCTCTATTCAATGGCGTATAAAACACGAGAATCCAACGGTCCGATTTGAAGAAAAGCTAGAGAGAAGGAGGAGAGTATAGAGAGAGAGAAGGAGAGCAACTTTCCAAACTTCTAAAAGTGAGGAGTGTAGCTCCTATTTATAGGGAAATAGGGAAAATCTGATATTCTACTGAATTTTCCGGAATTGTCCAACTTTTATTCCCAATATTCCGATTTGCATTTCCGATACAAATATTAGCAAAGAAGTTATAGATCTGCAACAATTGTCTTTTAGTAAATTTTAACTCATTTTAGTCAGTTTCGCTATTTTCAGTCATTAATTTGTCATTTAGCTGAATTTTAATTATTAACTTAATTTCAACTAAATTTTAACTTAATATAATTAATTATTTCAGATTTACATTATCAGTTAATTACTAATTATTGGATAAAATTACTTTATTATCCAAAGTTTGCTGCTGTAATTATATTTAATAAATTACGGGCTGTTACAGTTCCTAACATACAACTAAGTAATCAAGGAACAAGCAGCTGCAGATGATTCCTTACAAGTCAGTATAAATCACCAATAAGTACCGAAACATATGCAAGTAAGTTTTGCAATCTGTCACTCACCGTGATCTTGAACAATGCAAGTAATCAAGGAACATGCAGCAGCAGTTGTCCAGTTTCAGTAGTGTTTATCATAGCTCCTAACATAGAATTAAGTAATCAAGGAACAGGCAACATCAGATGTTTCCATACAAGTCAGTAACAATCACCAATAAGAACCGAAACATATGCAAGTAAGTAATGCAATCTGTCACTCACAGCGGTCCAGAGCAATGCAAGTAGTCATGGAACATGCAGCACCAGTTGTCCAGTTTCAGCAGTGTCTATCATACGTTCGTAACATACAATTACGTAATCAAGGAACAAGCAGCAGCAGATGTTTCCATACAAGTCAGTAACAATCACCAATAAGTACCGAAACATATGCAAGTACTTAATGCAATTTGTCACTCACAACGGTCCTGAGCAATCTAAGTAATCAAGGAACATGCAGCAACAGTTGTCTAGTTTCAGTTGTGTCTATCATACGTTCCTAACATACAATTAAGTAATAAAGGAACAAGCAGCAACAGATGATTCCATACAAGTTAGTATCAATCACCAATAAGTACCGAAACATATGCAAGTAAGTAATGCAATCTGTCACTCACCGCGATCTTGAACAATGCAAGTAATCAAGGTACATGCAGCGGCAGTTGTCCAGTTTCAGCAGTATTTATCATTGTTCCTAACATAGAATTAAGTAATCAAGGAACAGGCAGCATCAGATGTTTCCATACAAGTCAGTAACAATCACCAATAAGTACCGAAACATATGCAAGTATGTAATGCAATCTGTCACTCACCGCGATCTTGAACAATGCAAGTAATCAAGGAACACGCAGCAGCAGTTGTCCAGTTTCAGCAGTGTTTATCATAGTTCCTAACATAGAATTAAGTAATCAAGGAACAGGCAGCATCAGATGTTTCCATACAAGTCAGTAACAATCACCAATAAGTACCGAAACATATGCAAGTAAGTAATGCAATCTGTCACTCACAGCAGTCCAGAGCAATGCAAGTAGTCATGGAACATGCAGCAACAGTTGTTTAGTTTCAGTTGTGTCTATGATACGTTCCTAACATACAACTAAGTAAGCAAGGAACAAGCAGCAGCAGATGATTCCATACAAGTCAGTATAAATCACCAATAAGTACCGAAACATATGCAAGTAAGTAATGCAATCTGTCACTCACTGCGATCTTGAAAAATGCAAGTAATCAAGGAACATGCAGCAACAGTTGTCCAGTTTCAGCAATGTTTATCATAGTTCCTAACATAGAATTAAGTAATCAAGGAACAGGCAGCATCAGATGTTTCCATACAAGTCAGTAACAATCACCAATAAGTACCGAAACATATGCAAGTAAGTAATGCAATCTATCACTCACAGCGGTCCAGAGCAATGCAAGTAGTCATGGAACATGCAGCACCATTTGTCCAGTTTCAGCAGTGTCTATCATACGTTCCTAACATACAATTAAGTAATCAAGGAACAAGCAGCAGCAGATGTTTCATACAAGTCAGTAACAATCACCAATAAGTACCGAAACATATGCAAGTAAGTAATGCAATTTGTCACTCACAACGGTCCTGAGCAATGTAAGTAATCAAGGAACATGCAGCAACAGTTGTCCAGTTTCAGCAGTCTCTATCATACGTTCCTAACATACAACTAACTAATAAAGGAAGAAGCAGCAACAGATGTTTCCATACATGTAAGTAACAATCACCAATATGTACCGAAACATATGCAAGTAAGTAATGCAATCTGTCATTGACAGCGGTCCTGAGCAGTGCATGTAATCAAGGAACATGCAGCAACAGTAGTCTAGTTTCAGTTGTGTCTATCATACGTTCCTAACATAAAACTAAGTAATCAAGGAACAAGCAGCAGCAGATGTTTCCATACAAGTCAGTATAAATCACCAATAAGTACCAAAACATATACAAGTAAGTAATGCAATCTGTCACTCACAACGGTCCTGAGCAATGCAAGTAATCAAGGAACATGCAGCAACAGTTGTCAAGTTTCAGCAGTGTTTATCATAGTTCCTAACATAGAATTAAGTAATCAAGGAACAGGTAGCATCAGATGTTTCCATACAAGTCAGTAACAATCACCAATAAGTACCGAAACATATGCAAGTAAGTAATTTGCCATTCTGTCACTTCACACGGTCCAGAGCAATGCAAGTGAGTCATGGAACTATGGCCAGCACTAGTTGTCCAGTTTCAGCAGTGTCTATCATACGTTCCTAACATATAATTAAGTAATCAAGGAACAAGCAGCAGCAGATGTTTCCATACAAGTCATTAACAATCACCAATAAGTACCGAAACATATGCAAGTAAGTAATGCAATTTGTCACTCACAACGGTCCTGAGCAATGCAAGTAATCAAGGAACATGCAGCAACAGTTGTCCAGTTTCAGCAGTCTCTATCATACCTTCCTAACATACAACTAACTAATAAAGGAACAAGAAGCAACAGATGCTTCCATACATGTAAGTAACAATCACCAATATGTACCGAAACATATGCAAGTAAGTAATGTAATCTGTCACTAACAGCGGTCCAGAGCAATGCATGTAATCAAGGAACATCAACAGTTTTCTAGTTTCAGTTGTGTCTATCAAACGTTCCTAACATACAACTAAGTAATCAAGGAACAAGCAGCAGCAGATGATTCCATACAAGTCAGTATAAATCACCAATAAGTACCGAAACATATGCAAGTAAGTAATGCAATCTGTCACTCACCGCGATCTTGAACAATGCAAGTAATCAAGGAACATGCAGCAGCAATTGTCCAGTTTCAGCAGTGTTTATCATAGTTCCTAACATAGAATTAAGTAATCAAGGAACAGACAGCATCAGATGTTTCCATACAAGTCAGTAACAATCACCAATAAGTACCGAAACATATGCAAGTAAGTAATGCAATCTGTCACTCACAGCGGTCCAGAGCAATGCAAGTAGTCATGGAACATGCAGCATTAGTTGTCCAGTTTCAGCAGTGTCTATCATACGTTCCTAACATACAGGTAAGTAATCAAGGAACAAGCAGCAGCAGATGTTTCCATTCAAGTCAGTAACAATCACCAATAAGTACCGAAACATATGCAAGTAAGTAATGCAATTTGTCACTCACAACGGTCTTGAGCAAATCAAGTAATCAAGGAACATGCATTAGCAGTTGTCCAGTTTCAGCAGTGTCTATCATACGTTCCTAACATACAATTAAGTAATCAAGGAGCAAGCATCAGCAGATGTTTCCAAACAAGTCAGTAACAATCACCAATAAGTACCGAAACATAGGCAAGTAAGTAATGCAATCTGTCACTCACAGCGGTCCAGAGAAATGCAAGTAGTCATGGAACATGCAGCACCAGTTGTCTAGTTTCAGCAGTGTTTATCATAGTTCCTAACATAGAATTAAGTAATCAAGGAACAGGCAGCATCAGATGTTTCCATACAAGTAAGTAACAATCACCAATAAGTACCGAAACATATGCAAGTAAGTAATGCAATCTGTCACTCACCGCGATCTTGAACAATGCAAGTAATCAAGGAACATGCAGCAGCAGTTGTCCAGTTTCAGCAGTGTTTATCATAGTTCCTAACATAGAATTAAGTAATCAAGGAACAGCCAGCATCAAATTTTTCCATACAAGTCCGTAACAATCACCAATAAGTACCGAAACATATGCAAGTAAGTAATGCAATCTGTCACTCACAGCGGTCCAGAGCAATGCAAGTAGTCTTGGAACATGCAGCACCAGTTGTCCAGTTTCAGCAGTGTTTATCATAGATCCTAACATAGAATTAAGTAATCAAGGAACAGCAGCATCAGATGTTTCCATACAAGTCAGTAACAATCACCAATAAGTACCGAAACATATGCAAGTAAGTAATGCAATTTGTCACTCACAACGGTCCTGAGCAATTCAACTATTCAAGGAACATGCAGCAACAGTTGTCCAGTTTCAGCAGTCTCTATCATACGTTCCTAACATACAACTAACTAATAAAGGAACAAGCAGCAACAGATGTTTCCATACATGTAAGTAACAATCACCAATATGTACCGAAACATATGCAAGTAAGTAATGCAATCTGTCACTGACAGCGGTCCTGAGCAATGCATGTAATCAAGGAACATGCAGCAACAGTTGTCTAGTTTCAGTTGTGTCTATCATACGTTCCTAACATACAACTAAGTAATCAAGGAACAAGCAGCTGCAGATGATACCATACAAGTCAGTATAAATCACCAATAAGTACCGAAACATATGCAAGTAAGTAATGCAATCTGTCACTCACCGTGATCTTGAAAAATGCAAGTAATCAAGGAACATGCAGCAGCAGTTGTCCAGTTTCAGTAGTGTTTATCATAGTTCCTAACATAGAATTAAGTAATCAAGGAACAGGAAACATCAGATGTTTCCATACAAGTCAGTAACAATCACCAATAAGTACCGAAACATATGCAAATAAGTAATGCAATCTGCCACTCACAGCGGTCCAGAGCAATGCAAGTAGTCATGGAACATGCAGCACCAGTTGTCCAGTTTCAGTAGTGTCTATCATACGTTCCTAACATACAATTACGTAATCAAGGAGCAAGCAGCAGCAGATATTTCCATACAAGTTAGTAACAATTACCAGTAAGTACCGAAACATATGCAAGTAAGTAATGCAATTTGTCACTCACAACGGTCCCGAGCAATGCAAGTAATCAAAGAACATGCAGCAGCAGTTGTCCAGTTTTAGCAGTGTCTATCATACGTTCCTAACATACAATTAAGTAATCAAGGAACAGGCAGCATCAGATGTTTCCATACAAGTCAGTAACAATCACCAATAAGTACCGAAACATATGCAAGTAAGTAATTCAATCTGTCACTCACAGCGGTCCAGAGCAATGCAAGTAGTCATGGAACATGCAGCACCAGTTGTCCAGTTTCAGCAGTGTCTATCATACGTTCCTAACATACAATTACGTAATCAAGGAACAAGCAGCAGCAGATGTTTCCATACAAGTCAGTAATAATCACCAATAAGTACCGAAACATATGCAAGTAAGTAATGCAATTTGTCACTCACAACGGTCCGGAGCAATGCAAGTAATCAAGGAACATGCAGCAACAGTTGTCCAGTTTCAGCAGTCTCTATCATACGTTCCTAACATACAACTAACTAATAAAGGAAGAAGCAGCAACAGATGTTTCCATACATGTAAGTAACAATCACCAATATGTACCGAAACATATGCAAGTAAGTAATGCAATCTGTCACTAATAGCGGTCCTGAGCAGTGCATGTAATCAAGGAACATGCAGCAACAGTTGTCTAGTTTCAGTTCTGTCTATCATACGTTCCTAACATACAACTAAGTAATCAAGGAACAAGCAGCAGCAGATGTTTCCATACAAGTCAGTATAAATCACCAATAAGTACCAAAACATATGCAAGTAAGTAATGCAATCTGTCACTCACAACGGTCCTGAGCAATGCTAGTAATCAAGGAACATGCAGCAACAGTTGTCCAGTTTCAGCAGTGTTTATCATTAGAATTAAGTAATCAAGGAACCGGCAGCATCAGATGTTTCCATACAAGTCAGTAACAATCACCAATAAGTACCAAAACATATGCAAGTAAGTAATGCAATCTGTCACTCACAGCGGTCCAGAGCAATGCAAGTAGTCATGGAACATGCAGCACTAGTTGTCCAGTTTCAGCAGTGTCTATCATACGTTCCTAACATACAATTAAGTAATCAAGGAACAAGCAGCAGCAGGTGTTTCCATACAAGTCAGTAACAATCACCAATAAGTACCGAAACATATGCAAGTAAGTAATGCAATTTGTCACTCACAACGGTCCTGAGCAATGCAAGTAATCAAGGAACATGCATCAACAGTTGTCCAGTTTCAGCAGTCTCTATCATACGTTCCTAACATACAACTAACTAATAAAGGAACAAGCAGCAACAGATGTTTTCCTACATGTAAGTACCAATCACCAATATGTACCGAAACATATGCAAGTAAGTAATGCAATCTGTCACTGACAGCGGTCCTGAGCAATGCATGTAATCAAGGAACATGCAGCAACAGTTGTCTAGTTTCAGTTGTGTCTATCATACGTTCCTAACATACAAATAAGTAATCAAGGAACAAGCTGCAACAGATGATTCCATACAAGTCAGTATAAATCACCAATAAGTACCGAAACATATGCAAGTAAGTAATGCAATCTGTCACTCACCGCGATCTTGAACAATGCAATCAATCAAGGAACATGCAGCAGCAGTTGTCCAGTTTCAGTAGTGTTTATCATAGTTCCTAACATAGAATTAAGTAATCAAGGAACAGGCAGCATCAGATGTTTCCATACAAGTACGTAACAATCACCAATAAGTACCGAAACATATACAAGTAAGTAATGCAATCTGTTACTCACCGCGATCTTGAACAATGCAAGTAATCAAGGAACATGCAGCACCAGTTGTTCAGTTTCAGCAGTGTTTATCATAGTTCCTAACATAGAATTAAGTAATCAAGGAACAGGCAGCATCAGATTTTTCCATACAAGTCCGCAACAATCACCAATAAGTACCGAAACATATGCAAGTAAGTAATGCAATCTGTCACTCACAGCGGTCCAGAGAATGCAAGTAGTCATGGAACATGCAGCAGCAGTTGTCCAGTTTCAGCAGTGTTTATCATAGATCCTAACATAGAATTAAGTAATCAAGGAACAGCAGCATCAGATGTTTCCATACTAGTCAGTAACAATCACCAATAAGTACCGAAACATATGCAAGTAAGTAATGCAATTTGTCACTCACAACGGTCCTGAGCAATTCAACTAATCAAGGAACATGCAGCAACAGTTGTCCAGTTTCAGCAGTCTCTATCATACGTTCCTAACATACAACTAACTAATAAAGGAACATGCAGCAACAGATGTTTCCATACATGTAAGTAACAATCACCAATATGTACCGAAACATATGCAAGTAAGTAATGCAATCTGTCACTGACAGCGGTCCTGAGCAATGCATGTAATCAAGGAACATGCAGCTGCAGATGATTCCTTACAAGTCAGTATAAATCACAAATAAGTACCGAAACATATGCAAGTAAGTAATGCAATCTGTCACTCACCGTGATCTTGAACAATGCAAGTAATCAAGGAACATGCAGCAGCAGTTGTCCAGTTTCAGTAGTGTTTATCATAGTTCCTAACATAGAATTAAGTAATCAAGGAACAGGCAACATCAGATGTTTCCATACAAGTCAGTAACAATCACCAATAAGTACCGAAACATATGCAAGTAAGTAATGCAATCTGTCACTCACAGCGGTCCAGAGCAATGCAAGTAGTCATGGAACATGCAGCACCAGTTGTCCAGTTTCAGCAGTGTCTATCATACGTTCCTAACATACAATTACGTAATCAAGGAACAAGCAGCAGCAGATGTTTCCATACAAGTCAGTAACAATCACCAATAAGTACCGAAACATATTCAAGTAAGTATTGCAATTTGTCACTCACAACGGTCCTGAGCAATGTAAGTAATCAAGGAACATGCAGCAACAGTTGTCTAGTTTCAGTTGTGACTATCATACGTTCCTAACATACAATTAAGTAATCAAGGAACAAGCAGCAGCAGATGATTCCATACAAGTTAGTATAAATCACCAATAAGTACCGAAACATATGCAAGTAAGTAATGCAATCTGTCACTCACCGTGATCTTGAACAATGTAACTAATCAAGGTACATGCAGCGGCAGTTGTCCAGTTTATGCAGTATTTATCATAGTTCCTAACATAGAATTAAGTAATCGAGGAACAGGCAGCATCAGATGTTTCCATACAAGTCAGTAACAATCACCAATAAGTACCGAAACATATGCAAGTATGTAATGCAATCTGTCACTCACCGCGATCTTGAACAATGCAAGTAATCAAGGAACATGCAGCAGCAGTTGTCCAGTTTCAGCAGTGTTTATCATAGTTCCTAACATAGAATTAAGTAATCAAGGAACAGGCAGCATCAGATGTTTCCATACAAGTCAGTAACAATCACCAATAATTACCGAAACATATGCAAGTAAGTAATGCAATCTATCACTCACAGCGGTCCAGAGCAATGCAAGTAGTCATGGAACATGCAGCACCAGTTGTCCAGTTTCAGTTGTGTATATCATACGTTCCTAACATACAACTAAGTAAGCAAGGAACAAGCAGCAGCAGATGATTCCATACAAGTCAGTATAAATCACCAATAAGTACCGAAACATATGCAAGTAAGTAATGCAATCTGTCACTCACTGCGATCTTGAACAATGCAAGTAATCAAGGAACATGCAGCAACAGTTGTCCAGTTTCAGCAATGTTTATCATAGTTCCTAACATAGAATTAAGTAATCAGGGAACAGGCAGCATCAGATGTTTCCATACAAGTCAGTAACAATCACCAATAAGTACCGAAACATATGCAAGTAAGTAATGCAATCTATCACTCACAGCGGTCCAGAGCAATGCAAGTAGTCATGGAACATGCAGCACCAGTTGTCCAGTTTCAGCAGTGTCTATCATACGTTCCTAACATACAATTAAGTAATCAAGGAATAAGCAGCAGCAGATGTTTCCATACAAGTCAGTAACAATCACCAATAAGTACCGAAACATATGCAAGTAAGTAATGCAATTTGTCACTCACAACGGTCCTGAGCAATGCAAGTAATCAAGGAACATGCAGCAACAGATGTCCAGTTTCAGCAGTCTCTATCATACGTTCCTAACATACAAGTAACTAATAAAGGAAGAAGCAGCAACAGATGTTTCCATACATGTAAGTAACAATCACCAATATGTACCGAAACATATGCAAGTAAGTAATGCAATCTGTCACTGACAGCGGTCCTGAGCAGTTCATGTAATCAAGGAACATGCAGCAACAGTTGTCTAGTTTCAGTTGTGTCTATCATACGTTCCTAACATACAACTAAGTAATCAAGGAACAAGCAGCAGCAGATGTTTCCATACAAGTCAGTATAAATCACCAATAAGTACCAAAACATATGCAAGTAAGTAATGCAATCTGTCACTCACAACGGTCCTGAGCAATGCAAGTAATCAAGGAACATGCAGCAACAGTTGTCAAGTTTCAGCAGTGTTTATCATAGTTCCTAACATAGAATTAAGTAATCAAGGAACAGGCAGCATCAGATGTTTCCATACAAGTCAGTAACAATCACCAATAAGTACCGAAACATATGCAAGTAAGTAATGCAATCTGTCACTCACAGCAGTCCAGAGCAATGCAAGTAGTCATGGAACATGCAGCACTAGTTGTCCAGTTTCAGCAGTGTCTATCATACGTTCCTAACATATAATTAAGTAATCAAGGAACAAGCAGCAGCAGATGTTTCCATACAAGTCAGTAACAATCACCAATAAGTACCGAAACATATGCAAGTAAGTAATGAAATTTGTCTCTCACAACGGTCCTGAGCAATGCAAGTAATCAAGGAACATGCAGCAACAGTTGTCCAGTTTCAGCAGTCTCTATCATACGTTCCTAAAATACAACTAACTAATAAAGGAACAAGAAGCAACAGATGCTTCCATACATGTAAGTAACAATCACCAATATGTACCGAAACATATGCAAGTAAGTAATGCAATCTGTCACTGACAGCGGTCCAGAGCAATGCATGTAATCAAGGAACATCAACAGTTGTCTAGTTTCAGTTGTGTCTATCAAACGTTCCTAACATACAACTAAGTAATCAAGGAACAAGCAGCAGCAGATGATTCCATACAAGTCAGTATAAATCACCAATAAGTACCGAAACATATGCAAGTAAGTAATGCAATCTGTCACTCACCGCGATCTTGAACAATGCAAGTAATCAAGGAACATGCAGCAGCAGTTGTCCAGTTTCAGCAGTGTTTATCATAGTTCCTAACATAGAATTAAGTAATCAAGGAACAGACAGCATCAGATGTTTCCATACAAGTCAGTAACAATCACCAATAAGTACCGAAACATATGCAAGTAAATAATGCAATCTGTCACTCACAGCGGTCCAGAGCAATGCAAGTAGTCATGGAACATGCAGCACTAGTTGTCCAGTTTCAGCAGTGTCTATCATACGTTCCTAACATACAGGTAAGTAATCAAGGAACAAGCAGCAGCAAATGTTTCCATACAAGTCAGTAACAATCACCAATAAGTACCGAAACATATGCAAGTAAGTAATGCAATTTGTCACTCACAGCGGTCCTGAGCAAATCAAGTAATCAAGGAACATGCATTAGCAGTTGTCCAGTTTCAGCAGTGTCTATCATACTTTCCTAACATACAATTAAGTAATCAAGGAACAAGCATCAGCAGATGTTTCCAAACAAGTCAGTAACAATCACCAATAAGTACCGAAACATATGCAAGTAAGTAATGCAATCTGTCACTCACAGCGGTCCAGAGCAATGCAAGTAGTCATGGAACATGCAGCACCAGTTGTCCAGTTTCAGCAGTGTCTATCATACGTTCCTAAGATACAATTAGGTAATCAAGGAACAAGAAGCAGCAGATGTTTCCATACAAGTCAGTAACAATATAAGTACCGAAACATATGCAAGTAAGTAATGCAATCTATCACTCACAGCGGTCCAGAGCAATGCAAGTAGTCATGGAACATGCAGCACCAGTTGTCCAGTTTCAGTTGTGTATATCATACGTTCCTAACATACAACTAAGTAAGCAAGGAACAAGCAGCAGCAGATGATTCCATACAAGTCAGTATAAATCACCAATAAGTACCGAAACATATGCAAGTAAGTAATGCAATCTGTCACTCACTGCGATCTTGAACAATGCAAGTAATCAAGGAACATGCAGCGACAGTTGTCCAGTTTCAGCAGTGTTTATCATAGTTCCTAACATAGAATTAAGTAATCAAGGAACAGGCGGCATCAGATGTTTCCATACAAGTCAGTAACAATCACCAATAAGTACCGAAACATATGCAAGTAAGAAATGCAATCTGTCACTCACCGCGATCTTGAACAATGCAATAAATCAAGGAACATGCAGCAGCAGTTGTCCAGTTTCAGCAGTGTTTATCATAGTTCCTAACATAGAATTAAGTAATCAAGGAACAGGCAGCATCAGATGTCTCCATACAAGTCAGTAACAATAACCAATAAGTACCGAAACATATGCAAGTAAGTAATGCAATCTGTCACTCACAGCGGTCCCGAGCAATGCAAGTAGTCATGGAACATGCAGCAACAGTTGTCTAGTTTCAGCTGTGTCTATCAAATGTTCCTAACATACAACTAAGTAATCAAGGAACAAGCAGTAGCAGATGATTCCATTCAAGTCAGTATAAATCACCAATAAGTACCGAAACATATGCAAGTAAGTAATGCAATCTGTCACTCACTGCGATCTTGAACAATGCAAGTAATCAAGGAACATGCAGCAGCAGTTGTCCTGTTTCAGCAGTGTTTATCATAGTTCCTAACGTAGAATTAAGTAATCAAGGAACAGAAAGCATCAGATGTATCCATACAAGTCAGTAACAATCACCAATAAGTACCGAAACATATGAAATTAAGTAATGCAATCTGTCACTCACAGCGGTCCAGAGCAATGCAAGTAGTCATGGAACATGTAGTACTAGTTGTCCAGTTTCAGCAGTGTCTATCATACGTTCCTAACATACAATTAAGTAATCAAGGAACAAGCAGCAGCAGATGTTTCCATACAAGTCAGTAACAATCACCAATAAGTACCGAAACATATGCAAGTAAGGAATGCAATTAGTCACTCACAACGGTCGTGAGCAATGCAAGTAATCAAGGAACATGCAGCAACAGTTGTCCAGTTTCAGCAGTCTCTATCATACGTTCCTAACATACAACTAACTAATAAAGGAACAAGCAGCAACAGATGTTTCCATACATGCAAGTAACAATCACCAATATGTAACGAAACATATGAAAGTAAGTAATGCAATCTGTCACTGACAGCGGTCCTGAGCAATGCATGTAATCAAGGAACACGCAACAACAGTTGTCTAGTTTCAGTTGTGACTATCATACGTTTCTAACATACAAGTAAGTAATCAAGGAACAAGCAGCAGCAGATGATTCCATACAAGTCAGTATAAATCACCAATTAGTACCGAAACATATGCAAATAATTTATGCTATCTGTCACTCACCGCGATCTTGAACAATGCAAGTAATCAAGGAACATGCAGCAGCAGTTGTCCAGTTTCAGCAGTGTTTATCATAGTTCCTAACATAGAATTAAGTAATCAAGGAACAGGCAGCATCAGATGTTTCCATACAAGTCAGTAACAATCACCAATAATTACCGAAACATATGCAAGTAAGTAATGCAATCTGTCACTCACAGCGGTCCAGAGCAATGCAAGTAGTCATGGAACATGCAGCAGCAGTTGTCCAGTTTCAGCAGTGTCTATTATACGTTCCTAACATACAAGTAAGTAATCAAGGAACAAGCAGCAGCAGATGTTTCCATTCAAGTCAGTAACAATCACCAATAAGAACCGAAACATATGCAAGTAAGTAATGCAATTTGTCACTCACAGCGGTCCTAAGCAAATCAAGTAATCAAGGAACATGCATTAGAAGTTGTCCAGTTTCAGCAGTGTCTATCATACGTTCCTAACATACAATTAAGTAATCAAGGAACAAGCATCAGCAGATGTTTCCAAACAAGTCAGTAACAATCACCAATAAGTACCGAAACATATGCAAGTAAGTAATGGAATCTGTCACTCACAGCGGTCCAGAGCAATGCAAGTAGTCATGGAACATGCAGCACCAGTTGTCCAGTTTCAGCAGTGTCTATCATACGTTCCTAACATACAATTAAGTAATCAAGGAACAAGCAGCAACAGATGTTTCCATACAAGTCAGTAACAATCACCAATAAGTACCGAAACATATGCAAGTAAGTAATGCAATCTGTCACTCACAGCGGTCCTGAGCAATGCAAGTAATCAAGGAACATGCAGCAACAGTTGTCTAGTTTCAGTTGTGTCTATCATATGTTCCTAACATACAATTAAGTAATCAAGGAACAAGCAGCAGCAGATGATTCCATACAAGTTAGTATAAATCACCAATAAGTACCGAAACATATGCAAGTAAGTAATGCAATTTGTCCCTCACCTCGATCTTGAACAATGCAAGTAATCAAGGAACATGCAGCGGCAGATGTCCAGTTTCAGCAATGTTTATCATAGTTCCTAACATAGAATTAAGTAATCAAGGAACAGGCGGCATCAGATGTTTCCATACAAGTCAGTAACAATCACCAATAAGTACCGAAACATATGCAAGTAAGTAATGCAATCTGTCACTCACCGCGATCTTGAACAATGCAAGTAATCAAGGAACATGCAGCAGCAGTTGTCCAGTTTCAGCAGTGTTTATCATAGTTCCTAACATAGAATTAAGTAATCAAGGAACAGGCAGCATCAGATGTTTCCATACAAGTCAGTAGCAATCACCAATAAGTACCGAAACATATGCAAGTAAGTAATGCAATCTGTCACTTACAGCGGTCCAGAGCAATGCAAGTAGTCATGGAACATGCAGCAACAGTTGTCTAGTTTCAGTTGTGTCTATTATACGTTCCTAACATACAACTAAGTAATCAAGGAACAAGCAGCATCAGATGATTCCATACAAGTCAGTATAAATCACCAATAAGTATCGAAACATATGCAAGTAAGTAATGCAATCTGTCACTCACTGCGATCTTGAACAATGCAAGTAATCAAGGAACATGCATCAACAGTTGTCCAGTTTCAGCAATGTTTATCATAGTTCCTAACATAGAATTAAGTAATCAAGGAACAGGCAGAATCAGATGTTTCCATACAAGTCAGTAACAATCACCAATAAGTACCGAAACATATGCAAGTAAGTAATGAAATCTATCACTCACAGCGGTCTAGAGAAATGCAAGTAGTCATGGAACATGCAACACCAGTTGTCCAGTTTCAGCAGTGTCTATCATACGTTCCTAACATACAATTAAGTAATCAAGGAACAAGCAGCAGCAGATGTTTCCATACAAGTCAGTAACAATCACCAATAAGTACCGAAACATATGCAAGTAAGTAATGCAATTTGTCACTCACAACGGTCCTGAGCAATGCAAGTAATCAAGGAACATGCAGCAACAGTTGTCCAGTTTCAGCAGTCTCTATCATACGTTCCTAACATACAACTAAATAATAAAGGAAGAAGCAGCAACAGATGTTTCCATACATGTAAGTAACAATCACCAATATGTGCCGAAACATATGCAAGTAAGTAATGCAATCTGTCACTGACAGCGGTCCTGAGCAGTGCATGTAATCAAGGAACATGCAGCAACAGTTGTCTAGTTTCAGTTGTGTCTATCATACGTTCCTAACATACAACTAAGTAATCAAGGAACAAGCAGCAGCAGATGTTTCCATACAAGTCAGTAACAATCACCAATAAGTACCGAAACATATACAAGTAAGTAATGCAATTTGTCACTCACAACGGTCGTGAGCAATGCAAGTAATCAAGGAACATGCAGCAACAGTTGTCCAGTTTCAGCAGTCTCTATCATACGTTCCTAACATACAACTAACTAATAATGGAACAAGCAGCAACAGATGTTTCCATACATGTAAGTAACAATCACCAATATGTACCGAAACATATGAAAGTAAGTAATGCAATCTGTCACTGACAGCGGTCCTGAGCAATGCTTGTAATCAAGGAACATGCAACAACAGTTGTCTAGTTTCAGTTGTGTCTATCATACGTTTCTAACATACAAGTAAGTAATCAAGGAACAAGCAGCAGCAGATGATTCCATACAAGTCAGTATAAATCACCAATTAGTACCGAAACATATGCAAGTAAGTTATGCAATCTGTCACTCACCGCGATCTTGAACAATGCAAGTAATCAAGGAACATGCAGCAGCAGTTGTCCAGTTTCAGCAGTGTTTATCATAGTTCCTAACATAGAATTAAGTAATCAAGGAACAGGTAGCATCAGATGTTTCCATACAAGTCAGTAACAATCACCAATAAGTACCGAAACATATGCAAGTAAGTAATGCAATCTGTCACTCACAGCGGTCCAGAGCAATGCAAGTAGTCATGGAACATGCAGCAGCAGTTGTCCAGTTTCAGCAGTGTCTATTATACGTTCCTAACATACAAGTAAGTAATCAAGGAACAAGCAGCAGCAGAGGTATCCATACAAGTTAGTAACAATCACCAATAAATACCGAAACATATGCAAGTAAGTAATGCAATTTGTCACTCACAGCGGTCCTGAGCAAATCAAGTAATCAAGGAACATGCATTAGCAGTTGTCCAGTTTCAGCAGTGTCTATCATACGTTCCTAACATACAATTAAGTAATCAAGGAACAAGCATCAGCAGATGTTTCCAAACAAGTCAGTAACAATCACCAAGAAGTACCGAAACATATGCAAGTAAGTAATGCAATCTGTCACTCACAGCGGTCCAGAGGAATGCAAGTAGTCATGGAACATGCAACACCATTTGTCCAGTTTCAGCAGTGTCTATCATACGTTCCTAACATACAATTAAGTAATCAAGGAACAACCAGCATCAGATGTTTCCATACAAGTCAGTAACAATCACCAATAGGTACCGAAACATATGCAAGTAAGTAATGCAATTTGTCACTCACAACGGTATCGAGCAATGTAAGTAATCAAGGAACATGCAGCAACAGTTGTCTAGTTTCAGTTGTGTCTATCATACGTTCCTAACATACAATTAAGTAATCAAGGAACAAGCAGCAGCAGATGATTCCATACAAGTTAGTATAAATCACCGATAAGTACCGAAACATATGCAAGTAAGTAATGCAATCTGTCACTCACCGCGATCTTGAACAATGCAAGTAATCAAGGAACATGCAGCGGCAGTTGTCCAGTTTCAGCAGTGTTTATCATAGTTCCTAACATAGAATTAAGTAATCAAGGAACAGGCGGCATCAGATGTTTCCATACAAGTCAGTAACAGTCACCAATAAGTACCGAAACATATGCAAGTAAGTAATGCAATCTGTCACTCACCGCGATCTTGAACAATGCAAGTAATCAAGGAACATGCAGCAGCAGTTGTCCAGTTTCAGCAGTGTTTATCATAGTTCCTAACATAGAATTAAGTAATCTAGGAAAAGGCAGCATCAGATGTTTCCATACAAGTCAGTAACAATCACCAATAAGTACCGAAACATATGCAAGTAAGTAATGCAATCTGTCACTCACAGCGGTCCAGAGCAATGCAAGTAGTCATGGAACACGCAGCAACAGTTGTCTAGTTTCAGTTGTGTCTATCATATGTTCCTAACATACAATTAAGTAATCAAGGAACAAGCAGCAGCAGATGATTCCATACAAGTTAGTATAAATCACCAATAAGTACCGAAACATATGCAAGTAAGTAATGCAATCTGTCCCTCACCTCGATCTTGAACAATGCAAGTAATCAAGGAACATGCAGCGGCAGATGTCCAGTTTCAGCAATGTTTATCATAGTTCCTAACATAGAATTAAGTAATCAAGGAACAGGCGGCATCAGATGTTTCCATACAAGTCAGTAACAATCACCAATAAGTACCGAAACATATGCAAGTAAGTAATGCAATCTGTCACTCACCGCGATCTTGAACAATGCAAGTAATCAAGGAACATGCAGCAGCAGTTGTCCAGTTTCAGCAGTGTTTATCATAGTTCCTAACATAGAATTAAGTAATCTAGGAACAGGCAGCATCAGATGTTTCCATACAAGTCAGTAACAATTACCAATAAGTACCGAAACATATGCAAGTAAGTAATGCAATCTGTCACTCACAGCGGTCCAGAGCAATGCAAGTCGTCATGGAACACGCAGCAACAGTTGTCTAGTTTCAGTTGTGTCTATCATACGTTCCTAACATACAACTAAGTAATCAAGGAACAAGCAGCAGCAGATGATTCCATAAAAGTCAGTATCAATCACCAATAAGTACCGAAACATATGCAAGTAAGTAATGCAATCTGTCACTCACTGCGATCTTGAACAATGCAAGTAATCAAGGAACATGCAGCAACAGTTGTCCAGTTTCAGCAATGTTTATCATAGTTCCTAACATAGAATTAAGTAATCAAGGAACAGGCAGCATCAGATGTTTCCATACAAGTCAGTAACAATTACCAATAAGTACCGAAACATATGCAAGTAAGTAATGTAATCTATCACTCACAGCGGTCTAGAGCAATGCAAGTAGTCATGGAACATGCAGCACCAGTTGTCCAGTTTCAGCAGTGTCTATCATACGTTCCTAACATACAATTAGGTAATCAAGGAACAAGCAGCAGCAGATGTTTCCATACAAGTCAGTAACAATCACCAATAAGTACCGAAACATATGCAAGTAAGTAATGCAATTTGTCACTCACAACGGTCCTGAGCAATGCAAGTAATCAAGGAACATGCGGCAACAGTTGTCCAGTTTCAGCAGTCTCTATCATACGTTCCTAACATACAACTAAATAATAAAGGAACAAGCAGCAACAGATGTTTCCATACATGTAAGTAACAATCACCAATATGTACCGAAACATATGCAAGTAAGTAATGCAATCTGTCACTGACAGCGGTCCTGAGCAGTGCATGTAATCAAGGAACATGCAGCAACAGTTGTCTAGTTTCAGTTGTGTCTATCATACGTTCCTAACATACAACTAAGTAATCAAGGAACAAGCAGCAGCAGATGTTTCCATACAAGTCAGTAACAATCACCAATAAGTACCGAAACATATGCAAGTAAGTAATGCAATTTGTCACTCACAACGGTCGTGAGCAATGCAAGTAATCAAGGAACATGCAGCAACAGTTGTCCAGTTTCAGCAGTCTCTATCATACGTTCCTAACATACAACTAACTAATAATGGAACAAGCAGCAACAGATGTTTCCATACATGTAAGTAACAATCACCAATATGTACCGAAACATATGAAAGTAAGTAATGCAATCTGTCACTGACAGCGGTCCTGAGCAATGCTTGTAATCAAGGAACATGCAACAACAGTTGTCTAGTTTCAGTTGTGTCTATCATACGTTTCTAACATACAAGTAAGTAATCAAGGAACAAGCAGCAGCAGATGATTCCATACAAGTCAGTATAAATCACCAATTAGTACGGAAACATATGCAAGTAAGTTATGCAACCTGTCACTCATCGCGATCTTGAACAATGCAAGTAATCAAGGAACATGCAGCAGCAGTTGTCCAGTTTCAGCAGTGTTTATCATAGTTCCTAATATAGAATTAAGTAATCAAGGAACAGGTAGCATCAGATGTTTCCATACAAGTCAGTAACAATCACCAATAAGTACCGAAACATATGCAAGTAAGTAATGCAATCTGTCACTCACAGCGGTCCAGAGCAATGCAAGTAGTCATGGAACATGCAGCAGCAGTTGTCCAGTTTCAGCAGTGTCTATTATACGTTCCTAACATACAAGTAAGTAATCAAGGAACAAGCAGCAGCAGAGGTATCCATACAAGTTAGTAACAATCACCAATAAATACCGAAACATATGCAAGTAAGTAATGCAATTTGTCACTCACAGCGGTCCTGAGCAAATCAAGTAATCAAGGAACATGCATTAGCAGTTGTCCAGTTTCAGCAGTGTCTATCATACGTTCCTAACATACAATTAAGTAATCAAGGAACAAGCATCAGCAGATGTTTCCAAACAAGTCAGTAACAATCACCAAGAAGTACCGAAACATATGCAAGTAAGTAATGCAATCTGTCACTCACAGCGGTCCAGAGGAATGCAAGTAGTCATGGAACATGCAACACCATTTGTCCAGTTTCAGCAGTGTCTATCATACGTTCCTAACATACAATTAAGTAATCAAGGAACAACCAGCATCAGATGTTTCCATACAAGTCAGTAACAATCACCAATAAGTACCGAAACATATGCAAGTAAGTAATGCAATTTGTCACTCACAACGGTATCGAGCAATGTAAGTAATCAAGGAACATGCAGCAACAGTTGTCTAGTTTCAGTTGTGTCTATCATACGTTCCTAACATACAATTAAGTAATCAAGGAACAAGCAGCAGCAGATGATTCCATACAAGTTAGTATAAATCACCGATAAGTACCGAAACATATGCAAGTAAGTAATGCAATCTGTCACTCACCGCGATCTTGAACAATGCAAGTAATCAAGGAACATGCAGCGGCAGTTGTCCAGTTTCAGCAGTGTTTATCATAGTTCCTAACATAGAATTAAGTAATCAAGGAACAGGCGGCATCAGATGTTTCCATACAAGTCAGTAACAGTCACCAATAAGTACCGAAACATATCCAAGTAAGTAATGCAATCTGTCACTCACCGCGATCTTGAACAATGCAAGTAATCAAGGAACATGCAGCAGCAGTTGTCCAGTTTCAGCAGTGTTTATCATAGTTCCTAACATAGAATTAAGTAATCTAGGAACAGGCAGCATCAGATGTTTCCATACAAGTCAGTAACAATCACCAATAAGTACCGAAACATATGCAAGTAAGTAATGCAATCTGTCACTCACAGCGGTCCAGAGCAATGCAAGTAGTCATGGAACACGCAGCAACAGTTGTCTAGTTTCAGTTGTGTCTATCATATGTTCCTAACATACAATTAAGTAATCAAGGAACAAGCAGCAGCAGATGATTCCATACAAGTTAGTATAAATCACCAATAA
>JAANYP010000923.1:0-205297 GCA_020465985.1 Centrapalus pauciflorus
ATCCATAAGGTTGTTGGCCATTCTGATGGCGTCCTGAATGGTGCTTGGGTTGGAGGCAGTGACATTGCCTTGGATTTGAGGAGCGAGTCCCCAAATGTAACGCTCAATTTTCTTGTATTCAGGGGTCACCATCTGAGGGCATAGAATGCTTAGTTCTTGGAATCGGTTGGTGTACCCATCTACATCCGTTCCTTTCATAGCCATATTCCAAAACTCTGACTCCATCTTCTGTAGTTCATTTCTTGGGCAATACTCGTCGGTCATCATTTGTTTTAACTCGGACCAGGCAAGTTGGTAAGCTGCATCAATCCCCACAGACTGAGTATACGAGTTCCACCACGTCAAGGCGCTATCTTGCAGAGTGTGGGTGGCGAATTTCACCTTGTCTCCTTCAACACATCCGCTTACACGGAAGACAGACTCTAATTTTTCGAACCATCGTACCAATCCGACGGCTCCTTCAGTTCCGTTGAAGTATCGGGGCTTGCATCTCAAAAACCCCATAAGTCCACAACTCTTTGGGTGGCTTTCAGTACCTCCCTTGGTGCGGCTAGCACCACCATCTCCATTAGCAGAACTGTTTCGGTTGGTCTCATAAGTGGCTATAGCGGCGGCCACTCTTTGTGCGACTAATTCCTCGATTTCTGCAGCGTTCATGGCTCTTCTTGGCGGCATTATCTTAAAGTTTAAAGAAAAGAGCATAGTGTAAGAAGTTGAATCTTAAAGATTTAAATTTTTCTTAAGGCACAACACTATAATCATCAAACACAATTTAATAAATAACTTGTAACATTCAATAATGATTCATAACTTTCTGTTGGGAAATATTATAAGTAGTTCAAACTGTTAATTAGATTTCTCAGATTGTTAGTAGATTTTCCGTGTAAGCACAAAGTTCATGCTGTTGGTTGAAGAAGTTCGAGCTGCTAGTATAAAAGTTCAAGCTGCCATAGTTAATTCACTCAAGCTGCTCTGTTCAAGCTGCTAAGTGATTCAAGCTGCTCAACAGTTTCATAAACAGAAAGTGCTGATATTCAGGAAAATATATTTACACGAAGATTCCAACATATCTACTATTAGAGAAGTCAGAGTCCTTCAAGGAAACAAATCAGAAAGCATTATAAATACATAGAATAGGTTTTTCTATTGTAATCAAGTTTATGCACGTTCAAGTTTGTAATTGCTTTTTTTTTTAAGTTTTCATAAGCCTCTAGGGTTGTAAAACCCTATGAACAATTTATGTTCTTCGTCTAATCGAACAGATTAGAGGTAATTGTAATCATTGAGTTTAGCAATACAAGCAATTTTTTTTATTCATTCGTACTTATCTGTTATGGATTCTGAAAGCTTTTATTAAAATAATTAAGTGTTATTCCGCAAACTTTTTAATTAGACTTTGATTCAGTACAAGATTATTGGTTTATACTCTGATAAATTCAAATCAATTAATCTTAAGTAGTTACATTCAGGTCCTGACAAGTGGTATCAGAGCCACAGGTCGTTCTTTGTTTCAAAGTCAGAAGCTTTCTTTTACAGAATTTTCATTTTCTGCAAAGGAATTTGATAATAGCAGTAGTGGATCTGGGCAAGGACTCAAAGTGCCTATGCTCAAGCCCACTGAGTTTGAGATGTGGAAACTCAGGATTCAACAGCAAATTCAATTCATTGTTTATGCAATATGGGAAGCTGTTGAATTTCCTCTTGCAGTTGATCCTGATCTGGATGCTGAGGGCAAACCCATCAAAACTCCTCCAAAAACTAAACTTGAAAGAAAGGCTAGAATGAATGAAGTGAAAGCTCTTACACTTCTACAAATAGCCATTCCTAATGCTTATCAACATCAGTTTATGAAGTTTTATACTGCTCATTCTCTTTGGATTGCTTTAGAGAAAAGATTTGCTGGGAATGCCAGTACCAAGAGAAATCAAAAGGATCTTTTGAAACAGCAGTATGAGAACTTTTCTGGTGGCAAGAATGAAAACCTTACTCAAATCTTTGACAGATTCAACAAACTGATAAGTGAATTGGAGAGTGCAAAAGTCATCCTGGATCAAGATGAAGTCAACAGAAAATTCCTTAGATCTCTTGGTGAAGAGTGGACAGTCTATGGTGCTCAATGGAGAACAAAAGACACTCTTGATGAAATAGAGCTGGATGATCTGTACAACAGTCTGAGAGTGTTTGAAATAGATTGACAGTAAAAAGAAATCTTTTTCTTATACTCACAACACTGCTCTACTGCCATCTGAAAAATCTAATTGCAGTGATTCCTTTTCAGGTGGTGATGGTAACTCTACTGAAGCTCCCTATGAAGCTTTTGTTGCCAATGATGGACTGTTTGCTCTAAATACTGATGATCTTGAACAGATTCATCCAGATGACCTAGAAGAGATGGATCTAAAATGGCAACATGCAATGCTCACCATGAGGGCCAAAAGGTTTTTGAAAAGAACTGTCAGATCCAACTTTCAAGCCAGAGCAGAAGGCAAACCAACTTTTATAAGTGAAAAGTTTAGTGCTTTAAATGTCACAAGCTTGGCCACTTTGCCAGAGAATGCAGATCTCAAGGTCAACAGTCATCAAGGCCTCAGCAGACTAATCAGACTGCATCATCATAAGCACTTGTCTCTCAAGAAGACAATGTGTTTGACTGTAGTGATCAGACAGAGGAAGAGTTTCAAAATCAAGCTCTAATGGCAGAAACATCAAATGCCTCCTCCACTGAACTACCATATGAGGTAAATTCTAAAATTTGCTCTCAAACATGCAAAAGTATGGTTAAAAAGTACAGAGATCATGATGAAAGCATGTGTAAAACTCTAGCTAATATGGAAGAAAGGAGATATGAATACAGCAGGCCATAGAAGATCATTAAAAACAGATCAATGACTATAAGGATAATGAGATTCAAATGGGACATGATAGAACATATCATGAGTGGGAGAAAAAGGAGCTGAATAAGAAAATAGAATCCCTAAATAAAAAATTAGAAGAGACTGAACAAAAGGTGTTAGAGGCTAATAAGAAACTAGAATCTGTCAATACAGATCTAGGAAACTTCAAATTGGCAAATTAAAAGCTGGAACACCTAATGGAAGTCCAATTTAAAGATAGGGTAAAATCTCAGCTCAATCCCAAAGAAGCTATAGGCAACAGAGCTACTCCACCCCCATACAACAACAAATACATTCATCCAATGAGTGAGGTTGCTGATAGACTTGTTAATGAACCATTAGATGAGTGTATGACCACTGTAGATCCTATCCTTGAAAACAGTCCTGAATCTAAAGAAGATCTGATTCAAAATAGAAACTGTGAGTGCACAGCAATTGAGAAAAAACACAAAACAATGAGTGCACCTATAGAATTCCAAATCCCCAATAAGAAAGGAAAGGAGAAGATGAGTGTGTGCAATGCTGCTCCACAGGTTTTTGTACCTTCTAACTGTAACACTGCATCTTCTTCAAAGAATAATAAAAAGGGTAAAAATGTTCCAGTCTGCACATGTCAAAAGCATGGTGTCCAAAAGTTTCCCAAACAACAGTAGGTAAGTGGAAATCAAAGGAACAAGAACCAGATATTGTCCAATAAAACTGGTTCTCCAATCCAAACAGTCAAAAAATGCTTCCATTGTGGCAGGAAAAATCACTTGGCCAGGGATTGGTTTTATAAACCATCTGTTGCAAAATAGACTGTGATTCATAAAAAGACAAATTCAAAAAATTCAAAAAATTCAAAGGTCAAACCTCTTACTGCATCAGTTCCAAAGAAAACAGTTGATCACAGGTTCTCTAAACTAAATAAGAAACAGTCCACACACCAAAAACAAGTTTTAGCTAAACCAAAATTAAATTTTAAACAAATATGGTGTGTTAAAGGTACAACCTCAGGTGAACCTGTTGATACAAATGTTTAAACTGCCAAGTCTAAAGTTGAGACTGCTAGTGCAAGTTCTAAGGCTGTCAGTACTCCAGCCTCAGTTTAGACTGCTAGGCTCAAAATTGGGACTGGTAATGGATCATCTGAGACTGTTATTGAAAAGGATGGACAAAATACCTGGATACCTCATGTGATAACTAAGTACTCTCCACAAAATCCAACAGTGGATCTCACTAAGTATAAGAAATCAAAGACAGTGCTTAGTTATGTTAATGCACAAGGACAACCCAAAACCAACTTGGTTTGGGTTTACTCCACCACTAACTAAGCTTTTATTTGTGCAGGGCAACCACAGGTCACCTCATAAAACAAGATGGCATTTGGACAGTGGATGCTCTAGGCACATGACAGGAAATTCTGAGTGCTTGTAAAATTTCAAAGGCTTTGAAGGAGGGTTTGTTGCATTTGGAGGAAACTCCAAAGGAGGTAAGGTTACAGGTAAATGTACTGTTAATGCAGGCAACATGATTTTCAATGATGTTTTGTATGTTGAACAGCTTAAGTATAACTTATTAAGTGTGTCTCAAATCTGTGACAAACAAAATATTGTTTTGTTTACAGATTCTGAGTGCATTGTCCTTTCAAAATATTTTACAATTCCTGAAAAGCTTGTCTTACTAAGAACACCAAGAAAGGACAATGTATATTGTTTGGACACAGAACTTTTATCCAAATCAAGTACTTTAAGCTGTTTAATATCCAAGGCATCATCCAATGAGTCTGCTCTTTGGCACAGAAGGATGTGTCACATGAACTTCAAATCCATGAATGTTTTAGTCAAAAAGAACTTGGTAAGAGGTTTACCACAAAAGGAGTTCATATGTGATGATCATTGTGTAGCATGTCTTAAAGGCAAGCAACACAAAACTTCTCATAAGGCCAAAGAAGTAAATTCAATCTCATCTGCACTTCATCTGATTCATATGGATCTATTTGGTCCAACATCTGTTCTGAGTTTGAATAAAAGGGCATACTGTTTAGTCATTGTTGATGATTTCACCAGGTTTACTTGGGTTTACTTTCTTAGGTCTAAAGATGAAACTGCTGAGCTAGTTAAATCATTTATTCTTAAGATAGAAAACCAATCCAACTCAAAAGTTAAGGTGATACGATCAGACAATGGAACTGAGTTTAAATACCATATTCTAAACAGTATTTGTGAGTCCAAAGGTATTGCTAGGCAATATAGTGCACCAAGAACACCACAGCAAAATGGTGTAGCTGAAAGAAAGAACAGAACATTAATTGAGGCTGCTAGAACCATGCTAGCTGATTCAAAACTACCAATGACCTTTTGGGCAAAAGCAGTTAATACAGCCTGTTATGTTCTAAATAGGGTTCAGGTTGTTCAATCACAAGGAAAAACTCCTTATGAGTTATTCCATAATAGACTACCCTTAATAGCCTTTTTCAAGCCTTTTGGCTGTCCATGTAGCATTCTTCACACTAAGACTCACTTAGGTAAGTTTGAAAGTAAGGCTGAAGAAGGTTTCTTTGTAGGATACTCAAATCAAAGCAAAGCATATAGAGTATATAACAGTGTGTCTAAAACCATTGAAGAAAGTGCCAATGTTGATTTTAATGAAAATACTGCAAATGTCAAAGGTACTGGTCCTGATTGGTTGTTTGATTTAGATTCACTATCAAATTCTCTGAGCTTTGTTGAGTATACTGAAGAATCTGATGAAAACAGGATTGAAGCTGTCAACACAAATTCTCATGCTGGTAGCATAAATGATCAAGCTGTTGGCCCAAAGTTTCAAACTGCCTCAGATTCAAATAATTGGGATGAGTATACAATTATACCACTTCTATCTTGTGACCCTCCAGGGGTTATGAATGCTCAACATGATAAAAATCCAGACAATGAAGTGCAGCTCCCATGTCCTGAGAGAACAACTCAAACACAAAGGGAAACAGTCCCAGATTCAAGTCAAGCAGCTCCAGAAGCTGAACCATCAACTGGTCCTGATGGAGATGATACAAATCTTGAATCCTCTTTCCATACAAATAGAGAGCCTACACTCCGGGTTCACAAGTATCATCCTCTCAATCAAATAATGGGTGATCCACGCACTCCTGTGCAAACAAGGACAATGGTTCACAATGAGACTGCTGCTGCTGAACCAACAGTTTCTGAATTTAGTCTAGCTGCATTTCAACATGCCCGTTTCATGTCTCAGCTAGAACCTAAAAAGGCTTCAGAAGCTTTGAAAGATTCATCCTGGATTGAGGCAGTGCAGGAAGAGCTACTACAATTCAAGATTCAGAATGTATGGACACTTGTTGATCTTCCTAAAGGAAAGAGAGCCGTTGGTACAAGATGGGTGTTTAGATACAAGAAGGATGAGAGAGGGATAGTCATCAAGAACAAAGCAAGACTAGTAGCACAAGGGTACACTCAAAAGGAAGGAATAGATTATGATGATGTCTTTGCTCCAGTGGCAAGAATTGAATCCATCAGACTGTTTTTAGCTTATGCAAGCTTCAAAGGGTTTAAAGTGTATCAAATGGATGTGAAGTCTGCTTTTCTGTTTGCCACAATTGAAGAAGAGGTCTATGTGTGTCAGCCTCCTGGTTTTGAGGACTACAAGTATCCAGACAGAGTCTACAAACTGGACAAGGCTCTCTATGGACTCCACCAAGCTCCTAGAGCATGGTATGACACTTTGTCATCATACCTTCTACAGAATGGGTTCAAGAGAGGTACTCTGGACAAAACACTATTCACAAAGTCCATCAAATCTGAGATTCTGCTTGTACAGATATATGTTGATGATATCATCTTTGGGTCAACCGATGACAGTCTATGCAAAGAGTTTGAGGCTTTAATGCACAAAAAGTTTCAAATGAGTTCAATGGGAGAACTCACCTTCTTTCTAGGATTGCAGGTCAAGCAGAAGCCCTTAGGTCTCTTCATAAGTCAATCAAAGTATGTTAAAGACATACTGGAAAAGTTTGGGTACAAAGATACCAAAGTTGCAAGTACTCTTATGGATCCTCACAAGCAGCTTCATACAGACAAAGATGGAATTGATGTGGACATTCATCTATACAGATCTCTTATAGGATCTCTTATGTATCTAACATCTTCTAGACCTGATATTATGTTTGCTGTTTGTGTTTGTGGTAGGTTTCAATGTTCTCCAAAGTAATCTCATCTGGTTGCTGTTACGAGAATCTTTAGATATCTCAAAGGCCAACCACATTTGGGCCTCTGGTATCCTAAAGACTATCCTCTTGAATTAACAGCCTATTCTGACAGTGATTATGGAGGATGCAACATTGACAGAAAATCCACAACTGGTGGATGTGAATATTTGGGAACAAGATTAGTCTCTTAGCAGTGCAAAAAGCAAACAACTGTCTCGACTTCATCTACTGAAGCAGAATATGTAGCAGCTGCAAGTTGTTGCTCCCAAGTGATGTGGATTCAGAATCAACTGAGAGACTATGGTATGAATTTACAATCCACTCCCATTTATATTGACAACTCAAGTTCAATTGGCATTGTAGAAAATCCAGTGAAGTTTCCCAAAACCAAACATATAGACATTAGATTTCACTTTATAAGGGACTGTAATGAGAAGAAATTAATCCAAGTTACCAAGATTCATAATGATGATCAGTTAGCTGTTCTATTTACAAAACCATTTGATGTAGGAAGATTCACCTTCCTAGTATCAAATATTGGCATGGTTAATATGGATTAATTTGTTTTTCTTTATTCTCTCTTATTCCATGAAAATGCTTGATTAAGGGGGAGCCACTATTTCACTAGTTGTTTCTTAATTTTCAACTAACAACTTGAGTCTTTTCTCAAGCTGCTAGTTCATTTTCTCGGACTGTTAGTTGTTTCACTTGATCTGTCAAAGTGTGCAGGGTAATCTGGTAATTTCCATAAGTGTGTGCGCGGGTTTAGATATTTTCAAAACCTTTAAAGGTTCCAGTTTCGTTCAATTGTAACTACCAGTTGCAAAATATCTTCCACAGCCCTTCTTCGATTCTCTGAGTAATTCCCACGCACATCTCTGCAAACCTACTTCATCGATCATCAATGGAGTTTGTAGAAGAACACAACTGCCTTCCCTACTCTCTCAAACACGCTGATCTTGAACCATTCCACGACATGATGGACTTCCTTCGAAGTTCCCATATCCATCATGCCCTAACCATTAATCCCACTATCTACATCTCTCATATAGAACAGTTCTGGCAACATGCCTCCCTCAAAATCGTTAATGGAGTCACATCTTTGACATCCAAAATTGATGGCAACATTGTTTCTATCACTGAGGAGATCATACGCCAACACTTGCATCTTCAAGATGCCTCAGGTATAACAGACTTATCCCTTACTGCTTTACATAACCGTCTTCATAATATTGGTTATAGGGGACCTGCTGAATCTTTTACATTCTTTAAAACAAATTTTGCCCCTAAGTGGAAGTATCTTGTACATATTATTCAGCAATGTATAAGCCCAAAAAGAACTGGTTGGTCAGAATTTTCATCAAATATAGCCACTGCCTTAGTGTGTCTATCAACGGGCCAACAATTCAATTTTTCTACTATGATTTTTCAGGGTATGCTAAGGCATCATGCCCTAAAACATGGGAAATTTTTGATGTATCCTAGATTTTTGGCTGAAATTATTGCAAGAACTTGCAGTAATTTCAATATACATAAAAGGATTCATGTTTCCCATAGGCACTCTTTACCATCAATAAAACGACTTCTAAAAACAAGTGCCAATGTTTTGACTGTTGATGTCCCATGGCCTTCTGCAATGTTGGACATCATTCCAAGAAACAGAGGAGAGGGTCCTGAGCAGGCTCAGCCTAACATTACTGCTTCACCCCCAGGACCCCAACCCACTCCTCATGATAGTCAAATGCCTTCTGTTCCTATTGTTAAACCCACATCCCCAATCATATTATACAAAAGGAAAAGAGGTCCAGGCGCTCCTTCCTCCTCAGCCCTTTTACAAGAGCCAAATAACCCTGTGCAGGAGGACACTTCTGCACAGAATATCCAAAGGGCACACATTGAGGACACTCTCAACCTCAATCTGGAGGTGGACATCTCAACAGAGATTGTCCATATGGGTTCTGTGGCTGACACTACTGTGGCATCTGCACAAGAGGCACAGGACATGGTCAACATCCATAAGACCACACCCATGGCAATAGAAGGTGTGCAAGCACCATCTGTAAGTCCCCAGTACCAAGAACACAGGGGCCCAGAGATTTCTACTTCTGGAATTCCACCCAGTGATAGATCACAAGAACCACATTCGTTTGCTGATCTTGAGGCTAGTCTGCAACTCATGCTATTGACGGATCCTCAGCTGCAACCTGTTGTAGCATTGTTGGAATACTATCAGTCTATCATTGCTGCACAGGGGGCACAAATCATTGCACTCAGACAGACAGAAGCTGCTCAGAACCAAAGAATGGATTATCTCCACAGAGGGTTCACCCTCTGTGGCAATAAGATCATTAAATTAGAGCAACTGATTCGAACCCAATTAGCAAAGGTTGTAGGTCCTCCTGACCAAACCAATGCTTCCAAAAAGGGGGAGAATCAGGAGATCCCTCAATCAGTCCAAGCAGCTCCAATAGTCCAAGAATCTAAGCTAGCAGTCCTAATAGCTGCTCAAGCTGTTAGCCTAGAAACTCAAGCTGCTTCTACAAGAGCAACTGGAGTTGTTATCAGAGAAGGAATTCAGGCTCCCATCAGTACAGTCCAAGCTACGTCGTCTGCAACCAAGGATAAAGGTAAGGGTATTCTCATTGAGTCTCCAAAGCACAAATTTTCTTCTAGAGAAGCCCAGATTGCCTTTGATACTGAAATTGCGAGAAATATAGCAGAAGAACAAGATCAGGCTTTAGACCAGCAAACCCATGCCCCAATGCAACATGATGAAACCTTAGGTGATTACCTAAGAGGGTTTGTGGTCAATCAGAATGAGAAAAAGAGGAAAATGCCAACAGGGCATTCAAAGGCCGAACATAGAAGATTCTTGATCAATTTTGCCTTTTCAGCTGGCATCCCAAAGAAGATGGCTCAGTCCATGAGCACAGAGAGGCTGCAAGACATCCATGACAAAGAAATGGAAAAATGTAAGGTAGCCAAAGTCTCCCAAGAAGTTCAAAGATCACAAGATCCAGCTCAAGCTGGTATAAGTAATGTTCAAGCTGGTGTGAGTGATACTGCTCCTTCTGTTCAAGCTGCTGCTGCTATTCCCCAATCAGATACAATTTCACAGGCAAAGTTTGATCAGGTTAAAAGGGTGCTGTTTGAGCATCAGCTGCAGAAAGTGATGGAAATAGAGAAATCCTTAGACCAGCATGACTTCACAAAACCCCTTATTAATTACTGGTATGCTAAGCAAATGGACAACATTGACTTAAGATATCAGTTTGTAGTAAGAAGGGAATCTGGTCCTGAGGAAGAGTATAATAGCCTAATGCATATAGTCCAAGGGATGACCAGAGATGAGCTCACAAGAATGCATCATGTTGGGTCTGTAACACAAGTCAGATCCTCTCTTCCAGAAGTAAAGCAAGCCATCAAAGATCTGAAGAGCATTTTTTATCATGAGTCAATAAGAAAAGATATAGAAGATGCCAAGGAGATGAAGATTGCACAAGTTGATCTATTTGTCAAATCAAAGACTTAGAGACTCAAATTTGCAAATGGACCCGGTATGTACTTCAATTTTGAATTTTATGATCTTCCAAAGGCTTTATTACTTCAGATGAGATCAGTGAGAATATATTGTGATAGAGAAGATCTGAAGAAAATTTTTAAAGGCAGTCAATCAGAAACTTGCACAGTTGTAAGTTTTGTAAAGCCTTGGTTTTTAAATAACAGTTTTCTTGGTTTTATTTCCTTATTTGTATATAACTTAAAGTCTTATGTAAAGAATTTAAGTTAGGGGGAGATTGTTGGGAAATATTATAAGTAGTTCAAACTGTTAGTTAGATTTCTCAGACTGTTAGCAGATTTTCTGTGTAAGTACAAAGTTCATGCTGTTAGTTGAAGAAGTTCAAGCTGCTAGTATAAAAGTTCAAGCTGCCAGAGTAAATTCACTCAAGCTGCTCTGTTCAAGCTGCTAAGTGATTCAAGCTTCTCAACAGTTTCATAAACAGAAAGTGCTGATATTCAGGAAAAGATATTTACATGAAGATTCCAACATATCTACTATTAGAGAAGTCAGAGTCCTTCAAGTAAACAAATCAGAAAGCATTATAAATACATACAAGTCAGATTTACGTGTAAACCTATGAGCTCACCAACAAATTTTTGTTGACGTATTTTAGCGTGTATTTTCAGGAAATTAAGGCAAGTGTGCCTTCGGACATATTTACTTTCAAGCTTCCGGATCCATGGATTCGCATGCATATTCATATTAACGGAGATTTAGTTGCATTATTTTTGATATTTTAATTATGTAAGTAAATCTCTGTATTTTGCGAACTCCTTTTCTCATATCAGACTATGTAAAACATTGCTATATTTTAAAGTTTTAAGGATGTATTTTGAAAAACGTCCATATAGTTGTTGTTCGTTATGATTATGGTTATGCTTCCGCGACGTCGCGCTTCGTTGCCAAACGGGGTAACGGGGTGTGACACCTTGGTATCAGAGCCATTGTTATAGTGAACTAGGTTGCATTAGTACCCTAGACTATAACTTTTACAAAAACTAAACTTTCTTATTTCAATAACTGTGAACATATGGACCCTAATGACAGAAACATGTAAAACAATATGGTCGTTATCCTCTTTGACGCCGAGGATGAATATTCACCCATGGGACAAGGAAACCAAGGTGACACTGAGATGTACCACATGGATTGGAGACCCACCCAGACCCAATAAATGACGAGGAAGAGGATCCGTCAGAACAAGAGGAGGGCAACTGTGGCCCTGCAGCACAAATTGCTCCACCATCACCACCACGTATTCCATCCTACACCCTATTAAGAAGTTATCCCAATGGACCATTGAGGAAGTTCACCACTAGGAAAAGGGCGAGACTAGCACAACGAGAGTCTATCCCGGTACCTGCCCATCAGCAAAGCCCGCCACAGTAACGACGGACAAACATAAGACAGTGGGGATGGATGCCTCACATTCTCCAAGAATGGAGAAACAAGGAAGGTATCCCAAGCAAGTTAGGAACACCATCTTCTTTTCTAGTACCGACACTTACCGAGGAACCTTCGCAAAGAACGGTGCCTCTATTGGTGGCAAGGGCCGCCAGACACGACCTTCAATTTCGACAAATCCACCAGGAGGTCGTGAGATCTCTGCAATTTTTAAGCAGGAAATAATACAAACTACCAATATACCTTGGGCCAACCAGAATAACCAGTCGATTCAACAAGACGGAATCGACGAATTGTGACAGCGCCTAGGAGAGCGCCAAGCCCACAATGCAGGACTAACCCAACGACTTAACGCTCTGGAGTCCGAGAAAACCCCGGAGGCATCTCATACTTAGTACCCTTCTACCATTTTATAGTATTTCTCTAGGTTTTCCTATCGGATATATGTTTAGGCTTGAAAATTTATCGAAAAAATCCCGACCATCTCATGTACAAAGATTAGGTATCAAGAACTTTAATGAAAAATTAAGTTTTAACTACAACTCTGTGTATGAGGAGATAAAGCTATGACTATCTGCCTAATAAATTTCAAACCCATAGACTTATCCTCTTACCCCATTAGATACCACTTATGCATTTATACTATTTGATATCCGTGCTAGCAGGATCTTTATATCAACTAAGTTCAGTGAGCAGATAAATTTCATTCTTACACCATTAAGTGTCACTTACGCTATTGAGGTTGCTGACAGTAAGATGCTTAAAAACAAATAATATAATATGAGGATGCTCCTTAGAAGTAATACGTGGTGCCCGTCAAACTGGGGAGTTTTAACGTGGTTATAGGCATGGATTGGTTATCGAAAAACCATGCGGAAATTGTCTGCAACAAGAAGACGGTTCAAATACCCTTAGCCAATAAGAAGGTCCTTACTGTTCAAGGCAAAACAAGAAATACCAAAGTAAGCATCAACCCTAGCATTAGGACCCTGAAATGTTGACAGAGAGGGAGCCAAAGGAAAAGCGACTCGAAAATATTCTTATTATTTATGGTTACCCCAAAGTTTTTCCAGATTACATCCCTAAGCTCCCACCATCGGGGCAAGTCGAATTCAAAATCAGCCTAGTGTTAGCTGCTGCACCAGTGGCTCGAGCACCATACCGATTAGCCCATAAGTTATGTAGAAGTTGTCCAAACCAGCTGCAGGCTCTCTTAGATAAAGGGTTTAACAAACCAAGTTCCTCACTTTGGGGAGCTCCAGTTTTGTTCATAAAGAATAAGGATAGAACCATCAGAATGTGCATCAATTACCAAGAACTAAATAAACTAAAGGAACCGATACACGATCACAAGGATCAATGACTTATTTGACCAAACTCCAAGAATTAAGCTTCTATTCGAAGATCGACCTAAGGTCTGGTTATCATCAGGTTAGAGTTCGCAAGAAAGATATTCCAAATTCCGTTTCGGTCATCAAAAAGTCCTATTAATGCCGTTTGGATTAACCAGTGCCCCAACGGTACTCATGGACCTCACAGGGTGTGCAAACCTTATCTAGACAAATTCATGATTGTATTCATCAATGACATTTTAATCTACTAACGAAACAAGGAGGAGCACGAGCAAACATTTATGGCTGATTCTAGAGTTGTTGAAGAAAGAACAATCATATGCCAAGATTTCTAAGTTTGACTTTTGGTTAAGATAGGTAAGATTTATCGGTCACGTGATGAATTCGTAAAGGGATCCAAGTCGACCCCACAAAGATCGAGGTTATCAGGAATTGGTCAACTCTTAGAACCCCATAGAGATACGACAGTCCTTAAGACTTGCAACTTATTAAAAGCAATTATCAAAAATTTCTCAAAGATCACCAGAGCTCTAACAAAACTGACCCGAAAAGACATTAGGTATGATTGGGGCGAGGATCAAGAAACATCATATCAGTTATTAAAGCATAAACTGTGCAGCGCGCTTAATTTATCCATGAGAAGCAAGAAATTTGTAGATTACTGTGACGCTTCATAAAATGGGTTGATATAGAAAGATAGGGTCATAGCTTATACTTTATGAAAACATAAGGTTCACTAGGTGAATTACACAACGCATGATCTAGATCTTGGAGCAGTAGTCTTTATCCTTAAGACTTGGAGACATTAGTTGTACGGTAAGAAGTGTACTACACTCACAGACTATAAGAACCTCCAACAGATCTCGAAACAGAAAGAGTCGGATATGAGGTAATACCATCGGATTGAGCTAATAAGTGATTGCAACTGTGAAATTCGTTATCACCTGGGGAAAGCTAATGTGGTTGCAGACACTCAGAGCCGAAAGGAGCAAGCTAAGCCGTTAAGAGTACGAGCCCTAGTTATAACCATTCAACCAAACCTTCCTTCATTAGCTCATGAAGCACAAATAGAAGCTGTTAAGGAGGAAAATATGAAAAATGAAGCCCTGCACGGAATGGATAAATAGTTTGGGATAAGGGATAATAAAAATCAATATTTCATGAATAGAGTCTGGTTACCCTGTTTTGGTGGAATAAGAAAGCGAGTTATGGATGAAGGATACAAATCAAGATATGTCACTCATCCCGGATTTGATAAAAGGTATCATAACCGCAAGGAGCTATACTGGTGGCCTAACATGAAGGCTGACATTGCCACATATGTCAACAAATTCCTAACATGCTACAAAGATAAGACAAACATCAGAAACTATATGAGTAATAGTCGGCCGCCTAACCAAATTTTTGCATTCCTACCAATCAAGGAGAACAACAGGATTAATAAGCTAGTCCAAGCATACCTAAAGGACGTCGTCTCCAAACCTGGAGTGCCCATTTCAATCATTTCGGATTCAGATAGCAGATTTACATCTAGATTTTTGGAAATCGTTACAGCGAGCTATGGGTACAACTTGGACACAAGTAACACATATCACCCTCTGACCAATGGTCAGAGTGAAAGAATGATCCAAACCCTAGAACATATGTTAAGCGCCTCTGTGATGGATTTTGGGAAGTGTTTGGGATACTCATTTGCCTTAGTAGAATTATCGAACAATAACAATCACACACGTTTTAAGGCTGCTCCGATTGAGGCACTGTACAGACAAAAGTGTGGATCAACCCTTTGACGGGTCAAAGTCAGGGATCGTCAATTCATTGGCCTAGAAATCATACTTGAGGCCACCGAAAACATAGTAAAGATAACAAACCACCTAAAAGTTTCCCGCGATTGTCAGAAAAGTTATCCAGACGTAAGGAGAAAATCCTTTGAGTTCCAATTAGGAGAAAAGGTACCGATAACTGAATCCTCGTTACATTGGACAAATCAAGGTCTTAAAAAGAATTAGACTAATAGCTTATCGTTTAGAGCTGCCACCAGAGCTTAGCAGCGTTCACAATACCATCCATGTATCCAACCTTAAGAAGTGTCTGGCTGATGAAACACTCGTTATACCCATGGACGAGCTAGAATTAGATGATAAGTTGAACTTCATTGAGCAACCTGTAGAAATAATGGACCGAGAAGTCAAGAAACTAAAACACAGCCGGATCCCGATAATAAAAGTCAGATGGAACTCTAAGCGAGGTCCTGAGTTTACGTGGGAACACGAAGATCAGTTCTGGGAAAAATACCCTCAATTGTTCTCAAATACTCAAGCAGTGGAGAACACGAGCTAATTTCGGAACGAAATTCCCTTAAAAGGGGGAGACTGTAACATCCGACATTAAACCATGTTAGCAACTACGACCTAATCAGTATTTAATAGCCAATTAGAAACTAATCAGTGGTCATTAGAAATTAATCAAAGTGATTAACAAGGTTCATGAAGAAATTCAACTCAATTAGAATCAAATTCATCGGTGCGATGAATCGGGAAATGAATGAATCCGATCGATTTACGATATGAAGGATTAATTCAAATAAGTACATAATTAAATTAAGATTAGTAACAGTAATCATGCATTAATACACTTACTTAACATTAATGATGCAAGACTAAAACAAAACATTAAACAAATGCATTCATAATTATTTATGAATTTACATAAAAAGGGAAATACAAGAATACAATCTAAATACATTTATACAAAAAAAATGAAAATACATCAAAATATCTTCTAAAAATCTGCCCAGAGGTACAAGAAGGTTTTGACTTCATTTTTATAATACACACTTCCATAACCCATCAAAATCAAATCGTTTTCATCATCTTCTTTCATCTCATTCAACACTCCACTCAACGTCCATTTGAAAGAACAATACTTTGCCTATAAATAGAGAGCTTCTCTTTCATTATTTTCACACCAAAACTCTTCCTTTTTCTCTCTAAAAACCGGATTCTACACACACACCCACTACAAACATTTTCATTCAAGTGTTCTTGGTGAAATTCAAGTGTTTTTGGTTAAAATCTTGCTAGAGTTCCAACTTCTTCTCAATTTCATACTCCAAATACATCAAAGTAAGTAAAAATAACTTATTTCATCATAAATTTATGTTTATATAAGTCTTGCATAATATATATAATCACCAACAACAACAAGTTTTGTAAAAACTGAAGTTTATAAGTTTCTAGTTTTTGTTTTTAAGTTGTTTCTTTAAATGTGTTTATGAATATATAAACACATCATAAAAGTGTTAATATTATGAAAACAAGTAAAATATATGTGTTTTATAACTTGTATACAAGTAGTCTTTGAATAAACAACAAGAATCATAAGTTATTTCAAGTTTATAAACTGCGGATTTTCGGCTGAAAATTTATATCGACTTTGAAAAATCAAAACCAATTAATAACTTAACTAAATGAGTTGATTATTGTCTCAAAAGTTAGATCTATGTCTTAACTATAGTTCTGGAAGTTTTCATAATTTATTTTGGAGTTTAAGACCTCCAGAAATTATTTGGGAAACTGAAAGTTTGACAGCTCAAAAATGGCCAACATAGGGTTTTCAACAAGCTTTTTCCCTAGCCTAAACATCTCGAAAAATGGCCGTTCTTGATTCTAAAAATCCTTTGTATATAGTAGTTTAATGTCCTAGAAAACCAGAGCCTAAAACGTTTTGGAGCTTGGTAAAAAATAGCCTCAAAGTAGGCTGAAAAACCTCCGAAAAAGCTTGAAAAAAAAAAATATATATATATATATATATATATATATATATATATATATATATATATATATATATATATATATATATATATATATATATATATATATATAAACTTGACGTTTTATGCGGGTTTTATTCATAAACTTGTAATGTTGGGTGATTTAAGACAAAAAAATCTATAAATATATATTTATCATATATTACAGATATTAAGTCCCTATTATCATTTAGGACTCGATTAAATTCACCCGGTACATCATCCATCAACTTACGCTAAATAGAATTTTACGCTCGTTTTTCCCATCACACTCATGGTGAGTCTTCCTAGACCCTATTTTCACACTGTTAGTTCGGGTCGGCTAACAGCGAGTGCATATATACTTAACACACGGTATTACGTATGGGAATACTGCACACGGCAAACTCATTTTAATTAAGCTTCGGTTGCATGATGGTTTATATGTAATACGTAACGTGGAATTTATGATTTTATAAATTCAAACTCTACTGTTGTTGTCCATACTAGTGAGATTTACGTGTAAACCTATGAGCTCATCAACAAATTCTTGTTGACGTATTTTAGCGTGTATTTTCTGGAAATTAAGGCAAGTGTGCCTTCAGACGTATTTACTTTCAAGCTTCCGCATCCATGGAGTCGCATGCATATTCAAATTAACGGAGATTTAGCTACATTATTTTGGATATTTTAATAATGTAATTAAATCTCTGTATTTTGTGAACTCCTTTTCTCATATAGACTATGTAAAACATTTCTATATTTTAAAGTTTTAACGATGTTATTTGAATAACGTCCATATAGTGGTCGTTCGTTATGATTATGGTTATGCTTCCGCGACGTCGCGCTTCGTTGCCAACCGGGGTAACGGGGTGTGACAAAGTTCAACTTACTATCTAGTTCTAACTCATCCATAGGTATAAAGAGTGATTCATCAACCAGACACTTCTTAAGATTGGACTCGTGGAAGGTATTACGAACGTTACTATGCTCTGGGGGCAGATCGAGTCGGTAGGCTACCGGGCCAATTCTTTTGGTGAGCTTGAATGGTCCGATATAACGAGGATTGAGTTTTCCTCGTTTCCCAAAACGGATTACGCCTTTACAAGGTGAGACTTTCAATATTACGTGATCTCACTCTTGAAATTCCAAATCATTCCGTCGAACATCTGCATAACTCTTCTGTCGATCCCGCGCGATCTATAATCGGTTATGAATCTGGGTTATCTTTTCTATAGTCTCCTGGATGATCTCAGGTTCAGTAATTTGGCTATCTCCTACCTCAGCCCAACAAAGTGGTGATCGACACTTTCGCCCGTAGAGTGCCTCGAATGGGGCGTTCTTAATACTCGAGTGATAGCTTTTGTTATAGGAAAACTCGACTAATGGCAGATGTTTGTCCCAACTTTTGCCAAAGTCGATAACACATGCCCTTAGCATGTCTTCCAAAGTCTGGATCGTCCTTTCACTCTGACCATCCATTTGCGGGTGATAGGATGTGCTCATATCTAGACGCGTACCCAGTGCTTCTTGCAAAGATTGCCAAAATCTTGATGTGAATCGGCTGTCCCTGTCTGATATAATTGATACTGGCACCCCATGCCTTGAGACGACTTCTTTAAGATAGATTTGTGTTAAGTTATCCATCTTATCAGTCTCCTTGATTGGAAAGAAGTGTGCGGTTTTGGTAAGTCGATCCACAATCACCCAAATGGTGTCATAACCTCCAGAAGTCTTTGGCAACTTGTTGATTAAGTCCATGGTGATGTTCTCCCACTTCTACAGGGGTATTTCTGGTTGAACTAACAATCCTGATGGTTTCTGGTGCTCAGCCTTAACTTTCAAACACGTTAAGCACTTGCTGACATATGTAGCAATGTCAGCCTTCATGTTTGGCCACCAGTACATTCCCTTCAAGTCATGGTACATCTTATCTGACCCTGGATGAATAGCATATCTTGTTTTATGGCCTTCATCCATGACCAGCTTCCTTACTCCTCCGAATTTTTGTAGCCAAATTCTACCCATGAAGTACCGACATCCATCTGGCTTGATTTCAAACTGCTAATCCATTCTTCTCAAGGCTTCATCCAGTAGGTTACCCTCCTTGACTGCTTCTTCTTGTGCCTCGTGGACTTGAGAGTTTAGGTTTGACTGTATAGTCATGACCAAAGCATGGACCCTCAAAGGTTTAACTCGTTCCTTTCGGCTCAGGGCATCAGCTACAACATTTGCCTTCCCCAGATGATAACAAATCTCGCAGTCGTAATCGGTAAGCAGCTCAACCCAACGACGTTGCCTCATATTTAACTCATTCTGGTTCAGAATATGCTGAAGGCTTTTATGGTCTGTAAACACCGTGCACTTAGTTCCGTACAGGTAGTGTCTCCATATTTTAAGTGCAAACACCACTGCTCTGAGCTCCAAGTCATGAGTTGTATAGTGCACCTCGTGGATTTTGAGTTGCCGTGATGCATAAGCAATGATTTTATCCTTTTGCATGAGCACACAACCTAATCCATTGTGTGAGGCATCACAGTAGACCACAAAATTTTATGTCCCTTCAGGTAAGGACAGAATTGGTGCACTACACAATCTTTGCTTTAACAGTTGAAACGCCTTTTCCTGCTCTTCACCCCAGATATACTTTACATCTTTCCGAGTCACTTCCGTTAGGGAACCTGCTATCTTTGATAAGTTTTCAATAAATCGCCTATAGTAACCGGCAAGTCCTAGAAATTGGCGGATTTCCGTGGGAGATCTAGGAGTTGCCCAATTCTTTATGGCCTCGATTTTTGATTGATCAACTTGGATTCCCTGGCTGTTGATCACATGTCCAAGGAATTTAACTTCTCAAAACCAAAATTCAAATTTTGAAAATTTGGCGTGTAACTGTTCCTTCTCTAACAACTCCAAAATCAGCTTGAAATGTTGTTCGTGCTCCTCCTTATTTCTGGAATAGATGAGTATATCGTCTATGAACACTATTACAAATTTTTTCAAATATGGTTTACACACTCGATTCATGAGGTCCATGAATACGGCTGGTGCGTTGGTCAAACCGAATGGCATCACCTGTAATTTGTAATGTCCATAACGAGTTCTGAACGCTGTTTTGGGAATGTCTTCTTCCCGAACCTTTACTTGATGATAACCGGATCGCAGATCAATCTTAGAGCAGATGCTAGATCCATGTAGTTAGTCAAACAGGTCGTCAATTCTGGGAAGGGGGTAGCGGTTCTTCACCGTTAACTTATTTAGCTCTCGGTAGTCTATGCACATTCTGAAGGATCCGTCTTTCTTTTTCACAAATAACACCGGAGCTCCCCAAGGTAAGGAACTTGGTTGAATGACTCGTTTATCCATCAACTCTTGTACTTGATTGGATAGCTCTTGCATTTCAGAAGGAGCGAGTCTATATGGGGCTCTTGAGACCGGTGCAGCTCCTGGCACCATGTCGATTTGGAACTCCACTTGCCTAGCTGGCGGAAGCCCAGACAAATCTTCCGGGAAGACCTTCGGATAGTCAGGAACTACTGGAATATCCTCGAGTCGTTTCTCCTCCGACTCTTTTTCTGCAATCTGTACTAATACTGCATGGCAACCTTTCCTAAGGCATTTTAATGTCCTTAGGCCGGATATGACATTCAGCTGACGATTCTTTCTTTCCCTTTGGACTGTTAGGACCTTCTTCTTGTGGAGTGGTATCCGTACCACTTTATTACCACACAAAATCTAGGCATGATTGTGTGACAACCAATCCATACCAATTACTACATCAAAACTTCTGAGTTGTATAGGCATCAAGTCTATCTTAAAGGGATGATCTGCCAGCTTCGGAGTGCATTCCTTAATAATACTACTTGCCTCTATTATTTTGCCGTCAGCCAGCTCCATAGTATAAGAGTTGTCTAAGGAAGAAGGAGTGACATTCAATTGCTTACTAAACTTATCAGATAAAGCTCCTATCAGCCCCAGTATCAAAGAGTACGTAAGCGTAAATGTCATTTAAAAGAAATGTACCTAATACCACATGGGGATCCTAACGAGGGTCACCTGTTCCTAATACAAAAGCTCTCCCCTGAGCTCCTCCACCATTTCTCAACTTCGGGCACTCACTCCTGAAGTGCCCGGCAGCTCCACATTCATAGCAACCTCTCTGATTCCTACCGTTATTACCCGTGGTACCAAATTTGCAGTCCTTGGCCAAATGACAAAGACGTTTGCATTTTCCACAAGGGGTTGGGCAGGGACCCTTGTTGTGATGATAGGTGCATTGGGTGCCGAAAGGCTTTGTACCTGTGTAGCCCTTCCTCGTCTCAACTCCTGCTGCATAAGCCTTGATGGTTTCGGGCTTCTTGGATTGTGAGCCCGTATTCTTTCCAGACTTGTCCTCCCATTTCCTCTTGTTTTCCCAGGCCTTGGCTTCGATTCTCCGGGACACTTAATCCACAAGGTTGTTGGCCATTCTGATGGCGTCCTGAATGGTGCTTGGGTTGGAGGCAGTGACATTACCTTGGATTTGAGGAGCGAGTCCCCAAATGTAACTCTCAATTTTCTTGTATTCAGGGGTCACCATCTGATGGCATAGAATGCTTAGTTTTTGGAATCGGTTGGTGTACCCATCTACATCCGTTCCTTTCATAGCCAGATTCCAAAACTCTGACTCCATCTTCTGTAGTTCATTTCATGGGCAATACTCGTCGGTCATCATTTGTTTTAACTCGGACCAGGCGAGTTGGTAAGCTGCATCAATCCCCATAGACTGAGTATACGAGTTCCACCACGTCAAGGCGCTATCTTGCAGAGTGTGGGTGGCGAATTTCACCTTGTCTCCTTCAACACATCCACTTACACGGAAGACAGACTCCAATTTTTCGAACCATCGTACCAATCCGACGGCTCCTTCAGTTCCGTTGAAGTATCGGGGCTTGCATCTCAAAAACCCCATAATTCCACAACTCTTTGGGTGGCTTTTCAGTACCTCCCTTGGTGCGGCTAGCACCACCATCTCCATTAGCAGAACTGTTTCGGTTGGTCTCATAAGTGGCTATAGCGGCGGCCACTCTTTGTGCGACTAATTCCTCGATTTGTGCAGCGTTCATGGCTCTTCTTGGCGGCATTATCTTAAAGTTTAAAGAAAAGAGCATAGTGTAAGAAGTTGAATCTTAAAGATTTAAATTTTTCTTAAGGCACAACACTATAATCATCAAACACAATTTCATAAATAACTTGTAACATTCATTAATGATTCATAACTTTCTGTTGGGAAATATTATAAGTAGTTCAAACTGTTAGTTAGATTTCTCAGACTGTTAGTAGATTTTCCGTGTAAGCACAAAGTTCATGCTGTTGGTTGAAGAAGTTCGAGCTGCTAGTATAAAAGTTCAAGCTGCCAGAGTAAATTCACTCAAGCTGCTCTGTTCAAGCTGCTAAGTGATTCAAGCTGCTCAACAGTTTCATAAACAGAAAGTGCTGATATTCAGGAAAAGATATTTACATGAAGATTCCAACATATATACTATTAGAGAAGTCAGAGTCCTTCAAGGAAACAAATCAGATAGCATTATAAATACATAGAATAGGTTTTTCTATTGTAATCAAGTTTATGCACGTTCAAGTTTGTAATTGCTTTTTTTTTTTAAAGTTTTCATAAGCCTCTAAGGTTGTAAAACCCTAAGAACAATTTATGTTCTTCATCTAATCGAACAGATTAGAGGTAATTGTAATCATTGAGTTTAGCAATACAAGCAATTTTTTTTATTCATTCACACTTATCTGTTATGGATTCTGAAAGCTTTTATTAAAATAATTAAGTGTTATTCCGCAAACTTCTTAATTAGACTTTGATTCAGTACAAGATTATTGGTTTATACTATGATCAATTCAAATCAATTAATCTTAAGTAGTTACATTCAGGTCCTGACAAGTGGTATCAGAGCCACAGGTCGTTCTTTGTTTCAAAGTCAGAAGCTTTCTTTTACAAAATTTTAATTTTCTGCAATGGAATTTGATAATAGCAGTAGTGGATCTGGGCAAGGACTCAAAGTGCCTACGCTCAAGCCCACTGAGTTTGAGATGTGGAAACTCGGGATTCAACAGCATATTCAATTCATTGTTTATGCAATATGGGAAGCTGTTGAATTTCCTCCTCAGTTGATCCTGATCTTGATGCTGAGGGCAAACCCATCAAAACTCCTCCAAAAACTAAACTTGAAAGAAAGGCTAGAATGAATGAAGTGAAAGCTCTTACACTTCTACAAATAGCCATTCATAATGCTTATCTACATCAGTTTAAGAAGTTTTATACTGCTCATTCTCTTTGGATTGCTTTAGAGAAATAATTTGCTGGGAATGCCAGTACCAAGAGAAATCAAAAGGATCTTTTGAAACAGCAGTATGAGAACTTTTCTGGTGGCAAGAATGAAAACCTTACTCAAATCTTTGACAGGTTCAACAAACTGATAAGTGAATTAGAGAGTGCAAAAGTCATCCTGGATCAAGATGAAGTCAACAGAAAATTCCTTAGATCTCTTGGTGAAGAGTGGACAGTCTATGCTGCTCAATGGAGAACAAAAGATACTCTTGATGAAATAGAGCTGGATGATCTGTACAACAGTCTGAGAGTGTTTGAAATAGATTGACAGTAAAAAGAAATCTTTTTCTTATACTCACAACACTGCTCTACTGCCATCTGAAAAATCTAATTGCAGTGATTCCTTTTCAGGTGGTGATGGTAACTCTACTGAAGCTCCCTATGAAGCTTTTGTTGCCAATGATGGACTGTTTGCTCTAAATACTGATGATCTTGAACAGATTCATCCAGATGACCTAGAAGAGATGGATCTAAAATGGCAACATGCAATGCTCATCATGAGGGCCAAAAGGTTTTTGAAAAGAACTGGCAGATCCAACTTTCAAGCCAGAGCAGAAGGCAAACCAACTTTTATAAGTCAAAAGTTTAGTGCTTTAAATGTCACAAGCTTGGCCACTTTGCCAAAGAATGCAGATCTCAAGGTCAACAGTCATCAAGGCCTCAGCAGACTAATCAGACTGCATCATCATAAGCACTTGTCTCTCAAGAAGACAATGTGTTTGACTGTAGTGATCAGACAGAGGAAGAGTTTCAAAATCAAACTCTAATGGCAGAAACATCAAATGCCTCCTCCACTGAACTACCATATGAGGTAAATTCTAAAATTTGCTCTCAAACATGCAAAAGTATGGTTAAAAAGTACAGAGATCATGATGAGAGCATGTGTAAAACTCTAGCTAATATGGAAGAAAGGAGATATGAATACAGCAGGCCATAGAAGATCATTAAAAACAGATCAATGACTATAAGGATAATGAGATTCAAATGGGACATGATAGAACATATCATGAGTGGGAGAAAAAGGAGCTGAATAAGAAAATAGAATCCCTAAATAAAAAATTAGAAGAGACTGAACAAAAGGTGTTAGAGGCTAATAAGAAACTAGAATCTGTCAATACAGATCTAGGAAACTTCAAATTGGCAAATTAAAAGCTGGAACACCTAATGGAAGTCCAATTTAAAGATAGGGTAAAATCTCAGCTCAATCCCAAAGAAGCTATAGGCTACAGAGCTACTCCACCCCCATACAACAACAAATACATTCGTCCAATGAGTGAGGTTGCTGATAGACTTGTTAATGAACCATTAGATGAGTGTATGACCACTGTAGATCCTATCCTTGAAAACAGTCCTGAATCTAAAGAAGATCTGATTCAAAATAGAAACTGTGAGTGCACAGTAGTTGAGAAAGAACACAAAACAATGAGTGCACCTATAGAAATCCAAATCCCCAATAAGAAAGGAAATGAGAAGATGAGTGTGTGCAATGCTGCTCCACAGGTTTCTGTACCTTCTAACTGTAACACTGCATCTTCTTCAAAGAATAATAAAAAGGGTAAAAATGTTCCAGTCTGCACATGTCAAAAGCATGGTGTCCAAAAGTTTCCTAAACAACAGTAGGTAAGTGGAAATCAAAGGAACAAGAACCAGATATTGTCCAATAAAACTGGTTCTCCAATCCAAACAGTCAAAAAATGCTTCCATTGTGGCAGGAAAAATCACTTGGCTAGGGATTTCTTTTATAAACCATCTGTTGCGAAACAGACTGTGATTCATAAAAAGACAAATTCAAAAAATTCAAAGGTCAAACCTCTTACTGCATCAGTTCCAAAGAAAACAGTTGATCACATGTTCTCTAAAGTAAATAAGAAACAGTCCACACACCAAAAACAAGTTTTAGCTAAACCAAAATTAAATTTTAAACAAATATGGTGTGTTAAAGGTACAACCTCAGGTGAACCTGTTGATACAAATGTTGAAACTGCCAAGTCTAAAGTTGAGATTGCTAGTGCAAGTTCTAAGGCTGTCAGTACTACAGCCTCAGTTCAGACTGCTATGCTCATAATTGGGACTGGTAATGGATCATCTGAGACTGTTATTGAAAAGGATGGACAAAATAGCTGGATACCTCATGTGATAACTAAGTACTCTCCACAAAATCCAACAGTGGATCTCACTAAGTATAAGAAATCAAAGACAGTGTTTAGTTATGTTAATGCACAAGGACAACCCAAAACCAACTTGGTTTGGGTTTACTCCACCACTAACTAAGCTTTTATTTGTGCAGGGCAACCACAGGTCACCTCATAAAACAAGATGGCATTTGGACAGTGGATGCTCTAGGCACATGACAGGCAATTCTGAGTGCTTGTCAAATTTCAAAGGCTTTGAAGGAGGGTTTGTTGCATTTGGAGGAAACTCCAAAGGAGGTAACGTTACAGGTAAATGTACTGTTAATGCAGGCAACATGATTTTCAATGATGTTTTGTATGTTGAACAGCTTAAGTATAACTTATTAAGTGTGTCTCAAATCTGTGACAAACAAAATATTGTTTTGTTTACAGATTCTGAGTGCATTGTCCTTTCAAAAGATTTTACAATTCCTGAAAAGCTTGTCTTACTAAGAACACCAAGAAAGGACAATGTATATTGTTTGGACACAGAACTTTTATCCAAATCAAGTACTTTAAGCTGTTTAATATCCAAGGCATCATCCAATGAGTCTGCTCTTTGGCACAGAAGGATGTGTCACATGAACTTCAAATCAATGAATGTTTTAGTCAAAAAGAACTTGGTAAGAGGTTTACCACAAAAGGAGTTCATATGTGATGATCATTGTGTAGCATGTCTTAAAGGCAAGCAACACAAAACTTCTCATAAGGCGAAAGAAGTAAATTCAATCTCATCTGCACTTCATCTGATTCATATGGATCTATTTGGTCCAACATCTGTTCTGTGTTTGAATAAAAGGGCATACTGTTTAGTCATTGTTGATGATTTCACCAGGTTTACTTGGGTTTACTTTCTTAGGTCTAAAGATGAAACTACTGAGCTAGTTAAATCATTTATTCTTAAGATAGAAAACTAATCCAACTCAAAAGTTAAGGTGATACGATCAGACAATGGAACTGAGTTTAAATACCATATTCTAAACAGTATTTGTGAGTCCAAAGGTATTGCTAGGCAATATAGTGCACCAAGAACACCACAGCAAAATGGTGTAGCTGAAAGAAAGAACAGAACATTAATTGAGGCTGCTAGAACCATGCTAGCTGATTCAAAAGTACCATTGACCTTTTGGGCAGAAGCAATTAATACAACCTGTTATGTTCTAAATAGGGTTCAGGTTGTTCAATCACAAGGAAAAACTCCTTATGAGTTATTCCATAATAGACTACCCTTAATAGCCTTTTTCAAGCCTTTTGGCTGTCCATGTAGCATTCTTCACACTAAGACTCACTTAGGTAAGTTTGAAAGTAAGGCTGAAGAAGGTTTCTTTGTAGGATACTTAAATCAAAGCAAAGCCTATAGAGTATATAACAGTGTGTCTAAAACCATTGAAGAAAGTGCCAATGTTGAATTTAATGAAAATACTGCAAATGTCAAAGGTATTGGTCCTGATTGGTTGTTTGATTTAGATTCACTAACAAATTCTCTGAGCTTTGTTGAGTATACTTAAGAATCTGATGAAAACAGGATTGAAGCTGTCAACACAAATTCTCATGCCGGTAGCATAAATGATCAAGCTGTTGGCCCAAAGTTTCAAACTGCCTCAGATTCAAATAATTGGGATGAGTATACAATAATACCACTTCTGTCTTGTGACCCTCTAGGGGTTCTGAATGCTCAACATGATACAAATCCAGACAATGAAGTGCAGCTCCCATGTCCTGAGAGAACAGCTCAAACACAAAGGGAAACAGTCCCAAATTCAAGTCAAGCTGCTCCAGAAGCTGAACCATCAACTGGTCCTGATGGAGATGATACAAATCTTGAATCCTCTTTCCAGACAAATAGAGAGCCTACACTCAGGGTTCACAAGTATCATCCACTCAATCAAATAATGGGTGATCCACGCACTCCTGTGCAAACAAGGACAATGGTTCACAATGAGATTGTTGCTGCTGAACCAACAGTTTCTGAATTTAGTCTAGCTGCATTTCAACATGCCTGTTTCATGTCTCAGCTAGAACCTAAAAAGGCTTCAGAAGCTTTGAAAGATTCATCCTGGATTGAGGCAGTGCAGGAAGAGCTACTACAATTCAAGATTCAGAATGTATGGACACTTGTTGATCTTCCTAAAGTAAAGAGAGCCATTGGTACAAGATGGGTGTTTAGATACAAGAAGGAAGAGTGAGGGATAGTCATCAAGAACAAAGCAAGACTAGTAGCACAAGGGTACACTCAAGAGGAAGGAATAGATTATGATGATGTCTTTGCTCCAGTGGCAAGAATTGAATCCATCAGACTGTTTTTAGCTTATGCAAGCTTCAAAGGGTTTAAAGTGTATCAAATGGATGTGAAGTCTGCTTTTCTGTATGCCACAATTGAAGAAGAGGTCTATGTGTGTCAGCCTCCTGGTTTTGAGGTCTACAAGTATCCAGACAGAGTCTACAAACTGGACAAGGCTCTCTATGGACTCCACCAAGCTCCTAGAGCATGGTATGACACTTTGTCATCATGCCTTCTACAGAATGGGTTCAAGAGAGGTACTCTGGACAAAACACTATTCACAAAGTCCATCAAATCTGAGATTCTGCTTGTACAGATATATGTTGATGATATCATCTTTGGGTCAACCGATGACAGTCTGTGCAAAGTGTTTGAGGATTTAATGCACAAAAAGTTTCAAATGAGTTCAATGGGAGAACTCACCTTCTTTCTAGGATTGCAGGTCAAGCAGAAGCCCTTAGGTCTCTTCATAAGTCAATCAAAGTATGTTAAAGACATACTGGAAAAGTTTGGGTACAAAGATACCGAAGTTGCAAGTACTCCTATGGATCCTCACAAGCAGCTTCATACAGACAAAGATGGAATAGATGTGGACATTCATCTATACAGATCTCTTATAGGATCTCTTATGTATCTAACATCTTCTAGACCTGATATTATGTTTGCTGTTTGTGTTTGTGCTAGGTTTCAATGTTCTCCAAAGTAATCTCATCTGGTTGCTGTTAAGAGAATCTTTAGATATCTCAAAGGCCAACCACATTTGGGCCTCTGGTATCCTAAAGACTATCCTCTTGAATTAACAGCCTATTCTGACAGTGATTATGGAGAATGCAACATTGACAGAAAATCCACAACTGGTGGATGTCAATATTTGGGAACAAGATTAGTCTCTTGGCAGTGCAAAAAGCAAACAACTGTCTCCACTTCATCTACTGAAGCAGAATATGTAGCAGCTGCAAGTTGTTGCTCCCAAGTGATGTGGATTCAGAATCAACTGAGAGACTATGGTATGAATTTACTATCCACTCCCATTTATATTGACAACTCAAGTTCAATTAGCATTGTACAAAATCCAGTGAAGTTTCCCAAAACCAAACATATAGACATTAGATTTCACTTTATAAGGGACTGTAATGAGAAGAAATTAAACCAAGTTACCAAGATTCATAATGATGATCAGTTAGCTGTTCTATTTACAAAACCATTTGATGTAGGAAGATTCACCTTCCTAGTATCAAATATTGGCATGGTTAATATGGATTAATTTGTTTTTCTTTATTCTCTCTTATTCCATGAAAATGCTTGATTAAGGGGGAGCCACTATTTCATTAGTAGTTTCTTAATTTTCAACTAACAGCCTGAGTCTTTTCTCAAGCTGCTAGTTCATTTTCTCGGACAGTTAGTTGTTTCACTTGATCTGTCAAAGTGTGCAGGGTAATCTGATAATTTCCATAAGTGTGTGCGCGGGTTTAGATATTTTCAAAACCTTTAAAGGTTCCAGTTTCGTTCAATTGTAACTACCAGTTGCAAAATATCTTCCATAACCCTTCTTCGATTCTCTGAGTAATTCCCACGCACATCTCTGTAACCCTACTTCATCGATCATCAATGGAGTTTGTAGAAGAACACAACTGCCTTCCTTACTCTCTCAAACACGCTGATCTTGAACCATTCCACGACATGATGGACTTCCTTCGAAGTTCCCATATCCATCATGCCCTAACCATTAATCCCACTATCTACATCTCTCATATAAAACAGTTCTGGCAACATGCCTCCCTCAAAATCGTTAATGGAGTCACATCTTTGACATCCAAAATTGATGGCAACATTGTTTCTATCACTGAGGAGATCATACGCCAACACTTGCATCTTCAGATGCCTCAGGTATAACAGACTTATCCCTTACTGCTTTACATAACCGTCTTCATAATATTGGTTATAGGGGACCTGCTGAATCTTTTACATTCTTTAAAACAAATTTTGCCCCTAAGTGGAAGTATCTTGTACATATTATTCAGCAATGTATAAGCCCAAAAAGAACTGGCTGGTCAGAATTTTCATCAAATATAGCCACTGCCTTAGTGTGTCTATCAACGGGCCAACAATTCAAATTTTCTACTATGATTTTTCAGGGTATGCTAAGGCATCATGCCCTAAAACATGGGAAATTTTTTATGTATCCTAGATTTTTGGCTGAAATTATTGCAAGAACTTGCAGTAATTTCAATATACATAAAAGGATTCATGTTTCCCATAGGCACTCTTTACCATCAATAAAACGACTTCTAAAAACAAGTGCAATTGTTTTGACTGTTGATGTCCCATGGCCTTCTGCAATGTTGGACATCATTCCAAGAAACAGAGGAGAGGGTCCTGAGCAGGCTCAGCCTAACATTATTGCTTCAACCCCAGGACCCCAACCCACTCCTCATGATACTCAAATGCCTTTTGTTCCTATTGTTAAACCCACATCCCCAATCATATTATACAAAAGGAAAAGAGGTCCAGGAGCTCCTTCCTCCTCTGCCCTTTTACAAGAGCCAAATAACCCTGTGCAGGAGGACACTTCTGCACAGAATATCCAAAGGGCACCCATTGAGGACACTCCCAACCTCAATCTGGAGGTGGACATCTCAACAGAGATTGTCCATATGGGTTCTGTGGCTGACACTACTGCGGCATCTGCACAAGAGGCACAGGACAGGGTCAACATCCATAAGACCACACCCATGGCAATAGAAGGTGTGCAAGCACCATCTGTAAGTCCCGAGTACCAAGAACAGAGGGCCCCAGAGATTTCTAGTCTGCAACTCATGCTATTGACGGATCCTCAGCTGCAACCTGTGTTGGAATACTATCAGTCTATCATTGCTGCACAAGGGGCACAAATCATTGCACTCAGACAGACAGAAGCTGCTCAGAACCAAGGAATGGATTATCTCCACAGAGGGTTCACCCTCTGTGGCAATAAGATCATTAAATTAGAGCAACTGATTCGAACCCAATTAGAAAAGGTTGTAGGTCCTCCTGACCAAACCAATGCTTCCAAAAAGGGGGAGAATCAGGAGATCCCTCAATCAGTCCAAGCAGCTCCAACAGTCCAAGAATCTAAGCTAGCAGTCCCAACAGCTGCTGAAGCTGTTAGCCTAGAAACTCAAGCTGCTTCTACAAGAGCAACTGGAGTTGTTATCAGAGAAGGAATTCAGGCTCCCATCAGTACAGTCCAAGCTACATCGTCTGCAACCAAGGATAAAGGCAAGGGTATTCTCATTGAGTCTCCAAAGCACAAATTTTCTTCTAGAGAAGCCCACATTACCTTTGATGCTGAAATTGCGAGAAAGATAGCAGAAGAACAAGATCAGGCTTTAGACCAGCAAACCCATGCCCCAATGCAACATGATGAAACCTTAGGTGATTACCTAAGAGGGTTTGTGGTCAAGCAGAATGAGAAAAAGAGGAAAATGCCAACAAGGCATTCAAAGGCCGAGCATAGAAGATTCTTGATCAATTTTGCCTTTTCAGCTGGCATCCCAAAGAAGATGGCTCAGTCCATGAGCACAGAGAGGCTGCAAGACATCCATGACAAAGAAATGGAAAAATGTAAGGTAGCCAAAGTCTCCCAAGAAGTTCAAAGATCACAAGATCCAGCTCAAGCAGGTATAAGTAATGTTCAAGCTGGTGTGAGTGATACTGCTCCTTCTATTCAAGCTGCTGCTGCTATTCCCCAATCAGATACAATTTCACAGGCAAAGCTTGATCAGGTTAAAAGGGTGCTGTTTGAGCATCAGCTGCAAAAAGTGATGGAATTAGAGAAATCGTTAGACCAGCATGACTTCACAAAACCCCTTATTAATTACTGGTATGCTAAGCCAATGGACAACATTGACTTAAGATATCAGTTTGTAGTAAGAAGGGAATCTGGTCCTGAGGAAGAGTATAAGAGCCTAATGCATATAGTCCAAGGGATGACCAGAGATGAGCTCACAAGAATGCATCATGTTGGGTCTGTAACACAAGTCAGATCCTCTCTTCCAGAAGTAAAGCAAGCCATCAAAGATCTGAAGAGCATTTTTTATCCTGAGTCAATAAGAAAAGATATAGAAGATGCCAAGGAGATGAAGATTGCACAAGTTGATCTGTTTGTCAAATCAAAGACTTACAGACTCAAATTCGCAAATGGACCCGGTATGTACTTCAATTTTGAATTTTATGATCTTCCAAAGGCTTTATTACTTCAGATGAGATCAGTGAGAATATATTGTGATAGAGAAGATCTGAAGAAAGAATTTTTGAAGGCAGTCAATCAGAAACTTGCACAGTTGTAACTTTTTGAAAGCCTTGGTTTTTAAATAACAGTTTACTTGGTTTTATTTCCTTATTTGTATATAATTTAAAGTCTTATGTAAAGAATTTAAGTTAGGGGGAGATTGTTGGGAAATATTATAAGTAGTTCAAACTGTTAGTTAGATTTCTCAGACTGTTAGTAGATTTTCTGTGTAAGTACAAAGTTCATGCTGTTAGTTGAACAAATTCAAGCTGCTAGTATAAAAGTTCAAGCTGCCAGAGTAAATTCACTCAAGCTGCTCTGTTCAAGCTGCTAAGTGATTCAAGCTTCTCAACAGTTTCATAAACAGAAAGTGCTGATATTCAGGAAAATATATTTACACGAAGATTCCAACATATCTACTATTAGAGAAGTCAGAGTCCTTTAAGTAAACAAATCAGAAAGCATTATAAATACATAGAATAGGTTTTTCTATTGTAATCAAGTTTATGCACGTTCAAGTTTGTAATTGCTTTTTGTTTAAGTTTTCATAAACTTCTAAGGTTGTAAAACCCTAAGAACAATTTGTGTTCTTCGTCTAATCAAACAGATTAGAGGTGATTGTAATCATTGAGTTTAGCAATACAAGCAAATTTGTTTATTCATTCATATCTATCAGTTATGGATTCTGAAAGCTTTTATTAAAATAATTAAATGTTATTTCGCAAACTTCTTAATTAGAATTTGATTTAGTACAAGATTATTGGTTTATACTCTGATCAATTCAAATCAATTAATCTTAAGTAGTTACATTCAGGTCCTGACACTTTCTTACAATGGGCATGCTAGTACCCGAAAATTTTGTCCTACACTATTACATAATATTTTTCCTAACATTACAAAGATAGTAAAGGGTACTAAGTGTGGGAGTGATCAGGGGTCTCTCCCTTCTCTAACGCGTTGAGGCGCTGAGTCAGCTCCTCGTTCCGAGCCTCGCTTTCGGCTAGTCGCTGCCAAAGCTCATCCAGGCCATCCTGTTGGATGGTGAGGGCGTGCTGGTTAACCCAGTACAGGTTGGACTTCTGAATCTCCTCTCGCTCCAAACGGGCAGTCAACTCTCCAATATCCTGGTTAAGTAACCGGATTTGGAGGTCATGTCGTGAAGACCTTGCTACTAGCAAGGGTACGGTCAGGTCAGCCGTCTCCTGGGTGAGTGGTGGGATCGGTGCGGAGGATGGTTCTCCGACTTCGAACTGGGAAGGGATTCCTTCCTCTTGTCTCCACTCACGGAAAGTCTCAGGCATCCAGCCCCATCTTCGGGCGTCTACCCGTCGTTGCTGTGGTGGGGGATTTGGTTGAGGAGTTGAGATGGGAATAGACTCCCGCCTCGGTGTGATCACCCTCTTTCAGGGTGTATACATCATCTTTGGGCCGTTAGGGTAGGGACGGTACGGGTTGAACGATGGCACCGCGGGGTGCCATGGGGTGCGGGCGGGGACCACCGGGGATGGTGGATCTACTCTGGCGTTGTCCTCTTCCATTGGTTCTTCTTCTTCTGAATCCTCCATTGGATCCTCGTCTTCCGAGGGGTCTTCCTCCTCAGTCGGGTCCTCGTTAGAAAACACCTCCGGGTGGTATGGGCTGGTGGGGGTATATTCCTCTTCTGAGTCGGACAATATGATTATCTCTTGGTGGGACATGTTTTCTGCTATCAAGGTCCATGCATAGTCTTTTAGTTAGTTACAAAATATTTTCATAATCAGTAATATTTAAGTGCAGTTATAGTCTAGGGTAATAATGCAACCTAGTTCACTATAACTATGGCTCTAATACCAATCTGTCACACCCCGTTACCCCGGTTGGCAACGAAGCGCGACGTCGCGGAAGCATAACCATAATCATAACGAACGACCACTATATGGACGTTTTTAAAATACATCGGTAGAACTTTAAAATATAGCAATGTTTTACATAGTTTGATATGAAGAAAAAGAAGTTCACACAATACAGAGATTTAATTACATAATTAAAGTATCCAAAATAATGCAGCTAAATCTCCGTTAATTTTGAATATGCATGCGACTCCATGGATGCAGAAGCTTGAAAGTAAATACGTCCGAAGGCACACTTGCCTTAATTTCTTGAAAATACACGCTAAAATACGTCAACAAAATTGTTGGTGAGCTCATAGGTTTACACATAAATCTGACTTGTATCGACAACAATAGTAGAGTTTGAATTTATAAAATTATAAATTCCATGTTATGTCTTACATATAAACCATCATGCAACGGAAGCTTAATTAAAATGAGTTTGCCCTGTGCAGTATTCCCATACGTAATAACGTGTGTTAAATATATATGCACTCGCTGTTAGCCGACCCGAACTAACCCGAATGGGGAACATGAATCCCAATAGATCTATCCACAATATATTCACGCATACAAATAAATGCAATTAACGGTTTAATGATATAAGGGCGAATGGAACCACATGTGTAATACATAATAGAAATGAAGTTGTTTTCGTGTCCATATAAAAACGAAGCATGTACTCCAACCCCAAAACATAACATTTTGAAAATTGGGGCTCTGAGGACTCACCGAACTTGTGATGGCAAAAACGAGCAAAAAGTGTAATTTTTCGTAAGTTGATGGATGGTGCACCGAGCGAGATTAATCGAGCCCTAAATGATAATAGGAACTTAATATCTCTAATATATATATTTTAAGATTTTTATGTCTTAAATCACCCAACATTACAAGTTTATAAATAAAACCCGCTTAAAACGTCATGTTTATATATATATATATATATATATATATATATATATATATATATATATATATATATATATATATATATATATATATATATATATATATATATATATATATATATATATATATAATTTTCCAGCGTTTTCGGAGGTTTTTCGGCCTACTTTGAGGCTGTTTTTCACCAAGCTCCAAAACTTTTTAAGCTTTGGTTTTCTAGGATATTAAACTACTATATACAAAGGATTTTTAGAATCAAGAACGGCCATTTTTTGAGATGTTTAGGTTAGGGAAAAAGCTTGTTGAAAACCCTATGTTGGCCATTTTTGAACTGTCAAACTTTCGGTTTCGCAAATAGTTTATGGAGGTCTTAAACTCCAAAATAAATTATGAAAACTTCCAGATCTATAGTTAAGACGTAGATCTAACTTTTGAGACAAGAATCAACTTATTTCGATAAGTTCTGAATTAGTTATGATTTTTCAAAGTCGATATATATTTTCTTCCGAAAATCCGCAATTTATAACCTTGAAATAACTTATGATTCTTCTTGTTTATTCAAAGACTACTTGTATAAAAGTTATAAAACACATATATATTACTTGTTTCCATAGTATTAACACTCTTATGATGTGTTTATATATTTATGAACACATTTAAAGAGACAACTTAAAACAAAAAAACTAGAAACTTATAAACTTGAGTTTTTATGAAACTTGTTGTTGTTGGTGTTATATATATTATGCAAGACTTATATAAACATAAATATAAGATGAAATAAGCTAGTATTTACTTAATTTGGGGTATTAGAAGAATGAAACCAAGTATAGGTTGAAACTCTTCCAAAAGTTTCACCCAAAACACTTGAAAATTACAAGAACAAGAAAGTTGCACAAGTTTTGGTCTTGGCTTGAGGCATTAGCCGGTTTTAGAAGAGAGCAAAAGGGAGGATGATTTGCTTTGCAAGGTGTGAGAAATGAGGGGAAGTTGAGGTCTTATTTATAGAGGAGAAAAAGGTGGTGAAATGATGAAAATAGTTGTAAAATCTAGCTTGAAATGAAAGAGGAGGATTTGATGGTGAAATGTTGAGTAAAATAAAATTTCTCATGGTCCTTGTTGTCCTCCTCCTATGGCCGGCCAAAAGGTGTATTTACAATGTATTTTTATTTTTTTGTATAAAAGTATTTAGAAATATATTCTTATATTTCCCTTTTTATGTAATTTCATAAATACTTATGGACGCATTATTTCAATGAATTGTTTTAGTCTTGCATAATTAATGTTAAGTAATTGTATTAGTGTATGATTAGTGTCACTAATCATAATTTAATTATGTACTTAGTTGAATTAATCCCTCATATCGTAAATCGGTCGGATTAATTGATTTCCCAATTCATCGCACCGATGAATTTGATTCTAATTGAGTTGAATTTTCTAATAAACGTTGTTAATCACTTGATTAAATTCTAATGAGCACTGATTAGGTTATAATTGGCTATTAATTACAGATTAGGTCATTGTTGCTAACCTAGTTTAGTGTCGGATGTTACATGCATCCCTCAACTCTTTCGTTGTTCATTGATATTGAAATGTGTGCAGGATCTCCTGAGGTAAAGCCATTCGAATAATCGAGAATGCTCGGTTCTCGGCCTCATATAATTTCTTATCATCATCCTTCATCATTTGATATGACAAGACTCGTTGATGTCCTTCAACTTCTGTTGTAGGTGGGATGTATCCCTCGTCGATACAAATCCACATTCTCATATCATTGAATCGAGCGAAGTCGGCGAACCTATCCTTCCACCTGTAAGGTCTACCTAACACAGATCTATCTAGACGCGGAACCGTCAAAGAGTGCGAAATCCTCTTTAACGGGTAGACGGAAACAACTCTCACCTGAAACACGGAGACTATCAACGAGCTGCACAAACTACACAAGAACGCACCTACTAGAAGATTTTCTCCGAAACAATGCCAACACTGATGATAAACTCGAAATCGCTTAATGCTTAATCACTCTCAAATTCTGCAAAAAGTCTGATAATATTTCGAGTCAATCCCTAGTTATAGAGGCTAATTCGAGTCTGTCATAGGCCAAACTCGAATCCGGCCCAAGGCCCATTCGAGTTTGTCCTCACTGACATTCTTGAATTTGCCAAAGTAAGCATATTCGAATCTGTCTAACTGACCCATTCGAATCTGACCTAGATTCGAATCCTAGTCTTTAGACATTTCGAATCTACTTTTTCACATACTTAACTTAGTATTGAAACTTATGTTTTTAACTTATGTATGATTTTATCTTTGATCCTTATGTTTGAACTTCTTGTAATACGTTACATCAAGTTCAAACACATAATCAACAATAAATATCAAACATATATAAACATATAAATCAAACACGTGCTCAACCACACTGTTGGATCACTTAGACTGCTATCGTCATACAGGGTGTACCAACAGACTCCCCCTTGACGATAGCTTCTAACAATTTACACATTTGATTAAGTACTTTGTTTATTATTTATTCAAACTGCTGCCAGCATACAAACCCTTCTCAATACACACTCTAACTACATTTTCATACTTTCTAGCCTCACTATCCATATGAGTGTCGCTTGAGATCTTATGAGCATGTAGCACCTGAAGGTCATCTTTAGAAAGGTTTACCAGGTGAAGGGGATCGTAGACTCTAAGAATTACTTTTTCTTCAAAATCTTCCATCACAGCTTCTCCCGTTTCACTCTCCACATACCACCAGTTTAGGTTTTTCATGACGTCCTGTGGCATTGGCTTGAGTGGTACCTTTCTCAGACATCTCATTGGTCTGTATTGTATTTTCATCCATGGACGCCCAGTCAGAGGATCAATTCGAGAATGATCCATTACTCGTTTACCTATCCATTACGAATAGCTGCAATTCCCGATCAAAGAACCAGCTCAGTATGCTTCCGGATAGCTCTCCAGTACCCCGCACATGCATCTTCTTCTTCAACTCTAACTCCTTTTGCTCTGCCCTGAACCATAGTTTTCTTTTCTCTTCATTGGTAAGCTCTCTGGCAGGCTCTTCCCTTGATGAATCAACATTTAAAGCAGCATTAACAACCTCTACGTCAATCACATTATTTCCGTCTATCACATAACTATCTGTGATTGGGTTTTGCTGAACGATGATCTCATTGGCTTCATCATCTTCATCAGCACACACTTCATCATCGGATTTCCAATCTGTTATATCTCCGGGTACAAATTCCCCTTCTTCTGATTCCTCCATATCATCCTCAAAATCAAAGCCAAGGTCCATAGGGTCATCGACGAGATCCATTAGTGCTTCAATCATCTCATTTATCTCCGACTCTGTGGCTTTGGATGAACTGGCCTCTCCTTCTACAGCTCCTGATTGACTCGGCTCCCCCTGAGTCTCAGCATACTGAGCAGCAGAAAAATCTACTGGCTCATTATGTCTTTGCGTGCTGGGATCATTGCCTTTGTCATCTTCATTATTATCCTCATCATCCCTGTGCAACTCTACTTGATCACGGCAGGATGTCTCCCCCTGAGCTTTTATATTTTACATTAATTGCTCAATCAGGGAGCGCATCGATCTTATTTCGGCTGCTTGATCAGCGACAAAAGTTTTCAGCTCTAAGTTATCTTCCTGAACCTTATCAACAGTCTTCTTCAGCTCGGCATTCTCGATATCTAGATTTGCATTATGTTTTTGTACCTCACCAAGAGCCGTTGTCAGGCCAAAGATTTGAATCTGCTGGAAGTCAACTCTATCCTTTAGCTCCAGAAACCTTTGATTCTCTGCGTAGGTGGATGAGGTGGATGGAATGGATTGTATTGGAGTCGGAATGATTGGTGATTGGATGTACGGTTCAACAGGTGGTGGTGATGGTGGAATGGTAGATTGAGTAGGTGGAGGTTGAGCTATTTCAGGGTGTGTAACTGATGCTGAGGTAGCTCCCTGCATAAAACGATGACGTTTAGCCCGTTGCCAATGCACCAGAGGTACTACTTCTTCCTCATCTTCATAATTTGAGTCCTCCGACTCCACTGTAGCTCTTTTCCTCCTTCTTTCTTCCTCAGTGACAACCAATCGTGATCCATATGTTCCCATTTGAACAGGCGGTTCTGTAGATACGGACTCTGGAGCTTCAACCTCTATCTCCTCCATATCTTCTGACTCAGTTGCTGACGATGACACATCATTACCAGTCTGCTCAGGTTGGTATTCCTCAACTTGCCTAAAAACATCTTCTTCTCCTTCCGGAGGCTCTAGCAATTCTTCAACTAACGCTGCAGATATTTCTTCATTGGCATGAGGACCAGCTTTCCAAATTTCATGTAGAGTTTGACACAACTGATCAGATTCAATTGGGACAATCGAAGGGCCTGCCTGTTGTGCCTCTTGCTGTTGACTTGTAGAGGGACGACTTGCCTGAGTTTGACTCGCAGATGTTCGTTGTCGTCTCCTTTGTTGCTGGGCACGCGGTTGTTGTCGTTGTTGTTGTGGCTGTCTAAGTTGAACCTCTACTTCACCTGCCCAGTTGGCATTATCCGGTGCTTCAAAGTTCCTGTCTATAACTGCCCCAAACAATGGTCGTTCGACTGGAACTGCCAACCTTCCTCTATGCGAGGAGCAATTAGCAAAAATCCTTTTGTCCATCACCGCTACGTTTTGGATCTCATTTAGCTGCGGTAAATTTGGCAAAAAGTGCCTGATGAGCATCATTATGAAACGAGGATATAGGAGAAATTGTTGCTGCTCTGGAGCCGTAATTTGATGAACGAATTCCGAGAAAAACATTTGAGAAAAGCTGAAGGGCCGATTATAAACTAAACCGATCATCCCGGATTGGATCTTCGAGACAATATAATCAAAACCAGCTTTCTTGGCCGCAAAACAAACCATAAACACATGTGCCAAAAATCTCCATTGACCTATTAGCCCACTCTTCATATACGATGTTTTAGTAACATCCAAGCTGTAACCCATCTTTAGAAAAGCTGCTTGCCTAATACTTAAGGGAAAGTCAATAGGCCCATTTTCTTCTTCTTGAGAACCCAGCTGCAGAACCTGACGCAGCATATCAGCAGAAAAGACTAGCGGCTGTCCAGCTATTCTAGTCCTTAGAACTGTCGGGGTGACAGTGCAATCAACTTGTAGATGCTCGTAAAACTGCCGTACATATGGAATAACAATTTGAATGTTATGAGACAATGCAAATGCAATCCTAGACTCCACTAGGAAATCCATCATCTGACGAAAACCCTGCGCCTCAGGGATATGATGGTCGGGGGGAATGACCATATTATGCTTAGGCACGAAAACTCGATCAGCCATATCTGCACAATAGTTAAACTATTAGAATTATTAAAAATCAATAAACTTGCCTAAATTCAAATTTGTTTTATTTTGAACTTGTTTAAGTACAAAATCCAACACAAAAGAATTTCTACAAGTTTAATTAAATTTAAATTCAATAATTCAAATATAATGACAGATTCGAACAAGCATATTCGAAGAAAACCCTTTTCGAGTTTGATGTCACACTCGAATCTAATGACCTTCTCGAGTTTAGTGACAAACTCAAGACTGGTCAGGAACAGATTCGAACGCGTCGGCTAGCCTCAACACCAAACACTATGATTTTAAGCATTTTGAACTTAGAAAATCACATACATTAGTCCAACTAGGTTCTAATCACAGATATTTGCCTTTAATTTGACTTTTTACAGGTCCAAACTTTATAATTTTGAAAAACACGATTTCGACCATCAAACCTTCAAAAATTGGTGATTTTGACTTAAATGGTGTATAAAACTACTTGAATCTTGTACAAACCAGTTGTTTATACCTAGATGTATCAGTAGAATCGAACATTCAAGCAAGAAACTCGACAAATAGTGGTTTTTAGTGAAAACGGTAGACTCGAGGAAATAGATTCGAGATGGCTGGACAGATTCGAAGGCACAGATTCGAAAACAGGTAAGAGTAATGACGATTACTGTTAACCTATTTATAACACCTACCTTCTAGTCTAATGACAGATTCGAGATCAGCCGATTTCGAGTTTGAACTAAACTCGAATTACCCCAAACACTTAGAAAATTTTGAAAATTTTGAAATAAATTCAACTTTTCCAACCTTTTCAACGTTATTGTGTAACGGAATAAACTATGCCAAATCCTTTACCCTAAGCACAAGACTTTCACGCAGTGTTTATTTTATTCAACTGTCAATGCACCCTCAGTTATTTTTGACCTTTTTCCTAAAAAAATAAAAATAAAATTAAATAAAATTAAATAAACTAAGGTAAAATTAAATAAAATAAAAATAAGTAAAAAATAAAAAAAAAATTTTGAACAAAAAACAAAAAAGTTAACTTTGACTTAAACTACAGTTGTTAAAATTTACAACCTATGCCAAACACTTAACAAAATATTTTTGACGAGTATAGTCAAAGAAAGGTTCAATCAGATAGCGATATAAGATACTCACTTTCAGTACTTAAACTATCACACTTAGGAACTTTTGATTCCTTTGATTGTTTGGCGTGACATACCTATTTAGCCGATTGTCGGTATTTACCCCTTTAAACATTCTACATTTCGGAATATCCCTTGGCATTTTTATTTATCATGAAATTATCTTACGTGACTCCGACATAGACATACTTTTATGATCAAGGCATACAGACAAAGATTCTAACTTGTTGGTATTTGCAAACTTTCTTTAAAAGACAAACATCGGACACATGTCTGTATTTTCATACAACAGAGTATCTTAGTTTGACTTAAGGTTTATTTTAAAGCTAGCAAGACAGCGGTGACAGGTCTGTACCGACGTACAACAAAGCGACTTATCTGCTAACCCAAATCAAAACAGAGGCAACAGGTCTGTACTTACGTACAACAGAGTTACATGTTTTTGACTCTCAATTTTGTATGATTTTTCTATTCTTTCCATTTTAAGATGTATTTGACGTTGCTATACATCCCCAGAAAGTTTGCATACCTCATTTAGACTCAAAGTTTGTATGTCTTGTACATAAAAATTAAGACCGATGTGTCATACATCTAAGTTAGTGACACGTTTGACTTTTTCTAGAGTATTTTATTAGCGTTGGGACTCCCTATATGTATTATGCCTACCGACACATCAAACTAAAATAAAGTATAACACTTAAAATTTTAGGTGCATTATGTGTGAAAGCCTAAACACTTAGAGTTTAAAACGACTGTGCTAATTTTCGTCACTTTGAACCTATGTATCTAAGACTTAACTCCTTTTTCTGATATTCTCCTTTTTTTTTGTATTTTTATGATTTTCTCTCTTTTTTTTTTGTTTTTCATAAGAAATAGCAATAAAAGAAGATAACCTACTACCTTACTAAAAATAGAAACTATCCTAAATTAGCAGACTTACCATAAAAAGAAAGAAATACTACATCTATAAAAGGAAATAAACTACCACTAAGGTCAAATTACTCTGGGTTGCGCATTCCATTTAGTTGAATTAAATATTCAAACCGTGACTTATCAAAGACTTTGGTAAATAAATCAGCATTATTATCTTCCGTAGACTTTTACTAACTTGATTAAGTTCTTTTCAGCACAATCACGAATAAAATGATGCCTTATGTCTATGTGCTTTGTTTTACGGTGTTTAACTGGATTGTTAGTTATAGAAATTGTAGATTGATTGTCTATCCTAATTGGAGTTTGAGTGTAAGCCAAACTGTAATCCCGCAATTGTTGTTGTATCCACAGAACCTGAGAGCAGCAACTTCCAGCAGCAACATACTCGGCCTCGCACGTTGACACGGCTACCGACATCTGTTTCTTGCATTGCCAGGATACCAGTCTCCCTCCTAGGAATTGACAACCTCCAGTTGTTGATTTCCGCGTCAACCTGCATTCTCCGTAGTCAGAATCCGTGAATGCCTCCAACTCTAGATCTCCCTCCGCGTGATACCAAAGTCCCAGCTTCGGTTTCGACTTGAGGTATCGTAGAATCCGCTTCACAGCTTTCATATGCATCTCCTTCGGATTCGCTTGAAACCTAGCACAAATACACACAGCAAACATGATGTCAGGTCTTGAAGCAGTTAAATACATAAGTGATCCAATCATGGCCCGATATAACGTCGGATCCAGATCGGTTTCACTTTCAGTACCCGGTCCGAGATTGTGATTCACTTGAATCGGCGTGCTGAAATGGGCAGTCAATTTTGTTCCTTCCATCCCGAAGCGTTCCAAAATGTCATAGACATACTTCGTCTGATGGATAAACATACCATCCTTCTTCTGGTCAACTTGTAACCCCAAAAAGAAATTTAACTCTCCCATAGCACTCATCTCGAATCTCAACTTCATCACATTCTCGAAATCTTTGCACATCTGTTCGTCTGATGATCCAAAAATGATATCATCTACGTACACTTGTACCAAGATGAAGTGTTCTCCCTTTCTCTTAACGAACAGTGTACTATCTATCCTACCCCTTTCAAACCCGTTCTCTAGCAGATGGTTGGATAAAGTTTCGTACCACGCCCTTGGTGCTTGATGTAATCCATATAGAGCCTTATCTAAACGATATACTCTATATGGATATTTTGGACCTGTAAATCCGGGCGGCTGTTCTACGTACACCAGCTCCTTCACTTTTCCATATAGGGAAGCACTCTTAACATCTAGTTGATATACCTTAAAGCCCTTGAAGGAAGAAAAAGCCAGAAACAACCTAATTGCTTCTAGCCTAGCTACTTGCGCAAACACCTCATTGTAATCGATTCCCTCCTCTTGGTTGAAACCCTTTACAACTAGCCTAGCCTTGTTGCGAGTGACTATACCCCGATCGTCTCTTTTGCACTTTAAAACCCATTTGGTTCCTATGGCAACTTCCCCTCGAGGCAATGGAACTAACTCCCACACTTCTAGTTTCCTAAACTGCAAAAGTTCTTCCTGCATCGCTTGAACCCAGGAGTTATCCTTAAGTGCCCTTTGCACATTCTTAGGCTCTACTTGCGATATGAAACAAGAATAGAGACAGGTATGATATGCCTCAGAGTCGTTTATCATCGACAACAACACAGTGTGGTTACTTAAACTACTCCTAGTCCTCACACCCTCATTAGGATTTCCTATGATGCTTTCGATAGGATGGTTCTTGTTGATCCTAGAGGTCTCTATCTCGTCAACTCTCAGATTATCTCCTAAGTTAGATCCTATTTCACCTAATGGGGGAACAACCTCAGTTTCTACATTTTCCTCCTCATGGACATTTTCCTCAGAGTTGGAATTTGTTGTCTGAGTCTGATTCTCACTTGAAGGTGCCTCTGGATCAGTAACTTCTGGAGATCCATCTTCAGTCGAAGTAGGCTCGGAAGTGGATTGAAATGTAGTCCTCGGAAAGGTATGACCATCGTCATTCAGATGCAACGTCGCCATGTCCTTTTCGATTGTACCTGCATTTTCATCCAAAGGAATGTTAAATGACTCAAATAATTTATCATTGCCAAATATCCATTCCGGACCTGTTTGGGGTTCATGTGTATAACTTGTGACTTCAATGTTATACACAATTTCCACTGTACCATTTGTTTTATTAAAAACCCGTTTGTTTGGTGAGTTCAACACATAACCTAGGAAGTATCCTTCGTCAGCCTTTTCACCAAACTTAGGTTGATGTTTTGTTCACAAAAGAGTGCATGGTACCCCAAATGGTTCGAAGCCAGTTAAATTAGGTGGCCGTTTATTCAAAATTTCATAACAGGTTTTGTTCAAAGATTTGACAGTTAGGACTCGGTTTAAAATATGACATGCGGTATTCACTGCCTCCCCCCAAAACATGGTAGGAAGCTTTGAATCCGAAAGCATAGTCCTAACTGCCTCAATCAATGTCCTGTTTTTACATTCGGCCACCCCATTTTGTTGAGGCTCATATGGTGCACTAAATTGATGCACTATGCCCTTTGAGAGGCAATATACACCAATTACAGTGTTTTTGAACACAGTTCCATTATCACTACGTATCCTTTTAACCCGTGTTCCGTAGGAATTCTCCACTTGGTCTAACAAGCCGATGAGCTTGGAAGCCGTCTCGTCCTTTGTACCTAGAAAGAAAACCCAAGAAAACCGTGAGTAATCGTCAGTGATAACCAAACAATACCAACTACCTCTTATACTCCTTTTGTTGATTGGACCGAAGAGATCCATATGCAACAAATCGAATGTAGAGGTTATTGAATTCCGAGTCTTGGACTTGTGTGTCTTCTTATGTTGTTTGCCATTCATACATGGTAGACACTTGTCCTCGAACTGAAAGCTCTTCATAGGCACACCTTGCACCCACCCATTTTTCGTTATGTAGTTCATTTTTCTTAGGTGCAAGTGAGCCATACGTCTGTGCCACAATACCGATTCCGTCTCTGAAGCTTTCGATAACAGACAGATTGGCCCCATCGAAGTCTCCGGCTTGTTCATATCAAGCATGTACAAGTCATTCTTCTTTGGTGCCCGCATCAATATCCATTCTTCAGGAATCTTGAATCCCGGTTTTAGCACTAACGCTTCAGTGTCTGTGAACAACACTGAATTCTTCTTGTCACAGATTTGAGATACACTAATGAGATTTTGAACCAGTTTATCAACATGATAAACATGATCTAACTTGATTGTCCCATTAGTGACCACTCCGGTACCCGTGATGTTTCCTCCTTTATTTCCCGCGAATGATACAAATCCCCGATTCCCACCCTTGAAGTCTGTAAGGAGACTTCTTTCCCCTGTCATGTGCCTGGAGCATCCACTGTCGACGAACCATTTGTTGTTTGGACTTGTGGTAATCTCCTGCACATGAAAGAAAATAGGTTAGTTATCACGGGGAACCCAAGCCATAACTTACTTGGGTATACCATTCTCGTCCACATACTTAAACTCTTTCAAATACCCATCTCGCCTTTCAGGTGACTTGGGTCGTTGAACAGGAGTTTGTTGTGGTGCTGAGTGATGTAAATTCACTCTCTGCCTTTGAGTAGGCATTTGTTGTGGAGCTCTAGAATAATTCCGATTATATTGCATTTCAGATTGTGATCCCTGAGCTCTAACCGGTGTGTGATGCCTAATAGGAGTGTGTGACCTAACTGGAGTGTATGCTCTGCTAGGTGTTGTGCTCCTATATTGTTGTTGAGGTCCAGACCTAGATTGATTTACGACTCTATTCGGTGAATTTGTCCTAACCACTTCTTTTGGTCCAACCTTTACAGGTGTTTGTTTCACAACTTGTTTTGGTGCGGCCTGCACAGTTTTCTCGGTACTCTGAGAACTACTAGTACTCGCCACACTTGTTGAGGGCTTAACTGGTGTTGGCTTCCCTGTCTTAGGTGTAACTTCAGTTTTCCTAAGCGGACAGTTAGAAGCAACATGCCCCTTTTCATGACATCTGAAGCAGGACATCTTATCTATGGACTTCTTGTGTGTGCCCTTAGACTTAGGTGTCTCACTAGTGTCTTGGTCCTTTTGAACATCTATTGCAACTGACTCATCGTCCTGATCATTAAAATCAATTTTATGTTTTCCTGCAGGTGTTTCACCGGAGGAAGACACAAATTTGACTTTCTTAACCTTGACGGTTGTATCAGTCGCCTTAGGTGTACTTTCTACTACAGGCTCAGATATAGGTGCAGGTATGTCCTCTAAGTCTACTGATTTGCCAGTTTTCTCCTGAGGTTGAGGCACGTAGTTTGCATTAAAAGGTGGTGGAATTTCATGAAATCCTAGACCTACAGGCTTTTTAGATTGGCGTTGAGCATCTAAAACGTTCCCTAGGTTCAGGCTTGAATTCCTAAACTTCTCTAGCTTACTATTCGCCTCGGCTACCTTCACCTTAGTTTCAGCTAGCTCTACTTCTTTTGTCTTAAGATCTTTGCTCAAAGCCTCTACATGCTCATACATTAGTTCTAATCTAACACATTGCTCACTTAGCTTGTCTTTTAGAACTATTACATCTTTAGCATCAGCTTTAAGCTTGTCCTTAAGATCTTGCTTAATGTCATTTAGGCTAGCGTTATCAGCTTTTAAAGACTCATTTTGAGCAGTTATGGTTTTATGTGATTCTAAGACTAGATTCAACCTATCGTTAGACATTCTCTGGCGAAGTGTCCATGATGTTGATTCTGTCCTTGGTACGTATCTACCTTCGGTGTCTGACATTCTCTGGCGAAGTGTCCCAGACCTTGACAATTGTAGCACTTGACCTTGGACTTATCAAATCCAATTCCCTTATTGTTCATAGTCAGATTCCTCCCAGTTCGTTTGATGAATCTTTTAACCCGTTGGGTTACCATGGCCAGTTGCCATTTAAGGTCCATCTCCTCAAGATCGTCAGGGTCGACCTGATCATAGTCTTCATCCCAGAGAGCAGGATCGTTTATTTTCCCCTGAACGTAGTTCCCGTATGCAGCCACAAATGAAGCAAGCAAGTTCAAATGTTCTTCGGCTGATTTTGCGCTCATGGGCATCTTATAGTAGCCCTGAGATGTTGATGCCTGAGTTGCTTGAGGCTGCTGTTCTTCCGATCTTCCTAATCCTAAGAACGCTCTGTTCAGTGTGTCATCAGTCTCTGCTGGTGATGACGTTTCTCCGGTGAAAAACGCTGTAGCAGTCTTCAGATCAGCTGTCGCTGAAGGTTTTGTTGATTTTCCAAAATACATCGCTAGATTCTGGACTTGTTCGTAATCCGTTTCGGCCTTCAGTAGCTCGAAATGATAAGCTCGCAACGTTCCCACTATATCCTACAAAGATTGGGTATAATACTTGTCTTCATTAAGCTTTATCATTGCCACATACATAGCCGATTTGGCTGGTAAGGCATCAAGAAGCTTATTGTTCTTCTCAGTGTCATTATACTCAATCCCGTGACTTTCAAGCTCTGTCAGCAGATGATAGAACCGGGTGATGGTATCATCCAGTTGTTCATCCTTCAAAGACTTGAAAATAGCAAACTGCTGTTTCAATAACTGCATGCGCTTCCTCCGAACCCTAGGATTACCCTCACACCTCTTTTCTAGCGACTCCCAAAGTTCCTTAGATGACTTTTGAGTCCGAAATGTGTGTTGTATATCCTGAGGCAAAGCCATTCGAATAATCGAGAAAGCTCTGTTCTCGGCTTCATACAGTTTCTTATAATCTTCCTTCATCATCTGATATGACAAGACTCTCTGACGGCCTTCAACTTCAGAAATAGGTGGAATGTATCCTTCGTCAATACATACCCACATGCGCATATCGTTGCCTTCCCGACCTCGTGGTCCATTTCCAGAAACTTTTGAAGATTTGACATCGTATCGAAAGTAATTGAATTTTAACTTAATTAATTTAATTCGAAACTAATTTAATTTAGTTCTTTCGACTTTAGATAGATTCGAATATAACTAATTTTAAGTCTGTTTGGGATTAAATTCGATTAAGTTTGATAATTCAACTAAATTCGAAAATGATGACAGATTCGAAAGTCCCTAAACTCGAAGGTCAAGCAAACTCGAATACTCAGCAGTTTCGAAGCACTATTCGACTCTAGACTAAACTCGAAGCAAACTCGAATGTCAGCAGACTCGAGACCCTAATCGACTTTAGCACAAACTCGAATTAGATTCGAAAACACTCTGTATCAAACTCGAAAGGAGCGGATTTGGTTAGACTCGAGACTATGTAAAACCCTAATTGCTCCTAATAGATTCGAGCGCCGCAAACTCGAAAAACGGCTAACACTTCGATTTCTTTACGTTTTGCAGATTAAATCAATATTTTTACAACGAAAAATATTGATTTCGATCAAAAACGTGAAAAACACGAAGTATTTCCCGGATGACAATTTGCTAAGCTCGAAAAACACGAAAAACACGAATTGGAGAGAAAAACCGTCCAAAAGCGTCAAGAAACCTAGAATGTATCTAGATGAACACCAAGAACACCAAGAACACCCCGTAGGCTTTGATACCACTTGTAAGGTCTACCTAACACAGATCTATCTAGACGCAGAACCGTCAAAGAGTGCGGAATCCTCTTTAACGGGCAGACGGAAACAACTCTCACCTGAAACACGGAGACTATCAACGAGCTGCACGAACTACACAAGAACGCACCTACTAAAAGTTTCTCTCCGAAACAATGCTAACACTGATGATAAACTCGAAATCGCTTAATGCTTAATCACTCTCGAATTCTGCAAAAAGTCTGATAATATTTCGAGTCTATCCCTAGTTATAGAGACTAATTCGAGTCTGTCATAGGCCAAACTCGAATCCGGCCCAAGGCCCATTTGAGTTTGTCCTCACTGACATTCTCGAATCTGCCTAAGTAGGCATATTCGAATCTGTCTAACTGACCCATTCGAATCTGACCTAGATTCGAATCCTAGTCTTTAGACATTTCGAATCTACTTTTTCACATACTTAACTTAGTATTGAAACTTATGTTTTTAACTTATGTATGATTTTATCTTTGATCTTTATGTTTGAACTTCTTGTAATACGTTACATCAAGTTCAAACACATAATCAACAATATATATCAAACATATATAAACATATAAATCAAACACGTGCTCAACCACACTGTTGGATCACTTAGACTGCTATCGTCACACAGGGTGTACCAACACCACCAATAATAATCTTCTAACTTCATCAGCTTGGGTGGAGAATTTGCCTTTCCGACCTCATGGTCCATTTCAATAAACCTTTGTAAACTTGTCATTGTTTCAAAAATTCTTGAATTATAACTTAATTAATTTAATTAGAAATTAATTTAAATTAGCCCTTCCGATCTGTGTAGGTTCGAATTTGGTTAATTTTAAATTTGTTTAAAATTAAATTCGAAATTAAGTTTGAACTCAACCAAATTCGAAATGATGACAAATTCGAAGTTCTTGCCAAATTCGAATATAGGGAAATTCGAAAATTAGCAAATTCGAATCAATCAAATTCGAATCAAGCCCTAAAATTACTTCGACAGGAGTGTATTTTCTGACGAATTCGAATTTCAAATAAACCCTATTACCCCTTTGATGTTCAAGTGCCGCAAGTTCGAAAAAACAGCCAACAGTTCGATTTTTTCAATTTTTCAGTTTAAACAAAAGTTTTTAGTATTAAAAACGATGATTTCGACTAAAATAATGAACTAATATGAACTTTTTCCCGTTATCTTGCTTGAATAACTCGACAAAATAACCAAAAAACGTGAATTGACAGATATTACTTGTGAACACGAAGAACACCACGAACACCTTAATGGCTCTGATATCACTTGTAAGGTCGCCTAGCTACGGATCCTATCTTGACGCGACACCTGCCAACGAGTGCGGAATCCTCGTTAGCGGCTTGACGGATAGACCACGCACACGAAACACGGAGACACACACAGTGATAGACGAACAACGGAACGTCCCTACACGTGATTCTCTCCAAATAAACTCTCTGAATGCCTGCAAGTTCGAGATCGTCCTTTGCACTAATTGCTCTAAATTTCTGCAAAAGTCTGATAATTAATCGAATTAACCCTTAATTATAATGCCCAGTTCGAATTTGCGTAGGACAAGTTCAAACTGGCCCAAGGCCTTTCGAAGTTGTCCTCTAACAAATCGAATCTTAGCCTTCAAACTTATCTTTGAACTTATGTTTGAGCTTATCTTTGAACTTAGGTTTGAACTTATTGTAAAACATTACCCTAAGTTCAATCATATAAACAATCAATATCAAACACAGATAATCAATCATATATCAAACACTTGTTAATATTCAATCGCATGTAAATTGACTTATACATAATATGTCTATACTTAGACTGCTATCGTCACACAGGGTGCACTAAAATCATCTTATTCGTCACCCTCTACACAATCCAAACAGTCAACCCATACTCCCCCATCCCCTAAAGATCTTCCTTTGAAGGATCAGCTTTCTCTGTTGACCAACAAAGTTAGCTCTTTGGAAAATTCCATGACTTCTCTACCCTCCATAATCTCAGACTCTGTGTCTGCACAGCTCCAAAGATTCTTTGATTTGTTCCAGAATTCCTTTTAAGCCACTCGTCAAACTGACCAGTCCTCACAGCTGCTTGCACTCACTGCACAGCTGCAAAACGTCTCTACTACTCTCTCCTCTATCCTTTCCAATTAACAGGACTCTGTGTCCTCCATGACAGCCTTATCCCAACAGCTATCAACTCTCCTCACCACTTGCACTACTACCCTTCCTGCTACACTGGCCAGCTTAAACTCTCTAATTGTTTCTCTGTTAAATTCTTTGTCAGCAAATCTTGATGATGTGCAAGACTCTTCTTAATTACATCTTGCACAACTTCAAAGTTTGCTGTTCATAGCTTCTGACAGAGAAAATGTCTTCAAGCTGTGCTCAATTGCTGATTCCCAATCCTCTTCTCTTCAGACCTGTCTTACCCAGCTTGTAGAGGTAATGGACAATCTGGCTTTCTTAGTGCATAGCCTGGTTCGCCCAAAGCCTGCTGCCAAAAATGCTGCTAAGCCTGCTGAATTTGTTTCTCCAGGCAGACCAGTTGTTAAAGGTTCTGGTGCATCTCCTTCGAAGGGGGAGAAGTTATCTGCCTCAAAGACTAAGTCTAATGGGGTGAAAACTTCTTCTCCTTCTAAGGAGAAATCAACATCTGTTGGTCAAGCAACAGGTGCATCACAAATAGGTCCAACTGCAGATGTCTCCCATCACACTGAAGCTGCTCAACCTACTTTGGCTGGATCTCCAAACCCTGCACAAACTCAAGGGGAGGAATCCATTCCTGGGGACAGGCTAGGCAGAAGAGGTTCCTGAAGCTGTTCAAACTATAACAACCAAAGGAAAGGAGAAAGCAGCTTTTGACCCTGACCACCAAAAAGCAGCACAGCTAAAGTTTGATAAGGCAAGGGCTAAGGAAATTGGTGTTCCTATGGAGAAATACTATGAGTTAAGAGATGAATAGCTCCAAGCCCTGAAAAGACTGAGAAAGGAAGTAGCCTCAGCCAAAGCTGCCAGATCCCTTGCGTTCAAAAACGCAAGTAAAATTAAAATGCCTTCTTTGGATGTGCAAAGAAAACTGCTTGAAGCTGCTAAAGAGTCAGCGGGTGAGAAGGAAGGTGAGAAGGAAAAGGGTGCTCCCGTCTCTGTGACCAAGTCCAAACAAGCATCCTCTGCAAGATCCTAGATACACTTTGACAACTTGGCAAGAAAAAAGTTCTTAGAAGTTGCTGATAGAAGACTTGCCAAGGAATCTACCGTCAAAGATGTTCCCATTTCCAGAAAAGGAAAACAGTGGAAGCTACAGATAATCATAATGGGTGCAACATGCCCAGAACTTGAAGCATATGACTACACCGATGTTGCACAGAAGGGATACAGAGAATGGGTAGAGTTGGTAGTTGCCCTGAGCCAGTCTAAGTCTGAAACGGCTAAGACTGTCAGGGCATATGTCAAAAACTTGATAGAAAGGGTTAAAGACCTTGGCTTGATCTCAGTAGAACTAAGTAAGGGTGTCTCAGTGACTTACCCCAAAATAAAGGACAAAAGGAAGAGAAAGGATTCAGAGCTGGAGGAACTCTGGATCATGATTGAACAAGGTGATTATGAAGTAGAGATCAATGTAGTAGACCACAGCCTGCCCAAAGGAGTAGAATTTGAAGAAGGAAAGCTGATTGAAGAACCTGAGTTGGGGGCATTTTTTGTAGATCCCCTGACAAAGAAGAAGTGCTTTCAAAGAGCATCAGACCTACACAAAGTTGGTCTCAAACAGCTTGTAGCATTCAGACTTGCAAACTCCTTCAGGCAATCCATAAAGTGGAGAGCAGCCATCTGGGATCAGCTCAGATGCTTCTATGAATGAGGGGAGCTTCAACATCCCAGTTTTATATTCCTCACTGTTGAGATAGAAGACTTGGAGGAAACCAGGGATGAAGTTGAAAAAATGTATGAAGAAGGATTGCCACCACCACTATCTTGAATTCCATCTACTATCTAAGTAGGTGAAGAATGGAAGCTGTCCATCTGTTGGACAGGCTTGCAATTATCTGCTCCCATCATCAATAGTCCAAATTGTTGATGTTCCTTGTACATTAGTTGTACTTTGTTACATCAGTTGTAACTTTTATTTTCACATCAGTTGTAATATACACTAGTACATCAGTTGTACTTTTGCAAAAACATATGTTATTTATGTAATAAAAAATCAGTATATATATAAACTAATCTTTTACTTTACTTTAATGTTGTAATTTCATTTCAACATAATGTAATGTAAAAATGTATTGTGATTATTGAGAAAATCAGCTTAGACTGATTATTGCAAATAGAGGGAGATTGTTAGGCACAAAAAGACCTTAGTCAAACCTGCTCTACATCTTAGGAGGAGATTTTTAATCAAACCTGTTTGATGCACTTGAAGGTATAAGTTAAGGCCTGTTTAGGCCTTATTGAAACCTGAAAAGTGATTTGCAATATCAGCCAAAGCTGTTTACCCTGTTGCATTCATTGCAACAAAGGCAGATTGTCCAAGCTGTTCTGTCTGCTGTACAGGCTGGACATAAACTGTCTATGCTGCTCTGTTCTGTTGAGCAGCATGGACAAATTCTAAGTATTACGTTCTTTGTGAACAGAACCTGTTTTTTCTGAACATGCTAAACACTTTATGGAATATGTTTCCAAGTCCTCATGTATTGTTTTGGGCTACAAGATCAGTTTACAAGTCGAAGACAAAGTGGAAAACAGAAACAGCAAAAGCCTACCTACGCTGTTCTGTTACATGAAGACAAACGGATATCTGAAAAGGGTGTCAGACCTTTTCTTATATGAAAATGGCCTTAATGAAAGAAGAAAGATGCAAAGTTGACATTCCTCTTTTGGATGCAACAGTGACAAAAATAAAATATAAAGATTTGCCACATGAAGACAAATCTACTTTATCAGAATGTTTAGAAAATGTGTTTTGTCTTTTTGGAAAAACTTCCCACTATCTCATTGTCCAATGAAGAAGCTTAACTAAGATTCTCAGTGTGAGTATAAAAGGAAGCTTCTAAGGATTGTGAGATAAACCCAAGAGTGAGAAATCAGATCGTGCATTAAAGTGTGTTTTTCATGCATTCAAGTCTGCTTGAATATAACAGTACGTGTGTCTAAATTGTTCATACTAAAGTTGTCCATCTGTGTCTTGTAAAATCAGTGAGTTCATCTAAGTGAGTGTATTCATTGTATCTAGTCTGAGTGTTTCTTAGATTAGTTGAAACATCTGTTGTATCTGTCATCTTAGCTTGAACCTTTCCGTAGTCAAGCTTGTTTCTAATTAACATTTTTTAATAGTATACACAAACATTGAGAAAAGAGTGTTGAATTTTAATTTGCTGTATTCACCCCCCCTCTACAGTTTAGAACAATACTCTAGGGAAACCTTTTGGGACCTACATACGTTAGGCACAAAAAGGACTCAGTCAAACCTGCTCTACATCTTAGGGGGAGATTTTTAATGAAACCTGTTTGATGCACTTGAATGTATAATTTAAGGACTGTTTATGCCTTATTGAAACCTGAAGAGTGATTTGCAATATCAGCCCAAAGCTAATTACCCTGTTGCATTCGTTGCAACAAAGGCAGATTGTCCAAGCTGTTCTGTCTGCTGAACAGGCTGGACATAAACTGTCTACGCTGCTCTGTTCTGCTGAGCAACTTGGACAGATTCTAAGTGTTCTGTTCTTTGTGAATAGAACATGTTCTTTGTGAACAGGCTAAACACTTTATGGAATGTGTTTCCAAGTCCTCATGTATTGTTTTTGGCTAATCAGTTTTCAAAGTCGAAGACAAAGGGGAAAACAGGAACTGCAAAGCCTCCCTATGCTGTTCTGTTACATGAAGACAAACGGATATATGAAAAGGGTGACAGACCTTTTCTTATATGAAAATGGCCTTAGAAAAAGAAGAAAGATGCAAAGTTGACATTCCTCTTTTGGTTAAAGCCTTATGCAACAGTGACAAAAAGAAAAAGACAAAGATTCTGCCATATGAAGACAAATCTGCTTTATCAGAATGTGAAGAAAAGGTGTCTTGTCTTTTTGGAAAGACTTTCCACTGTCTCATTTGTCCAATGAAGAACCTTCACTGAAATTCTCAGTGTGAGTATAAAAGGAAGCTTCTAAGGAATGTGAGATATCCAAGAGTGTGAAATCAGATCGTGCATTAAAGTGTGTTTTTCATGAATGCAAGTCCGCTTGAATATAACAGTACATGTGTCTAAGCTGTTCTTATTCAAGCTGTCCATCTGAGTCTTATAAAATCAGTGAGTGCATCTAAGTGAGTGTAGTCATTGTATCTAGTCTGAGTGTGTCTTAGATTAGTTGAACAACTATTGTATTTGTCATCTTAGCTTGATCCTTCCGCAGTCAAGCTTGTTTGTAATTAACAATTGTTGATAATATACACAAACATTGAGAAAAGAGTGCTGAGTTTTTAAAAGGCTGTATTCACCCCCCTTCTACAGCTTAGAACAATACACTAGGGAAACCTTTTGGGACCTACAACTGGTATCAGAGCAGATAGAGTGTGTGTATCAACATAATCATCATCATGCCCATCATGGTTAGCAGGTTCCACTCTGGGCGGAGTGGAAGATTTTGAGTCCTCTTCACTGTTTGAGTGCATGAGATCATCAAAGTCGAATTCTCCTAAAACTGATTCAGGAACAGCTTTGGTGGAGGCACTTCTGGACTCTTCAAAGGTGACATTGATTGATTCATCTATCACCTTTCTCTTGTTGTTGTATACTCTGTAGGCTTTGGAGATAGCAGAATATCCAACAAACAAACCTTCATCAACTTTGGGTTCAAACTTTGCCAGTTGGTCCCTTTGATTCAGAATGAAGCAGGGACATCCAAACACATGGAAGTAGCTAATATTTGGCCTCCTCCCTTTGAGCAGCTCATAGAGAGTCTTATTGAACCTTTTCACCACTAAGGATCTGTTTTGGGTGAAGCAAGCAGTGTTAACAGCTTCAGCCCAGAATGATGAAGGCAAACCAGATGCACACAGCATGGTTCTAGCAGCTTCAATGAGGGTTCTGTTTCTCCTTTCTGCAACTCCATTTTGTTGTGGAGTTCTTACTGCTTAAAAGTTCTGTGTGATCCCTCTTTCCTCCCAAAATCCTCAAGAGTACTGTTTCTGAATTCAGTACCATGATGACTTCTAAGCTGCTTCACTTGAGCAGAATTCAGCATTTCCATCTTTTTGATAAATCCAATGATTTCTCTAGCAGCCTCTCCTTTGTTCTTCAGAAAGATCACCCATGTAAACCTGGAGAACTCATCAACCATTACTAGAGTGTATCTTCTTCCTCCTAGACTTGGGACACTGACTGGTCTAAACAAGTCCATGTGGATTTAGAAGAGAGGAGTATCAATAGAAAAATTATGCATGGATTTAAAAGATGATTTTCTCTGCTTTCCTTTCTCAGAAGCTGTACAGAGTTTATCCTTAACAAAGGTCATAGAAGGCAAATCTGTTACCAACTCATTCTTACAGAGTTTGTTAATATTCTTAAAGTTCAGGTGTGACAGACTTTTGTGCCATAACAAATTCAGGTCTGCATTGGTTCTTGTGAGAAAGCAAGTTTCAGTTGTGGGATCAGCAGATTTCATGTCCACAGCATATACACCTTTCTTTCGTTGAGCACACAACACAACTTTGCCTTGGGGATCCAATATGTAATCCAGGTACTCATCAAAGTTAACCTTGTAGCCAGCATCACACAGTTGACTTATGCTAACAAGGTTATGTTTTAGCCCAGCCACATAGGCTACCCGTTTGAACACTGCAGCACCAGCTTTAAGAGTTCCATATCCCTAAGTGGATCCCTATACATTGTCACCTAAGGTGACTTTTGGCCCTTTTTCATGTCTGAGGTCACTCAGGAGGTCCTTGCAACCAGTCATGTGTCCTGAGCAGCCACTGTCCAAGTACCAAACCTGGGATGGTTGTTTGTCCTGCAGAGTGTCGTAGGAAAAATATTAGTTACTTTTAGGGGAACTCATCATTGTGATGAGTTCTCCTACTTTATCAACATTTGTTGATGGACTAGTAATATCCACACTAATATTTCCTATTTGAATGGTATCAGTTTGAATACCACTCTAATTGACTAACTTACTTCCAACACTGCTTGTTTTAGCAATGATGGAACTAGCAGAGTCAACAGGCCTAATAACCTCAGTTTCAGAACAGTCATTGGCCATGTGTGTCTTCTTCCCACATTTATAGCATTTTCTCTTTTTAGCCTTTTTGAAAGAAGAGCTTCCAGAAACACATTCTGAATTATTTCTGTTGATTTTATCAGCAGGTTTAGCAAATTTATTATTATTTTTCGATGAATCAACAGCTTGAGTGGAAGGCACAATAGCAACAGCTTTGCCTGTTTCTTCTTTCCTCTTTTTGGGAGGATAGATGTCAAAAACAAGAAGCTTGATTGGTTTTTGACCTTGCACAGGTTTGGGAAACTTATTCCCAGATTTCTCATGCTGAGCAATGGCTTTGCCTTTGCCCTTACTGAGATGTGATTGATGCTGCCTATCAACATAATCATTGTTTCTGGTTTTGAAAGACTTATTTTCATTTATAACCAGTTTTCCACTATGATTTGAAAATTTATTTGAAACCACAGCAGATTTGCTTTCAACATGAGACTTACCGTTGTGGAAAGCAGGCTGCTTACCTTTTGAAAACTTATTTTCAAAATGTTTAGCATCAAAAGGATTATCATGTCCCTTACCATCAGCTTTGGACCCAGAGCCTGTTTTATCAACAGGTTTAGTGTCCACTACTGCAGCTTGAGCATGTTTACCTTTCTTTTGATTGTGTGAATCAGCAGAGCACTTAGCAGACTGATTTGATGGAGAACACATTCCATTATCAGCTTTTGGAGCTTTTTCACACAAGCTGTCAGTATTTTGAGGCCTGAGAAACCTGTTTGTTGAGACTAGCTTTACATTACCTTTCTGAATGAAAGTACTGGGAGCTCACCAAGAGTGGATAAGTCATCTTTTAGATTATTAATCTCAACAATGGAAGCTGCTTTGTCAAGATCCCCTCCAAGATAGGCTTGGATTTGTGCATGGATCTGCTGACTGATGCAATGGCTGACTTTTTGTGCTGATTTGCACCAAGAGTCAACTATCTTTTGAAGGTTTGCATGTTTTACATCTGTTTCTCTCTTTTCTTCCAGTAAAATAGAGTTGATGCGTTTTAATTCCTCAAGCTCAGTTTCCAACTTATGGAAACTGTCCAGTTTACTGGATTTTATTTCAAGATCAGTTTTAAGCTTAGAGATTTCAGATAGTAAAACATTATGCTTCTCAACAGCAGCTTTTAAATCAACCAGCATATATTCAAACATTTTTACTTTTTCATCAGAACCGTAAGCCATAAAATTTTGTACCTTGTACATCATTGTAGAATTCGAGTTCTCTAAGCTGCTGAAGGCTTCAGCTTCAGCCAAGTCCTGTTTGAAGTTTCTAGTTGATGGGACGTCAGGGTTAGCCATCAGACTGTTGTTGTCTTCTTCATCTGAGGATGAGTCAGACTCCTCCCAGTCACATGTCTCTACCATCAGTCCCTTTTGTTTGTTGGAAGCCACTGAGTTTTCCAACTTCTTCAGCTTAGCCATGGCAATAAGGTACTTAACCCTATAGCCGTCATCCCTGTTAGTCATGTATGGTTTGGAAGACTGTCCAACAACTTTTGACACACAATCAGTAGATATATGGCCAGCTTTGCCACATTTGAAGCACTCAACCTTAGATTTATCAAATGCCTTCTTTTTTATAGCATTTGAGTTCCCCTGCGACATATTTCTTCCAAACCTCTTCTTGTTGAACCTTTTGACAAGCATTGCAATCATTTGCTCATCATCAAGTTCAGCAAAATCTGCACTGTCTTCTTCATCAGACATTTCCTCTCTTTCATCATCAGCCTGTTGATCAGGTTGTGTGAACACATCACACACCTGCCCAACAGTTTGTCTCACGCTGGCCACTAAGGCAGCACCTCTCTTGGACATTTCCAAGGCATTTCTCTTCTGCTACCTTGACTGCTCATCATTTTGTAAGGATCCATATAAGTTTGCAAGATCCATACCTTTGATGGTACCTGAATTTCTCAAGATGGTAGAAAAATAGTTCCACTCTTCAGGCAAGATGTCCAAGAACTTGTTCACCAGAGTCAGTCTGTCTTTTATGATCCCAACAGCTTTGAGATCATTAACAAGAGCATTAAACCTGGTGTAGGATTCTGTGAGTGTCTCCTTTGGTTTTGCAAAGAAGAGTTCATACTGTCTAACAAGATTGTTAATCCTGTTGTCTAGTGTGATTGTGGGTCCATCATAGACCGTACACAAAGTATCCCACATCTCCTTCGCAGTCTTCATCTTCTCAACCTGTTTGAACACATCATCAGGCAGAGAGATAACCAGGTTATTCCTGGCTTTTGCATCCAGAACAACCAGTCTTTTGTCTTCATTTGACCATTGAGCTTTGGCCTTGTAAAAGGTTCTGATTTCAGGGGCAGCTCTTTCAACAGCAGGAGTTATGGTAGTAACAGAGGTTGGCACATAGGGACCTTCCATTACTATCTCTGGTAGTTGTACATCCAGATTCTCCAAATAGAGCATCATTCTGCACTTCCAGCCAGAGAAGTTCTGATGATTGAACTTTGGGGGTTTGGCCATTGACCCATTGTCCTAGTAAGAGGAGGAATTTGCAGCACTGTTGTCCATGGGAAATTAGGGAGAAGAAGAGATCTAGAGATGACACATACATTCTATCTGCTCTGATACCAGTTGTAGGTCCCAAAAGGTTTCCTAAGTGTATAGTTCTAAGCTGTAGATGGGAGGAGAATACAACTATTTAAAAACTTAACAATCTTTTCTCAATGTTTGTGTATATTATTAACAAGTGTTAATTACAAACAAACTTGAATGCGGAAAGGTTCAAGTTGAGATGACAGTTACAACAGTTGTTCAGCTAATTTAAGACACACTCAGACTAGATACAATGACTACACTCACTTAGATTCATTTACTGTTTTTACAAGACTCAGATCGACAGCTTAAGCATAAATAGCTTAGACACACTCTAATGTTTTATATAACCAGACTTGCATGCATGGAATAACACACTTCAATGCACGTTCTGATTTCACACTCTTGATATCTCATAATCCTTAGAAGGTTCCTTTTATACTCAAAAGGAGAATCTTAGTGAAGCTTCTTCATTGGACAGATGAGATAGTGGAAAGTCTTTCCAAAATGACAAAACACCTTTCTACACGTTCTGATAAAGTATCTTTGTCTTCACATGGCAGAATCTTTGTCTTTTCCTTTTTGTCACTGTTGCATAGGGCTTTAACCAAAAGAGGAATGTCAACTTTGCATCTTTCTTATTTTGCTAATGCCATTTTGATATAAGAAAAGGTCTGTCACCCTTTTCAGATATCCGTTTGTCTTCATGTAACAGAACAGCGTGGGCAGGCTGTGCAGTTCTGTTTTCCACTTTGTCTTCGACTTGTAAACTGATCTTGTAGTCAAAAACAATACATGAGGACTTGGAAACATATTCCAATAAAGTGGTTAACCTGTTCACAAAGAACACGTTCTGTTCACAAAGAACAGAACACTTGTAAACTCTCCAAGCTGCTTAACAGAATAGAGCAGCGTAGACAGTTTATGTCCAACCTGTTCAGCAGACAGAACAGCTTAGACAAACTGCCTTTGTTGCAATGAATGCAACATGGTAAACAACTTTGAGCTGATATTGCAAATCACTTTTCAGGTTTCAATAAGGCATAAACAGACCTTAAATTATACCTTCAAGTGCGTCAACAGGTTTGATTAAAAATCTCCCCCTCAGATGTAGAGCAGGTTTGACTGAGGCCTTTTTGTGTCTAACAGCATGATGAAGAGAAATTCGAAACTCTTACTCTAGAAGGAGTTATTGGTACGCTGATGGCCTACAACTTTCAGATACTTAAGAAGGAGAGGGAATATAATCAAGTCCAAGATCCAGAGATGTATTTTGGAAAGTCGAAACCTTCTATCGCAAGTGAACTGAAAACAGCTACAACTTTCTTCACGGGTGAAGCGTCTATTCCAGTGGACATAGAAGAAACGAGCAGTTGGGCATTCTTAGGGTATTCTAAACCGGAAGATAAATCGACCTACTCAGAATCTACTTCTCAACAGTACACAAAGATGCCTATGAGTTCACAATCAGCCAAAACTCATCTGAATCTTTTGGCTTCGTTTGTTGCAGCATAGGGAAATTGTGTACAAGGAAAAATTAATGATCCTGCATTATGGGAAGAGGACTACGATCAGGTGGATCAGGATGATTTGGAGGAAATGGACCTTCAATGGCAACTGGCCATTGTGACTGAGAGGGTCAAAAGGTTCATGAAGCGAACAGGCAGAAATCTGAATGTGGGCAATAGTAAAATTGGGTTCCATAAATCCAAGGTTAAGTGTTATAACTGCCAAGGATTAGGGCATTTTGCTCGACAATGTCAACGACCAAAAGTTGAAAACTATCAGAATTAATCTCTGGGAAGATATCAGTCTGGTAGTTCGGGTAGTCAAGCGAACATCGCTGGTCTGTTAACAAACGTATAATCAGACAGACAGCTTGATGGGACGTATGGTTGGAGTTCACATCCTGAGTCGAACGCTAGACCCTTCATGGCTGAAGTGCAGAGACTGGGGATGAGGGAGCAGAGGAAGTAACAGAGGACACTGAACAGAATGATACAAGTCCTGTGTTGGTGGAGAAGTCAGACAATCAGACCATTCTAGATTTGCCGCCTAAATGGCTAAAGTGGAATCGGATCACAAAAAGGAGCTTACTACAGGTCTAAACAACAAGTGGTTCGTCAATAGTGGTTGCTCTAGGTACATGACTGGGGAAAGGAGTCTGCTCAAGACTTCAAGGGAGGGAACAAGGGTTTTGTATCATTCGCTGGGAACAAAGGCGGTCATATCACTTGTACTGGAGTGGTCACTAATGGGACTATAAAACATGATCAAGTTTATCATGTTGATAAGCTTGATAACAATCTCATTAGTTTATCTCAAATCTGTGATAAGAAGAACTCAGTAATTTTCACTGATACTGAGGCGTTAGTGCTGAAACCGGGATTTAAAGTACCTGAAGAGTGGATACTGATGAGAGCCCCAAGGAAGAATGATTTATACATGATGAACATGAATAAATCGGATTCATCGATGGGACCAATATGTCTACTATCCAAAGCTTCAGAGACAGAATCCATTTTATGGCACAGACGCATGGCACGCTTGCACCTACGGAAAATGAACTACATCACAAAACATGGGCTGGTGCAAAGTGTCCCACTGAAGAGTTTTCAGTTCGATGACAAGTGTGTGCCGCGCAAGAAAGGAAAACAACACAAAAAGTCGCACAAGTCATCGACTCAGAACTCGATAACTTCTACTTTCGATTTGTTGCATATGGAGTATAGGTGGTAGCTGGTATTCTTTAGTTATCACTGATGATTACTCACATTTTTCATGGGTTTTCTTTTTATGTACGAAGGACGAAACAACTGGAAAGTTGATTGGTTTCTTAGACCAAGTCGAAAACTCCTATGGGACGAGGGTAAAACGTATCAGGAGTGATAATGGAACGGAATTTAAAAACACAGTAACTAGGGTATATTGCCTATCCAAAGGCATAGTGCATCAATTTAGTGCACCATATGAGCCACAACAAAATGGGGTGGCAAAACAGAAAAATAGGACTTTGATTGAGGCAGCAAGAACCATGCTCTCGGATTCAAAGCTTCCTACCATATTTTTGGGGGATGCAGTGAATACCGCATGTCATGTTTTAAACCTGGTTCTTATTATCAAATCGCTAAACAAAACCTGTTATGAAGTTTTGAATAAAAACCACCGAATTTAACTGGCTTTGGACCGTTTAGGGTGTCGTGTACGTTAATGAAAACAAAACATAAACCTAAGTTTGGTGAAAATGCTTACGAAGGATATTTCCTAGGTTTTAAACAAAACAAATGGTACGGTAGAAATTGTGATTAACATTGATGTTACAAGTTTTTCACATGAACCCCAAACTGGTCCGGAATGGATATTTGATTATGACTCATTGTTTGAATCATTTAACATTCCTTTGGATGGAAATGCATGTACAATTGGAAATGACTTATCGTCATTAAATCTGAATGACGACGGTAAAAGTTTTCCAAAGACGAGCATTCCATCAACTTCTGAGCCTACAACGACAGACGATGGGTCTCCAGTAGAGAATGATTCTGAAATACCTACAAACGAGAATCAGACTAGTAATTTTAATTCCGAGGATAGTGATCATGAGGAAGAGAATCTTTGGGTCGATGAGATTGAACCATCAAGGATAAACAAGGATCATCCGGTTGAGAGCATCATAGGAAATCCGCATTTTGGTGTGAAAACTAGGATTAGTTTGAATAACAATACAGTGTTGTTGTCGATTATTAATGACTCTGAGGTGTATGACACATGTTTATATTCGTGTTTCATCTCACAAGTAGAGCCGAAGTATGTGCAAATGGCACTGAAAGACAATTTTTGGGTTGAAGCAATGCAAGAAGAACTGTCACAATTCAAAAAGCTTGAAGTGTGGGAGTTAGTGCCGCTACCTCGAGGAGAAGTTGCAATTGGAACCAAATGGGTTTTTAAGTGCAAGAGAGATGATCGGGGTATTATTACTCGCAACAAGGCAAGACTTGTAATAAAGGGATTCAACCAAGAAGAGGGTATTGATTACAACGAGGTGTTCGCACCAGTGGCAAGGCTCGAGGCAATTGGCTTGTTTCTGGCCTTTGCGTCCTTCAATGGGTTTAAAGTATATCCGTTGGATGTAAAAAGTGCATTCGTATACGACAAGGTGAAGGAACTGGTGTATGTCGAACAACCGCCAGGATTTACTGAGCCGAAATATACCGACAGAGTGTATCGACTTGATAAAGCTCTGTATGGATTACATCAGGAACCAAGGGCATGGTATGAGATGCTATCAACTAATCTTTTAGACAATGGGTTTTTTAAGAGGGAGAATTGATAGTACATTGTTCGTAAAGAGAAAGGGAGAAGATTTTATCTTGGTACAAGTGTACGTTGATGACATCCATTTCGGGTCATCAAATGAACAGATGTGCAAAGATTTTGAGAAGGTGACAAAGTCAAAGTTTGAGATGAGTGCTATGGGAGAGTTGATCTTCTTTCTGGGTTTGCAAGTTGAACAGAGGAAAGAGGGCATGTTTATCCATCAGACGAAGTATGTCTACGATATTCTAGAGCGCTTCAGGATGGAAGGAACAACGCTAACTACTCATTTTAGTACTCCGATTCAAGTGAATCAGAATCTCGGACCGGGTACAGACAGTGACACATTTGTGGATCTGACTCTATATCGGGCCATGATCGGGTCACTTATGTATTTAACTGCTTCTAGACCTGACAGAATGTTTGTTGTGTGTTTTTGTGCTAGGTTTCAAGCTAATTCAAAAGAAATTCGCATGAAATCCGTGAAGCGGATTCTGAGATACCTCAAGTCGAAACCGAAGCTGGGACTTTGTATATCATGCTGATGGTGATCTGGAATTGGAAGCATACACGGATTCAAATTATGGAGGTTGCAGCTTGAACCGAAAGTCAACAACTGGAGGTTGTCAGTTCCTTGGAGGGAGGCTAGTATCCTGGCAATGCAAGAAACAGACTTCGAAAGCCGTGACAACGTGCGATGCCGAATTTGTAGCTGTTGGTAGTTGCTGTTCACAGGTTTTGTGGGTAAAACAACAATTGCGGGATTACGGTTTGACTTACACCCATACTCTCATTAGGATAGATAATCAATCTACAATTGCTATAACTAATAATCCAGTTAAACACAATGAAACAAAGCACATAGACATAAGACATCATTTCATACGTGATTGAGCTGAAAAGAACTTAATTATACTAGTAAAAGTGGCAACGGAAGATAATAATGCAGATTTATTCACTAAAGCTTTTGATAAGTCACGCTTTGAGTTGTTAATTCAATTAAATGGTATGCGTAATCCAGAGTAACTTGACTTTAGTATCTTTTCTTTCTTTTTATAGTAAGTTAGTGTTTAAGTATAATTTATTTCCTTTTATAGTAAGTTAGTTGGTTAGTTTATTAGCTTGTTTTAAAAATGAAAATCAAAAGAAAAAAGAGAGAAAACCATAGAAAGTTCAAAAAAAGAGAATATTAGAAAATTGAGTTAAGTCTTAGAGACATAGGTTCAAAGTGATGAAAATAAGCAACGTCTAAACAAACTCTAAGTGTTAAACTTTCAACCATAATGCACCTTAAACTCTAAGTGATATACACATTACTGTTTGATGTGTTGGTAGGCATAATACACAAAGGGAATCTGAAAAGCTAATAAAATATTCAAGAAAAAGTCATATGTGTAACTACCTTAGATGTATGACCAAATGGTCTTAATTTCTATGTTAGAGAAATACAGACAATGATTCTAAATGAGGTATGCAAATTTTCTGGGGGGATGTATAGCACCATCAAAATACATCTTAAAAGAAAAGAAAAGAAATTTTTTTGATAAAAAGGAGGGAGTCAAAACAAGTCGCTTTGTTGTACGTAAGTACGGACCTGTCACATCTGTTTTGACTCAAGTTAGAAAAATAAATCGTTTTGTTGTACGTAAGTACGAACCTGTCACCGCTGTCTTGCTAACTTTAATTAAACTCTAAGACAAGCTAAGACACTCAGTTGTATGTAAATACAGAACTGTGTCCGACGTTTGCCTTTTATAGAAAATTTGAAATATCGAAAAGTTATAATCATTGTGTGTCTGCCTTGATCATAAAAGTATGTCTATGTATGGGACACGTAAGGTAGTTTCTTGATAAATAAAAAGGCCAAGGTATATTCCAAAGTGTAAAATGTTTAAATATAAAATCATACCGACAATCAAAGGAATAAAAAAAAATATTCCTAAGTGTGAAAGAGTAATACTGAAGGTGAGTTTGACATCGCTATCTGATTGAACCTTCCTCGACTTTCTCGCAAAAATATTCTGGTAGTATAGGTAGTTTTTAAAGTACTTTTGAGTAGTTGAAGTTTTTATTTTTTTTATTTATTATTTCATTTTATTTTATTTTATTTAAGTAGGAAAAAGGTCAAAGTTACTGGGATGCATTGATGGTTGAATAAACAAATATTGAGTGAATATCTGGTTGCTTAGTGTATTTGATTTTGCAAAGTTTGAAATATTCCGTTACATGAAAAAGTTGAAAAAGTTGAATTTTATTCAAGTATTTTTAAAATTTTCACTTAAGTTCGAAATTCAGACAAATTCGAACTTAGCTTCGAATTTGTCAGGAGATTCAAACTTATGCTAAGTTCGAAGGAGTTGGTATAAATAGGTCAACAGTACTTCATTTAAGGCACCTACCATCGAATTTCTTCATTCGAACTTGTGCTCCGGCGATCTCAAACTTGTGTTCGAACTTTCAGAATGTCAAATTTCCAACTATTCTTCGAAGTTTTGCTTTCATTTCTCGAACATACTCATATACTTATGTATAGTAACCATTATTATACAAAGTATGTGTAGTTTCGTACATCATTATGACAAAAATCGAGTTTATTTGATGTTTATTTGAGTTGAAACTTTGTGGTTTGAAATCACAAGTTTTAACGGATAAAAGTTCAAATAAATTATAAATAACTTCGATTAGAACCCAATAGTACTAGATTATACTAATGATTAAGTCAGATGGGGTTAAAATCTTGGATTTTCATTTGAAAATGATCGACTTCGAACCTGTTCTTCAGGTTCGAACTAGTTAGAAAGTTCGAACTTGTTATAATATCTATAAGTTCGAAGTCAGTCATGTTCGAACATATTCCTCGAATTTCTTTAAATTCGAATGTTTTTTTTAATAAATTCGAACTTGTATAAGTTCGAATGTGTTGGCTTTCGAACTTATGTAAATTCGAATTTATGCAAATTCGAAATAAACAAGTTTCAGTTTATTTTTAATTACTAATGTTGCTTATTGATCTGTGTGCAGATATGGGTGATCGGGCGTTTCATAATAAGCATAACATGGTTATGGCCGTGGATCGTGAATTGCCTGAAGCACAGCCGTATCGTCAGATGATAGAGTTTTTGACACAGTCCCGAGTCTCCTACGCTCTCACTCACAATCTTCAAATCACATTGACCTATGTGCGACAGTTCTGGGAGCATCTACAAGTGGATTGCTCGGTTACACCTACTTTTCTAATAACAAGAATGGGTGGACAGCCAATCGTCTGTTGAGGCAGATCCTACAGCTGGGATCTGAAGACCAAGAAGCAGGGCCGATAGATATTCCACTACCTATTAGGCAAGCTGCGTTTTTGAGAATGGGATATGCCCAAGACATAACGAAGGTTTCGTATGTGAAGAGTGGGCTGATTGGACAATGGAGGTATCTTGTCCACGTCATTATGGTATGTTTTGCGCCAAAGAAGGCGGGATTTGATACAATGGTGTATACACTACAATCGGCGTTAATTGCCTTGGTGTACAACAAGCGATTCAGTTTCTCTGAAATGTTTTTTGGGGAGTTTTTGCACCAGATCACAGCTCCGGTGAGGGAAAGATTTTTTATGTACCCTCGTTTTGCTATGATGATCATTCACCATTTTTTACCGAATTTGCCACCACTTCCAAATCTAAGTGGCGTGGCCTTAATCGATAAGAGGATTTTTGCTGACTGCCAGACCCACAATGCGTGAAGGGCTGAGCAGGTCAGGCCCCAAGTGGCACCATTGTTCGGGGCGGTTATAGATCCGGATTTTGTTGCCTCGCAGGGTGATAATTGGACTGGTGAAGCTCAACAACAGCAGCAGCCACAACAGCAACAGCAACAACCACCGCAACAGCAAAGGCAACGACACAGAGCACCGGCAACAAACAGACCTCCGGTTGCTAGACCCTCCTCTCGTCAACAAACAGAATCTACAGCAGCTGGTCCATCAATGGAAGCTGCAGGCCCATCGAGTTCGGCCCCCCAATATGATCAGAGGGCGCAAACTCTTGAAGAGATATGGGCGCATGGGACAGGCGCGGAGCAAAACATCGCTGAACAACTGGTTCATGATGTTTTAGAGCCTCCAGCTGATTTCCAAGATATTTTTAGACAAATTGATGAATACCAGCCATCTGATGCCAAGTTAATGGACATTGAGGTCCAGGAAGAAGAACCAGATGAAGCTGAAAGCGAACAGACTCCAGCTGAAGGTCACATTGATACAACCTCTGAGTCTAGTTCTGAAGCTGAGGATCCAGAGGTAACAATTGAAAGATATGGATCGCTGTTAGTTGTCAATAGAAGGAGATCGACAAGACGGGCACTAATTGATGAAGAGACCGAAGAATCTGAATACGAAGAAGAAGAAGAAGAAGTTCCTCTCGTTCCTAGGCATAGGACGAGAAGGCATAGATTTATGCAGGGAGCTCCATCTACGTCAGCTCCTCAACTTGTGTTACCGGCTGCTCCATCTACTTCAACCACCGCTCCATCAACATCGACTACGTTCACAGATAATCAGCGGTTCACAGAGCTAAAAGGAAAAGTGGACTTCCAAACAGTCCAGATTTATCAACTTTCAACAGCTGTGAAAGAGCTGCAGCAGCATAATGCTAGACTTCATCAAGAAAATGCCGAATTAAAGACAACTGTGGCTAATCAACAGTCTGAGCTGAGCACAATGAAGACCCTTCTTGATCAATTATTGAAAGATCTGCGAGCATAAGGGGGAGAGTAGCTGCAAGGAAGACGAGTTGAGAATAAGGAGAAATGATGACGAAGGCAATGATCCGGATGCCCAAAGAGAAGGTGAGCTAGCAAATCTTTCTCAAAAGACTGCTCAGCAAGCTCTCAATCAGGGGGATCCTAGTCAGACAAGTATGGGAGAAGGAGTTAAAGGTGAAGCTTCAAAGATTGTTGAACAAGAAATGTTTGAAGCCTTGATGAACCTTGATGATGAAGACGATTTTGGTTTTGATCAAGCAGACTTGGAAGAAGGGAAATTTATTCCAGAAGACCCGGATTGGAAGTCATATGATGAGGTTGTGGAAGATGAGGATGACGATGTACATGAAGTAGTTATCCCAAAGCAGCCTATCACCGAACAGTATATACATAATGATCAGAATGTGATAGATCTGGATAAGCTTAACTTAGCATATATGGATGAATCAGAATCTGAAATAGCTGAAAAGGAACAAACAAGAGAAGAAATTGTAAAGCTATGGTTCAGGAAGGAGGATAAGAAGACGGACCTGGCAGTAAAGAAACGAATGAGACTGCAAAGTCCAGGAAATCTCTCAGGAGGAATTCTAAGCTGGTTCTTTGATAGGGAACTGCAGCTATTCGTTCTTAAAAGAAGAGACATGCTTTGGTATTTAAGGAGAAACTTAAAGGTTTTTAATACATTGCCCAAATGTGAAGTAAAGGAACTGGCCTGGAAAGAGCTTATCAACTTGGGAGACGACCCTACGCTGAAGTCAGGCAAAAGAATTGAAGATGAGTCGAGAATAGATCCCTACACTGGCAAGTCATGGTCTAGAATGGTCTACAAGCGAGTCCGATGTTTGAAGAAAGTGCTGATGAAGTCAATGCCACAGGATGTACTTAGCAACATGAAGTGGTCATATGTGGACAATGAGATGGCTGAAGCAGTGATGGAGGATCTGGATTAAAAGACTATTTTGAAAGTATACGATCCACTACATCTAATCAACTTATCCAAGGACCACCCGAGAAAGCTTCATGATCAGCCGATTTTCTTTCACGAAGGCTGAAGATCAGAAGGCAGGAAGTTCTAGAATGTGGTTAGGGTTTGCACAAAGCAGAGATTATATGCTGGTTGTAGTTTGTATAGTTCTAGTACTTAGACAAAATATATATGTAGTTAGAAGCTATCGTCAAGGGGGAGTCTGTTAGTGCATCCTGTGTGACGATAGCAGTCTAAGTATAAATGATATTTTGTAATAGTCAATTTGTTCGTAATTGCATATTAATACATGTTTGTTATATGTTTGTTGTATGTTTGATATATGTTTTACATTGATTGTATATATGCTTGAACTTAGTTGTAATTGATATTTTACCATAAGTTCAAACATAAGTTCAATGATAAGTTCAATCATAAGTTCAAAGGTAAGTTCAAACATAAGTCCTAGAACAAGTTCAAAGACAAGTTCTAGAATAAGTTCAAAGGCCTTGTTCAAACTTATGGTGGACAAGTTCGTGGGCTTGGGCCTTCTCGAACTTGTCCAAGGCAAGTTCGAATCTTATACATATAATTAAGGTTTAATCAGTTTTGATTAATAACTTTTGCAGAATTTAGGTTAAGGGCGATTACGAACTTGCAGATGCGTTTTTATATGTTCTTGGAGAGAATCACGTTTCGGGGTGTTCTAGTTTGCGTCTATCATCATGTGTGTCTCCGTGTTCCGTGTGTGTGATCTATCCGTCAAACTGCTAACGAGGATTCCACACTCGTTGGACGGCGTCGCGTCAATATAGGATCCGTAGGTAGGTGACCTTACATTAAAATGGCTCCATTTAAGGCGTTATATGGCCGAAATTGTTTAATGCCAGTGTGTTGGGGTGAGGTTGGTGAGCGACCGATCAGTGGGCCCGAGCTACTTCAAGAGACAAGTGACAAACTAGCTGTGATCTGTCAGCATACGCGAGTTGCTCAGAGCCATAGCTTGAGTTTAATGTGGGTGTGATCCGAGTGACGCACAGGGATAAACTGAGTCCGAGGTATATTGGGCAATTTGAGATAGTGGCCAGGGTCAGAGATCAGGCCTACCGATCGAGATTACCATAAGAGTTGGCTGGTCTGCATGATACGTTTCACGTGAGTTAGTTGATAAAGTGCTTAGCTAAAGAGGATCAGTATGTGTCTTTATAAGAGATATAAGTAGATGATCAATTGAGATATGCTGAGCAGCCTGAGATGATCACCGATCGTAAAGTGAAGAAGTTGGGTAATAAGTAGATATCATTGCTACTCGTTCAGTGGAGACACCATAAGGGTACCAATGCGACATGGGAACCTGAGATTAACCAGCTGAGTCGCTATCCATACTTGTTCCAGAGTCAGAGTTAGATTCCGGGATAGAATCTTTGTAAGGGGAAGGATTTGTAGCACCCCGACTACCAAGCAGGTGCGTGTAATTATCCCATTGACTCATTATTATATTGATTGTTTCGTTGGTCCAATTGTGTCCCGTATAGTAGGTTATACGTGTAGGGACGGATATTACGCGACTTCGGGATATGATTTTAGTGGATTAATTATAATAATGGATTCAAGAGATTAATTAAAATTTATTTTTATAAAATGTGAAAATTTGATAACAGTGTCGGGTATCGGTGTCGAACCCACGAAATATTGAATTGTATATACGTTACTTCCTTGTTTCCTTTTGTAGGTCCCGAGAGGTTCCCAAAGTATATAGTTATAAGCTGTAGAGGGGGGGTGAATACAGCAATTTAAAAACTACACACTCTTTTCTCAATGTTTGTATGTATTATCAACAATTTGTTAATTACAAACAAGCTTGAATGCGGAATAGTTCAAGCTGAGATGACAGATACAACAGTATGTTCACTAGTCTAAGACAAACTCAAACTAGAATACAATGAATACACTCACTAAGAAGCACTCACTGTGTTTACAAGACTTAAGGGAACAGCTTATATAAAACAGCTTAGACACACAGATGCTGGTTTACACAGAAGGCTTGCATGCATGAAAATCACACTTGCACGTTCACTCTTGGTTTTAGCACTTAGCTTTCTTCACACCACTTTCTGTCCTTAGAAGCTTCCTTTTATACTCACTCAGAGGATCTAAGAGAAACATCTTCTTGAACGAATGAAAAAGGAAAGTCTTGTTGAAAAAGACAAACATAACCTTTTCCACATTTTCTGAAAAGCAGACTTGTCTTTCACATGTCATGAACTTTTGTCTTTTTACTTGATCTACTTGCATTGCCTTGAACTAATTTTGGGAATGTCAACTTTGCTCTTTCTGCCTTGTAAAGGCCTATTTTGATATAAGAAAAAGGTCTGTCACCCATTTTCAAATAACCTTTTGTCTTCATGTTACAGAACAGCTTGGGCAGGCTGAGCAGTTCTGTTTTCCACTTTGTCTTCGACTTTGTAAACTGATCTTGTAATCAAAAACAATACATGATGACTTGGAAACATATTCCATAAAGTGTTTAGCCTGTTCACAAAGAACAGGTTCTGTTCACAAAGAACAGAACACTTTAAAATTGCCCAAGCTGCTCAACAGTGTAGAGCAGCGTAGACAGTTTATGTCCAGCCTGTTCAGCAGACAGAGCAGCTTGGACAAACTGTCTTAGTTGCAACACATGCAAAATATAGAACAGCTTTAGACTGATATTGCAAATCATTTTCAGGTTTCAATAAGACATATAATAGGCCTTAAATTCAACCTTCAAATGCATCAACAGGTTTGATTATAAATCTCCCCCTCAGATGTAGAACAGGTTTGACTGAGGCCTTTTTGTGCCTAACACCCTCTGATTCAGAATGAAGCAGGGACATCCAAACACATGGAAATAACTAATGTTTGGCCTCCTCCCTTTGATTAACTCATAGGGAGTCTTGTTGAACCTTTTCACCAACAAGGATCTATTCTTGAAGTTCAGGTGTGATAGCCTTTTCTGCGATAACCAGTTCAGGTCTGCATTGCTTCTTGAGATAAAGCCGGTTTCAGTTGTGGGATCAGCAGATTTCATGTTCACAACATATACACCTTTCTTTCGTTGCGCACACAGCACAACTTTACCTTGGGGATCCAATATGTAACCCAGGTGCTCATCAAAGTTAACCTTCTAGCCAGCGTCACACAGTTGGCTTATGCTTACAAGATTATGTTTCAGCCCAGACACATAGGCTACCCTTTTGAATACAGTAGCACCAGCTTGAAGAGTTCCATATCCTTCTGTGGATCCCTGTACATTGTCACCAAATGTGACTTTTTGCCCTTTTTCAGGCCTGAGATCACTCAGCAGGTCCTTGCAACCTGTCATATGTCCTGAGCAGCCACTGTCCAAGTACCAAACCTGGGATGATTGTTTGTCTTGCAGAGTGTCATGAGAAAATATTAGTTGTTTTTAGGGGAACTCATCATAGGGATAAGTTCTCCTACTTCATCAATATTTGTTGATGGATCAGTTATATTCACCCTAATATTTCCTATTTGGATAGTATCAGCTTGGATACCATCCTCATTGACTATGTTACTTCCAACACTTCTCGTTTTTGCAATGATGGAACTAGCAGAGTCAACAGGCCTCATGTCCTCAGTTTCATGATAGTCTTTGGCCATATGTGTCTTCTTCCCACACTTATAACATTTTCTCATTTTAGCCTTTTTGGAAGTAAGAGCCTCCAGAAAAATATTCTGAATTATTTTTGTTGATTTCGTCAGCAGGTTTAGCAAACTTATTACTGTATTTAGATGAATCAACAGTTTGGGTGGAAGGAACATGGCAACAGCTTTGCCTGTGTCTTCTTTCATCTTTTTGGGAGGACAAATATCAAACACAGGAAGCTTGATTGGCCTTTAACCTTCCACAGGTTTAGGAAACTTATTCCTAAATTTCCCAGGTTGAGCAATGGCCTTTTGCCTTTGCTATTACTGAGATTTGATGGATGTTGCCTATCAACATAATCACAACTTTTGGTTTTGGAAAACTTACCTTCATTTATAACCAATTTTCCACTACGATTTAAAAACCTATTTGAAATCACAGCAGATTTACTTTCAACATGAGACTTACCCCTGTTGAAAATAGGTTGTTTACCTTTTGAAATTTTTTTCTCAAAATGATTAGCGTCAAAAGGATTAACAGGTCTCTTACTATCAGCTTTAGACCCAGAGCCTGTTTTGTCAACAAGTTTAGAATCCACAGCTGCAGGTTGAGCTTGTTTTCCTTTCTTTTGCTTGTGTGAACCAGCAGAGCACTTAGCTGGCTGATTTGATGGAGAACATATTCCATCAACAGTTTTTGGGGCTTTTTCACACAACCTGTCAGTATTTTGAGGCCTGACAAACCTGTTTGTTGAGACTATTACCATTTACTTTCTGGATGAAAGTGCTCAGAAGCTCACCAAGAGTGGATAAGTCATTTTTCAGATTATTCATCTCAACAATGGAAACTGCTTTGTCAAGATCTCCTCCAAGATAGGCTTGGATTTGTGCGGGGATCTATTGACTGATGCAATGGCTGACTTTTTGTGCAGATTGGCACCAAGAGTCAACAATCCTTTGAAGCTTTGCATGTTTTATGTCCGTTTCTCTCTTTTCCTCTAATAAAATGGAATTGATGTGTTTTAATTCATCAAGCTCAGTTTCCAACTTATGGAAACTGTCCAGTTTACTAGTTTTTATGTGAAGATCAGTTTTAAGCTTAGAGATTTCAGATAGTAAAACATTGTGCTTCTCAACAGCGACTTTTAAATCAACAAGCATATATTCAAACATTTTTACTTCTTCGTCAGAACTGTAGGCCATAAAATGTTGTACCTTGTACATCATTGTAGGATTCCAGTTCTCTAAGCTGTTGAAGGCTTCAGCTTCAACCAGGTCTTGTTTGAAGTTGCTTGTTGATGGGACATCAGTGTTGGTCATCAGACAGTTGTTATCTTCTTCATCTGAAGATTAGTCAGATTCCTCCCAATCACATGTCTCGGCCATGAGTCCCTTTTGCTTGTTGGAAGCCACTGAGTTTTCGAACTTTTTCAGCTTAACCATGGCCTTAAGGTACTTAACCCTGTAGCCATCGTCCCTGTTTGTCTTGAATGGTTTGGATGATTGACCAACAGCTTTAGACACAAAGTCAGCAGCTATGTAGTCATTCTTGCCACATTTAAAGCACTCAGCCTTAGTTTTTTTTCAAATGCCTTCTTTCTGATGCCATTTGAGTTCCTCTACAGCATTCTTCCACCAAACCTCTTCTTGTTGAACTTCTTGACAAGCATTGCAATCATTTGCTCTTCTTCAAGTTCAGCAAGATCTTCACAGTCTTCCTCTTCAGACATCTCTTCCCTTTCATCATGAGCCTGTTGATCAGGTTGTGTGAACACATCACATACCTGACGAACAGGTTGTCTCACGCTGGCCACCAAGGCAGCACCTCTCTTAGACATTTCCAAGGCATTTCTTTTCTGTTGCCTTGACTGCTCATCATTCAGTAGGGATCCATACAAATTTACAAGATCTATACCTTTGATGGTTCCTGAATTTCTCAAGATAGTAGAAAAATAGTTCCATTCTTCAGGCAAGATGTCCAAGAACTTGTTCACCAGAGTTAAACTGTCCTTTGTGATCCCCACAGCTTTGAGATCATTGATAAGAGCAGTGAACCTAGTATAGGTTTCTGTGAGAGTCTCCTTTGGTTTTGCATAGAAGAGTTCATACTGTCTAACAAGATTGTTAATCCAGTTATCCAGTGTGATTGTGGGACCTTCATAGACGGTACACAAAGTATACCACATCTCTTTTGCAGTCTTCATTTTCTCAACCAGTTTGAAGAGATCATCAGGAAGAGAAATGACCAGGTTATTCCTGGCTTTTGCATCAAGAGCAACCAGCCTTTTGTCTTCATCATTCCATTGAGTTTTGGCCTTCTCAAAGGTATCGATCTCAGGGGAAGCTCCTTCAACAGCAGGAGTGATAGATTTAACAGAAGTTGGCACATAGGGACCTTCCATTACTATCTCTGGCAGTTGTAAATCCGGATTCTCTAAGTAGATCGTCATTCCGCACTTCCAACCAGAGAAGTTTTAATGATTGAACCATTATCATAGTAAGAGGAGGAACTGGCAGCACTGTTGTCCATGGGAAAGTAGAGAGAATGAGAGATCTAGAGTTAACACACACTCTATCTGCTCTAATACCAGTTATAGGTCCCAAAACGTTTCCCTAGACTATTGTTCTAAGCTGTAGAGGGGGGGGGGGGGGGGGGGGCGGTGAATACAGCAAATTAAAACTCAACACTCTTTTCTCAATGTTTGTGTATACTATTAACAAGTGTTAACTACAAAGAAGCTTGACTGTGGAAAGGTTCAAGCTGAGATGACGGATACAACAGATGTTCAACTAATCTAAGACACACTCAGACTAGATACAATGAATACACTCACTTTGATGAACTCACTGATTTTACAAGACACAGATGGACAGCTTGAATAGGAGCAGCTTAGACACACGTTACTGTTCTATTCAAGCACACTTGCATGCTTGGAATAACACACTTCAATGCACGATCTGAATTTCTCTCTCTTGGTTCTCACAATCCTTAGAACCTTCCTTTTATACTCTCACTGGGAATCTCAATGAAGCTTCTTCATTGGACGATGCGATAGTGGGATGTCTTTCCAAAAAGACAAAACAACTTTTTTGCACATTCTGAAAAAGCAGACTTGTCTTCATGTGGCAGAATCTTTGTCTTTTTCTTTTTGTCTCTGTTGCATAAGCCTTTAACTAAAAGAGAAATGTCAACTTTGCACATTTCTTCTTTTGTTAAGGCCATTTTGATATAAGAAATGATCTGTCACCCATTTCAAATATCCTTTTGTCTTCATGTAACAGAACAGCGTAGGCAGGCTTTTGCAGTTTCTGTTTTCCACTTTGTCTTCGACTTGTAAACTGATCTTGTAGCCAAAAACAATACATGCGGACTTGGAAACATATTCCATAAAGTGTTTAGCCTATTCACAAAGAACAGATTATGTTCATAAAGAACAGAACACTTAGAATCTGTCAAAGCTGCTCAACAGAACAAAGCAGCTTAGACGGTTTATGTCCATCCTGTTCACCAGACAGAACAGTTTGGACAATCTGCCTTTGTTGCAACGAATGCAATAGGGTAAACAGCTTTGACTCATATTGCAAATCACTTTTCAGGTTTCAATAAGGCATAAATAGGCCTTAAATTTTACCTTCAAGTGCATCATACAGGTTTGATTAAAAATCTCCCCCTAAGATGTGGAGCAGGTTTGACGGAGGCCTTTTTGTGCCTAACAGTAAACAACTAATTAATTACTAATTATCAAAAGTAAGCATAATGGCATGACGGAATGGGAACCAACCCTCATTATATGTCTGTCATCCACAAAATACAATGACTACTCACTAAAATAGTAGCGAGCTACTGTCCATGCAACGAGTCTCAACTGGTGCCTGCAGTGTCCCTAGCATCGGGTCTCGTACATGAGATGCACATTTAAAAGAACTGTCAGCTAAGAGATAGTGCCTACAAAACAACGTTAAAATAAGATTATAAAATGGTTAGCACAATATATCAACAAAGAATCAACTCTACATGTGGCCGACAACAACAGCCCGACGCCTCATCGGGAGAGACCCGGAATAGCCTGCAAAGCCCACTCCACAAATTAGTGGCTTAGCCAGGACCTCCGGGTTGGGAATGACCTAACAGGCCTCGACTCCTCGTATCGTGCTCTGCTGTGTGCTAATGACTATCAACGTACAACAGGGATCCGCAAGGGAGCCGTATAGTAAACAACAAACCTCTTGGAAAATGTAGTTATCAAATTTAGTGCATCTACTAGAAGAAGGTATGTAACTCACCAGAAGCACGACTACTATCTCGATATCTACAACGCTCTCGAGCGATCCTAGGCTCAACTACAAATCTTAGCAACAAATAAATACAACTATAATGTAATACTAGTTAACGAACTCATAACAACTATACTACTGAACTCACGGACTCAACACAAGTCATCAAATCCAACCCCATGAGAGCGGCCTTGATCGCGGTCGCGATCAGCCCATGATCTGCTTCTCGGACGCATTCCCACTACCAGCGACCAACCTACACCGCCTCACCCGGATCGCGGTTGCGACCAGGGGAGCGCGGCCGCAATGCGGGGACGAATAGAGCAGTGTAGGCTCTTTTTTTTGTTGCCATGGAGGTTTCATTCTCCAATTCGAAATCTACATATATCATTTGTTGTAAACTAACCCAAACTACATTTAACGACTTCATACAACAATTTAACTCATTTTGGTACCAATTACTAACCTTAACGATCTTTTCTTTCTTGAATTTGAACTTTAACTTGGAGAAAATGATGATGGAATTAAGTCCCTGGGTTATGGCTTCTTTTGATCATCCTTCTCAACTTCTGTGTCTTTCTCTTGCTTAGCTGGAGACACTCACACACACACTCCTGATTTTACCTGCACAAAATGAGCAAAGCAAGCAAACAATCTCGATTTATATACGTTTTGGGTCTCAAACCCAATTAAAACGGGTATAATACTCAATACCCACTAATTATTACCCGTAAACCCAATTACTCATAATTAATACTTCGAGTTTAAAATGTTATTTAACTCAATAAAACAACCCCAGTTTCATAATTACCACTAAATCAGTCATTATCTCAACCGATTAGGATTTACACGTAATAGTAATCCACTTTGTCAATTCACATGTAACTCACCTATTAAATTTCACCAACTCATTAAAATAATTATCAAGGCCAATAAATAAATTCTAAGTAGCTGTTACTGGTTTCCGAATGTTACACCATGTTCTACTTGATTTCGGTTCAAACCGTTCTTATATGGCCATTACCTTCTTTGATTATCTTTCTATTCCTTTTGCACTGTCGAAACCGATCATTATCGAGAGACTTGATGGTAGTACTGTGTTGGTGTGTTAGGTATATCATGAGTGTATTTAAGAGTTAGACGGTCACAGATTTCAAATCGATCTTCTACCAATGGAAATTAGTAGTTTGGATGTCTTTTAGGGATAGTCTGGCTGACAGCTCGTCAAGCAGATATTTTATGCCTATGTCCGAGAATGAATATGCTACATTATACAAGGAGAAGAGAAAGGAGGAGTTGGCGATTGTTTCGTTGAAACGTGCGCAAAGGTATATACCTAAAGGCTGTACTACATTCTTCGCCTATGTGGTAGACACGAAGAAGGAGAAATAGAAGGCCTGTCAAGTGCCAGTGGTTTGGTAATTTCCAGATGTGTTTCTATACGAGTCACAAGCACTATCACCTAAGCATCAAGTCGAGTTTCGAATCGACCTAGTTCTCGGGGTAGCGCTAATTGCGCGTACACCATATCGAGTATCCCCCACCGACATGCGCGAGATGATGACCCAGTTCAGGATCTTCAAGATGGGGGCTTTATCCATTCTAATTCCTCTCCTTGCAATGCTTCTGTGTTGTTTTCAACATAAAAGGATGGACGCATGCATATGCATATTGAATACAAGGAGCTGAATAATGTGACGGTGAAGACTCGTTATCCTCTACTGCATATTGATGACCTCCTCGATCAGCTTCAAGGATAGAGTTTAGTTTCGAAGATCGATTTGAGGTCAAGGTATTATCAGCTTTGAGTCCGAGACAAGGATGTCCCTAAAACTGCTTTTAGTTACCGTTACGGTCCTTATGAGTTTTTGGTCATGCCATTTGGGTGACCTACGTGCCGACAGCGTTTATGGACCTGATGGATCGGTTCTGCATACCAATGTTAGACTGGTTCATGATAGTATTTATCGATAATATATTGATTTATTCTCAGAGTGCCCAGGAGCATGGGCAACATCTACGCGATGTGTTGCAGGTCCACACCTAGAGAGTATGAACGCTAGGTTCTCAGAGTGCAAAGTTTGACTTCGAGAATTATAGTTTGTGGGACATGCGATGACTGGTGATGGCATACAGGTAGACCTAGCGAAGGTGGAGGCAGTTATTGCTTGGGAACAACCGAAAAACCATTCCTATTTTAAGGTTAACCGAATCGGTTTTTCTATTATATTTTGTTCTGTTAACCGAACCGGAAAAAAACCTTCAGTTTACGGTTTCAGTTTAAATTCACGATTTCGGTGATGGACGGGTAACCGAAAACCAAAAGAAATTTAATTTTATATTTTTTTTAAATTTTATGCCTAAAAATATAAACATTTATCCCAACAATAATGTAAAAGGAGAATTTCATATATACCCTTCCAAAAATTCTTAATATCACATGTACCCAACTTAAAATTTTAATATTATATATATCTCTGATAAACATCATAATATCATATATATACCCAATTTTAATAATTAATATCACATACACAATTAACTGAATATATATTCTTTCTTTTCTTTTTCTTTTTGAATTTATAGTTGTATTGCATTTTTTTTTAATTTAGTATATATCTTTCATTTTCTATATACATTAGTTTCTATTTTTCCAATATTACTTTCGTTTTATAATTACTGTTTTTTCTAGTTTACTTTATATAATTTTTAGAATTTTTATAGTAAGTTTACAAAAATAAATTATATATAATTATTTAAAGGGATATATATTTTTATTTAAGTTAGATAAATTTAATATTTTGAAGGACTAGTTGAAGGAAGAAATAAGTAAGGGTGTAATGATCATTAATTAATAATCAATATTAGATCTGAGTTTTAAATGTTATAAAAATAAATAAATTAATTACATTGGATATATATTATATTAATGATGTTTAAGAGGGATATACGTGATATTAATTATTAAAATTGGGCATATATGATATTATGATGTTTAGGAAGGATATATATGATATTAAAATTTTAAGATTGGTATATATGATATTATGAAGTCTTGGAGGGGTATATATGAAATTCTCCCTAATTTAAAATTATAACCTATTTATTAGTCTGAATTATTTTTTAACTTCAAAACAACAAAAATATACACTAGAACAATTTAGTTTAGAAAATTAATAAATAGTTTAATGTTCAATCTTTTTAAATATATTATATAGATAATTTGTATTTTTATTTCTCGCTTTAATTATCTTAGACATTTATAGTTTTTAGACAACAATTGTTAGATATAATAATTGAAAAATTAATTATTTAAACAAAAAATGGATAATTGGTAAATTGAATAACCGAACCGAAAAAACCAGTTAATCGATTGTCAGTTAACCGGTTTTTTAGGTTTAGGTATAGGTTTAGGTTCAACAAATCCTCGAACTGGTATTTTCGGTTAACAATCTGAAATGTGATTTCGGTTCGGTTAACCATCCATGAACTCCCCTAGGTATTACCACCATTTCATTTCGGGTTTCTCTAAGATTGCGGGACCATTGACAATGCTTACGAGACTGTCAATTCTGTTTGTCTGGACTGAGGATCAGGAGAATGCCTTCTTGGAGCTGAAGAAACAATTGTGTCAAGCACCTGTCTTGTCATTACCAAAAAGGACTGAGCACTTCGTACTTTATTGGGATTCGTCGTTTACTATGTTTGGGTGTCTTCTGATGTAGAGAGACTGAGTTATTGCGTATGCCTCCCAACAGCTTTGAAGTTACTAGGTGAACCATGTTGTTCACAATCTGGAGTTGGACGCCATCATTTTTGGTTTGAATATACGGAGACGTATTCTGTATGAGACTCATTTTACTGTGTTTAATGAAAATAAGAGTCTCTAGCACTTGTTTAGCCAAAAGGAGCTGATTATGAGGCTGCGTCATAGTCTTGAGCTCATGAATGACTACGATTGCAAGATCCAGAACCACCAGGGGATACGTTTGTCTCTTAGTGCATGATAATTAGGGTTTATTGACATTACGTGATAGAGGCTGGGTTCCCATGTTGGGAATCTTCGAAGATTGATACTTGACGAGTAACACAAGTCGAGACTGGCGATACACCTGGGAACTATTAAGATGTACAAGAACCTCTTTCACCGATGGCCATGGAAGAAATTTGGAGGTTGCTAAGAATGTACAGGAGTGTATGATACGACTATAGTGAAGCGCGAGCATCAGAAGTCACACGACAGACTCCAGCTGCTCGAGACACGCAAGTGGAAGTGGCACCACATACCAATCAACTTTGTCGTCCGACTTCCGTGAACTGAGGGGGCATGATATGATATGGATAACAGTGGACAGATTAACGAAGATTGCACAATTGTTAGCCATTTGCGAAACGACGTCGATGGATCATATGGCTCAATTGTATATGGATGAGGTTATAGCACGACAAGAGATACATGATTCTATCACTACCGATTACGATAACCGTTTTACTTCTATTTTTTGGTAGATTTTCTAGCGTGAGCTAGGTACTCGAATTCAGCTCAGCACTACTTATCATGAACAGACCGACTGTTAGTCTAAGCATACTAATCATATGATGGAGGATATGTTGTGGGCCTATGTGATTGGCTCAGGGGGTAGGTATGACGTTCATCTTCCATTAGTAGAATTTACTTATAATAACATGTATCATGCCACTATCAAGATGACACCTTTTGAGGCACTCTATGGCCGTAAGTGTTTGACTCCAAGTAACAGCCCGAACTCAAATTAACATATATTAGCATGTTGAAGGTAATTTAAGGTCAATTTAGTAATGTAATTTATGTTAAGATGATAAAGTTATGGTTAAAGGTTAATTGTGTTATATTTATATAAAGTTGAAGTCAGGGGTGTAAAATGTCAAATCTCCAAAATCTTTATATAGGTAAGTGCGGAATTAAATGGTCATCAAATTGCCACTGTTTATTTCATTCTCATGTAAACTGAATCTAAGAGCTGCTGTCTCTAGATTTTCTAAACTTCTCACTATAATTTCATCCACAAATCTTGATTATAATTGAAGGTTCAAGTTAAAATGAATTTGTTTAAGGATCATCAACAAGTATCTAGCATATGAACAAGGTAATTCCATATTTACAATCATTTAATGTATGTGTTTAAAAGTTTACGACTTTCATGAAGTTTATGAATATTTGAAGTCATTCAATAATCAAATTAACATATCAAATGTGCATAAAACATCAATATAAGTTCATGCATGCCATATATTTGTATTTAATTGTTGTTTATGAAAAAACCTAGAAAGAATTTCAACGTTTTCGTATTGAATGTGAGACTTAGTCTCGGATAAGTGTGGGTTGTAGGAGCAGTCCGAGATTTAGCTAATAAGGCTTTATATTGGTTTATCAATTAATTGCTGGATCATTTAACAATTTATTCCCCATTAATCCATTCTAAACTTTGCTTTAAGTAATATATATATATATATATATATATATATATATATATATATATATATATATATATATATATATATATATGGAATTCCAATCCCGTGAAGACCACCTGTGATACACTTGCCACAATAACCACAATTACATCACCCAGGATTAATCACATCACATGATACATTAATCATCTGAAATACTTAGTATAATACAAGAAATTGAAAGTACATAATTAAATTCTACGTCAAACACCCTACGGTGCTATAAGGTTCCAATCTAATTTCCACATACTCAATAATTATTACAACAAACCCAAATATTTCAATGTTGTCCCTATGTATTAGTTACCGATTGAGTAGTAGAGAATCTTCCAAGACTCCACAATATACAACCTAGCTAGAAGTTCCAGCAACGGATTTTCCTTTTCTAGAAGAATGTGGACAACTGAGGGGTAAGCAAAGCTTAGTGAGTACAGAGATTACATATTCTACAAGTCTCTATGCAGCACACAAGAGTAACACCGGCGACACATGATGTATACCCTCTTCGTACACGAAGTACGGCATTGAGTCGCAGGTCCATCGAGCCATTGCTCAGCACAAACTAATCATATAAGGCGAATTTTTCATCTGGGGTGTTACACTGCTCTTCGGGACCTCGAAGTGATCTGCTCCAGATAATATAGCCTCAGTAACACCATATTGAAAGATGTGGCTCGCAAACCCATCAAGTTGATGCACAACAAGTAAACAGAACATGTAAAAACATGTATACAAGCAACAATGTGCACAAAAATACACACAAGTTAGTAGAATGCCAGACGAATAGAATGAACATGTCTCGGCAGACAATAGCTAACATAAAACAAATGTAAACATACGCAATCTTAAGTACTCACAGTGGGTGCGTTAAGCAACTTCAGTTAACATTTTTTCTCTTCGGGATTTCAATGGGAATCACATAGTACCCCACTATGTGTTTAACAACACCACAAGGGACCTGTTACATTTTTCATTGGAAACAAATTATCATTGTATGTTTATAAATAGTTTTCATCAAGTTTTCACAAATTATAGTGTTAAATCTTCGGATTCGCCATCCGGAATTCATATTTAAAACCCAAAGTTCGAATTGCTATTAGGCATAAAGGACCCATTATTAAATGCCTTATTATCATACCAAAGATATCTCAAAAGTTTGATTATTAAACCAGACATTCGGGACCTCTAAACCATAACCGCATTTCGCTAGAAGTGAGGCTGACTCGCCGAGTGGACTTGCAGATGTGCAAGTCACAGCGGGTTTTAAAGAAAAATTTGCCAAAATCGATTTTAAGACACATGCATTCCATACAAATGTTATATAAACGTATATTGGGTGTTTCTAAACTGTTTTCCCCATCCATAACATCCAAATTCAACAAGATTGTACCAAAAATGAGTAAATTGGTCAGGAACACAAAAACATAAAAAATCATCATTTCTTACCTTTTTGGATAAATCAGTGATCAATTCTTGTTTACGTATCTTCCATGAACTTCAATTGATGATTTCCAACAATTTCATACATGCAACAACATTTCATCAGATTTAAAATCCGAATTTTGCATCTTTAACTCTTCAAAATAAAACCCCAAATATAGAAATTATTTATCTTACCTTTAACTCTGATTTGAATCTTGTTATATCAACTTTGATCCATGAATTTCTCTCCAAAATATCAATTTCCAGCAGATTATTTAGAGAGAGTGAGAGTTTGAGAGCATGAAGGTCAAAAGGTTGGAATGAAGAAATGAAAGACACAATTGTCTTTTATTCATCACTTTTGGTTAATGTCATAAGTGGCCCCTCCACTTGCCTTATTTCATTAAATAGAGTTTTAATCTTTATTATGACCACTAACACTTACATTTCATCATACTTAATTAATATTTTGAATTTTTAAAATTTTTTAATTACTTAACATAACAACCAACTTTTTAAGTTTCCGAATACATAATTTTCATACATAATCCAACTTGATTACATTAAATACAAAATTTAAACTAAATATCCCCAATTACAATAATTTAAATCTTAGGATGTTACAACATGGGATCCGCCACACTCAAACTTTGTCTTGGAAGTTACTCGGATTCGAAAACTTGCGGCTACTTCTTCAACATATCTGTCTTTGTCTCCCATGTGTGGTTTGATCCTTTGTGATGCTTCCAGCGTATAAGCACAATTTAAATCTCTTTATTCCTTAGATTCTTGACGTTAGTATCCAATGCACATTCCGGCTCTTCCACATATCGGAGCCTTTCATCAATCTGCAACTCAGTATGATCGGCCCAATCCTCATTTCCAGTAGTAAAAGATTTCCTAAGGTTTCCCACATGAAATACCGGATGTATGCTCGACATCTCCTTAGGCAACTCCAAATGATAAGTTTAATTTCCCACCTTTTCTATTATTATGAAAGGGCCTACAAACCTTGGTGCTAGCTTGCCTCTTTTAACAAAACGAGTAACACCTCTTATAGGTGATACTTGTAGATAAACCCAATCATCTATCTCAAAGTTAATCGGTTTGTGATTCAATCATGATAAATTTTCTGTCGATCTTGAGCCGCTTTCATATTCTGTCTGACATGTTGTATCTTCTCGTTTGTCTCTTGTAGCAACGGAGGCCCATCAATTGGAGTCTCTCTTGTTTCTCTCTAACATGTAGGAGTCCTACATCTTCTTCCATATAATGCCTCAAACAGTGCTTTCTTAATAGTAGCATGATAACTATTATTGTATGAGAACTCTATTAATGGTAGATGTTCATCCCAATTACCACCCAGATCTATAATGCAGGACCACATAATATCTTCAAGCGTGAGCATGGTCCTTTCACTTTAATGATCGGTTTATGGACGATAGGTTGTACTCATGGCGATCCTCGTACCTAACCCTTCTTCTAATGCTGAGGAGGTGAAGCGACTATCTCGATAAGATATAATAGACTTTGGGACTCCATGTCTAGTGATAATCTCACTCATATAAATCTGTGCCAATCTGTCCCATCAATAACTTTCTCTGATTAGTATAAAGTGAGCAGACTTAGTTAATCTATCTATAATGACCCAAACAACATCATGTTGACGCCTAGTCATCGGAAACTTGGTAACAAAGTCCATGGTAATACGTTCCCACTTCCATTCGGGAATGGGAAGTGGTTGCAAACTGCCATATGGTTGTTGATGTTCGGCTTTCACAAGTCGACAAGTTCTGCATCATTGAACATAGTTACCAATGTCCTTCTTCAATCCGGGCAACCAAAAGTCAGCCTTTATATCATTATACACCTTTGTGCTCACAGGATGTAAAGAACACATCGACTGATGTGCCTCTTCGATAATCACATTTCTCATACCCCAAAACATTGGCACCCAAATCCTCCCATTAACACATTTCAGGCAACACTCACTTGTTTCCATAATCTTCTTCTGCACTCTGATGTCCTTAGCACCAACAGTTTCTTCCTTTAAAGCTTTCACTTGAGCAGCTTTTACATCATCAATAATCGTGGAGGTCAACATTGTAGAAGTCATCATGTAGCAACAGTCCTTAGAATATGCTTTACGGCTTAAAGCATCGGCTACCATGTTGGCCTTACCCGGATGATAAAGGATCTCACAATCATAATACCTTTGAAGTTCCATTGATCGTCTTTGCCTTATGTTGAGCTCTTTCAGACTAAAAATGTACTTTAAACTCTTATGGTCTGTAAACAATTGACACTTAGTCCCGTACAAGTAGTATCACCATAACTTCAAAGCAAACGTAACAGCGGTTAACTCTAGGTCGTGTGTTGAATAGTCTTTCTCATGCAACTTTAGTTGTCTCGATGCATAAGCAATGACTTTCCCATGCTGCATCAGTACAACTCCTAATCCCAGCCTCGATGCATCCGTATAAACCACAAAATCTTCATTATCCTCAGGTAGGGAAAGTATCGATGCTTCGCTTAAAGTTTTCTTCAAGATTTCAAATGCTTCTCATTGTTCAAATTCCCACACACACGACACATTCTTTTTCGTAGAGCAGTCAAAGGAACTACAATCTTTGAGAAGTGTTTTATAAACCTTCTATAAGAACCCGCCAATCTAAAAAAACTTCTTATTTCTGTAGCCGAGAGGTGGCTCCAAGTTCTTTATTGCTTCCACTTTAGCTGGATCCACCAAAATCCCAGCTCCCGAAATCACATGCCCCAAAATTGAATCTGTTGCAACCAAAACTCACATTTTGAGAACTTGGCATATAACGTTTCGTTACTCAATGACTCTAGTAGCTCTTTCAAATGTATAGCATGCTCAACTTCAGACTTAGAGTATACCAAAATATCATCAATAAACACAATTACCGATTTCTCTAACATCTGTCTACAAACTCTGTTCATAAGATCGATAAAAGCAGTCGCGACGTTGGTTAACCCAAATGCCATAACCAGAAACTCGTAATGCCTATAACGAGTCCTGAAAGCCGTTTTCGGTACAACATCCTCTCGAACTTTCAACTGATGGTATCCCGACCGCAAAACAATCTTAGAAAAGACGCTGGCCGCATGCAACTGATCAAACAAGTCGTCAATTCAGCGGATACTTGTTCTTTATAGTTAACTTGTTCAGCTCACAATAATCGATGCACTTTCTCATTGGGTCATCCTTCTTTTTCAGAAATAGTACGGGTGCTCCCCACGGCGAAGAACTCTGTCTAATGAAACCTTTATCCAACAACTCTTGAAGTTGTTTCATCATCTCTTGCATTTCGATAGGCGAGAGACGGTAAGGAGAACGAGATATAGGAGCAGCTTCAGGGATCAAGTGAATTCAAACTTCCACTTGTCTCACAGATGGCACACCAAACAAGTCTTCCGGAAACACATCCGTGAATTCAGAGAAAAAACAGGCACATTGGACACAGTTTTCTTTTCAGCCTTCGCATAAATAGCATATGCCAAGTAAGACTCACAACCCTTAGGAACCATCTTTCGGTCCTTCGCAATCGTCAATAGATACTGATCCCCGCTTCTCCTATCCCCGTATATGCAGATCTCTCGCCCGTCCGGAGTAATTATCTTTATCATTCTTCTCTTACAAACTATGCGAGCTTCGTTTTCGATCAGCCAGTACTTTCCGACAATTACATCAAACACACTGAACTCTATCGGGATTAAGTCAAGATTGAAGACTACATCTTCTATCACTAGAGTACAATTACGATAGATGTGATCTTCTTTAACCAATGTGTTACTATCAGTTTCAATATCAAGCACATCAGATAACTTACAATGAGGCATTGACAGTTGTAGAGCAAAAATAGTATACACAAACGACCGATTGGCACCAGAATCAAACAAAAGTCATGCAAGCATAGAATTAACAATAAACATACTCGTGACCACCTCCGGGTCTTCCTTGGCCTCTTCCACAGTTATTTGAAATGCACGAGCAGGTGACATTTGTGGCTGGTTCCGGCAGTTGACTAAACCACCACTTTATCCCCCAAAAGATCGCGTCGAAGATGGAGCAGCAGTCGGAGTTCCCTTCTTAATATTCCTACCATATAGACCCCATACTCCACACTTATGGTAGGCATCGACTTTTTGTGGGCACTCATTTTGGTAGTGACCCAATTCTTCACAACAAAAGCAACCGCGTCTATTAATGCACTTACAAAAATGTTCGAGTCGACATCTGTTATAGTATTGTGGTTCCATGTTGATTGAGTACACACGAGCTTGATTAGAAGAACCAGATGGTAGACGATACGCCTGCTGAGAGAAATATTGTGATGAACGAGAGGAACCAGAGTAGCCTCCCTCTAATTGACGCTTCGGTAGCGACGGCTGAGTAGGATTAGCAGATGCGGCAGCAGACCCAATAGCATACCCTAACATTATCAGTATTTGCTCAACATTCCTGGCAGCCTCTAGTAAGCCAGCAAATGTAGGGTAGTGGGTGTTTCTCATTATTCTCCTGATTTGTAAGTCAAGACCAGCCTCAAATCTTGTCACTTTCCTTTATTCGGTATCAACTTGATGAGGCACAAAAAAACTTAGCCTCGTGAACTCTACAACATATTGTGACACTGACTTAGTTCATTGCATCAGTGTCATAAACATGGCTTCCAGTCTTATGCGCTCATCAGCCGGGCAGTATTTCTAAGTAAATATCTCGGTGAACTCAGCCCAGGTCATAACAGACACCTTCATCAAGGTTAACGCGTTACCCGTGTAATTCCACCACATAACAGCATCTTTGGTGAACACAGCATTAGCAAATCGGACCATGTCCTTTTCAGCACAATCACTGATTCGGAATGACCTTTCAGTTGTTGTTCTCCATTCCAGTGCAACAACAGCATCACCCAGCCCATCAAACTCCACTGCTCCATTTCCCTTAAAGTCCTTAAACCAACAACCCTTGGGCTTACTTGATGACCCAGTGTTGTCATCTAGATTATCATCATTGCCATATTTCTCCTTATTCATTCTCTTGTCCTCCCTTCTCTTAGCTTCGGCCTCATCTCGAGCTCGAAATTGTTCTTGAATCATCTTGTTTTATTCTGCCATCATTGCTAGCATCATTTCTCTTGTCTCTTGTTCTGTCATTCCTTCTCCAGACATATTCTCAAATTTAAAACATATAACTTTTTTAAAAGTCAGGTCATTTATTTAAAGACACCACCCATTATCCTCTATAAAACTAAATTTCCTAAAATTACTAGATCGTATCCAATCTTAGTTCAAATCATTACTTATAATCACTACACGTCATCACCTAGGTTTGAGCTCAAGACCACCCGGACACTAAAATCTCAAACTACTACTCTGATACCATTCACTTTGTTACCCTTTCCACAATAACCACAATTATAACACCCATGATTAATGAAATCACATAATACATTAATGATCTGAAATACATAGTACAATACAGGAAATTGAAAATACATAACTAAAATCTAAGTCAAACACCCTACGGTACTACAAGGTTCCGATCTAATTTCAACATACTCAATAAATATTACAACAAACACAATTATTTCAATGTTGTCCCCATATATCAGTTACCGATTGAGTAGTAGAGAATCTTCCAAGACATCACAATATAAGTCATAACTAAATGGTCCAGCAGCGGATTTTCCTTTTCCTTAAAAATGTAGACAACTGAGGGGTAACCAAAGCTTAGTGAGTACAGAGATTACTCACTCTACAAGTCTTTATGCAGCACACAAGAGTAACACCGGCGACACATGTCGTATAACCTCTTTGTACACGAAGTACAGAAATGACCGCAGCTTCAATCGAGCCCTTGCTCGACACAAACCAATCATCTGAGGCGAAATTTTGATCGGGGGTGTTACACTACTCTTCGAACCTCGAAGTGATCTGCTCCAAGTCATGTAGTCTCAGGAACACTATATTAACAGATGCGGTTCGCAAGCCCATCACGTTGATGCACAACAAAGGAACTGAACATGTAAAAACATGTATACAAGAAACAATGTGCACCAAAATACACACAAGTTAGTAGAATGCCAAACAAATAGAAACAACATGCCTCAGCAGACAATATATAACATAAAACAAATGTAGACATATGCAATCATAAGTACTCACAGTGGGTGCGTTAAATAACTTCAATTAATATTATTTTTCTTCGGCATTTCAATAGGAATGACAAAGTACCCCACTATGTGTTTAACAACACCACAAGGGACCTGTTACATTTTTCATAGGAAACATATCATCATTGTATTTTTATTAATAGTTTTCATCAAGTTCTCACAAATTAAAGTGTTAAATCTTCGAATTCGACTTCCGGAATTCATATTTAAATCTCAAAAGTTTGATTATTAAGCCAAAAAATTGGGTCCTTAACCAGAACCGTGTTTCGAAAGAACTGAGGCTGACTCGCCGAGTCTGCCTGTCCGACTCGCCGAGTCGACTTGCAGATGTGCATGTCGCAGCTAAAGGTTTTGAACAAATATTTTCCAAAATCGATTTTCAGCCACATGCATTCCATTCAAATGTTATATAAACATATATGCGGTGTTTCTAAACTATTTTTCCCATCCATGAAATCCAAATTCGTCCAGATTGAACCATAAATGAGTAAATTTCTCAAGAACACAAAGACATACAAAAATCAACATTTCTTACCTTTTTGGATAAATCAGTGATCGATTCTTGTTTCTGTAGCTTCCATGAAATTCAATTGATGATTTCCAACTATAATTTCATACATGCAACAACATTTCATCAGATTTAAAATCCGAATTTAGCACCTTTAACTCTTCAAAATAAAACCCCAAACATAGAAATTATTTATCTTACCTTAAACTCTGATTTGAATCTTGTTATATCAACTTTGATCCATGAATTTCTCTCCAAAATATCAAATTCCAGCAGATTATTTATAGAGTGTGAGAGTTTGAGAGCATGAAGGTCAAAAGGTTGGAATGAAGAAATGAAAGACACAATGGTCTTTTATTCATCACTTTTGGTTAACAGTACAACTATTAGGATAAGTTTAATACAAATTTTAGTACGGGCATACCAACTTCAAATTAAACAAATAAAGATACAATGCTGGCCTAATACGTTACTTCCATACAACACAACAAATCTACCCAACCACCACTTATATCATATTCAAAGTTGTACCAATTGGTCGTTGAGTAGGGTTTAAAGCTTCACTTGATCTTGATAGACCTAAGAACTAGGTCCAACAGGTGCTTTTCCCTTATCTTTTCCTGTAAAGAGATTCAACAACAACTGTAAGAAATAGCTTAGTGAGATTATAGATTTATCATAATACATGCAATATAACAAGGCGGAATGCGGGTATATCGTGACATAACTTGACTGCCGCCAACAGCCACACAAGGATGAGACATAGTAAATAAGTATAAGATGATGTCCAGGCCACGCTCACGCTTTTAGTGGTAGCTATCCACTCAGTGCTGGGCTAGCTACCAGCGAACTACGTGGGTGGAGTATCAGAGTAATCAACTACCAAGTTCAATAGAACTAGTGACATAAGCATGGTCTAGAACAATAGACCATCAATGCTAAATATGTTGAACTGAAATCATAAAGCGGTGATGCAAGCAACAATGATAAGCATAAATAGCCAGTCATGATGGTAATATCAATTTCTAATAATAACTGAAATGAACTTTAAATATAATGTGTACATGATGATATATCAAATAGCTGTGATGATCCTCAGGGCATCACCGAACCACAGTGAGCACGGGTCATAATCCAGCTGAGCATTTATGAATGCCAAATAAACTATGAACAACAATATGTCTCAACTAGAATCAGAGATGTAAATCTGAATATCTATAACTCACACTTTGCTTAGAATTATCTGAACCTGTCCAGTGTTTATCATTGCAAGAACATTTGCTTTAACGCTTTTTCACAACTTATAATGTCATAATAATCTTTGTTGAATCATCATTGTGCTTTAATCTTTCATCTACATGATTTTGATAACTTATAAGCATTTATGTCTGTTTTTTTGGACATGTGTGACTTTACTAAGTCACTTAAAATTTCACTTGTACATTTGAATTCTCATGAAGGTGTATAAAAGCATAACATTAACTTATTTAATGCTTAATGTTCTTATAATCGTGTATTCATCCACTAAGCATGTATATAATATTGGAACTTCACATTGGGCATTATGAAATAATTATGATTTCAAATGTATTATATACTCAATTTCATATATTTCACATGTTTAATGATGTATTTGTATCATAATGCCTTATTTAAAGGTAATCCAATATGTATCTATATTTTGTTTATATATGTGTGTATTGACATCAAATGTTATATAAATGATCACATTTATTTGTTCATACACTTTCTATTTGATGCAATCATATAAATTTTATAAACCATGAATTCTATTAGATGATCACACCCACATACACATGTTAAATTCCTCATTTGTTTGATATATACATGTATAAATGTTGAATGTGTATATATATATATATATATATATATATATATATATATATATATATATATAAGAAATGGACTGTTGTTTTATAGTTAAGTGACCACACACATGTTCCTTCCCTTAATGACAATTTGTGAGTGTATATATGTATAAGGACTGCGTACATATATATTCTTTCACTTTAATTGTTGTTGTCCCACGCACTTACACATCCGAGGTATGTAAAAAAAGAAATGAAAGGTTGTTGGTTCTGTTTCCTTTCGTGTACCCTTCAATTCCTTGTAGTGTTTGATACTTTGGTGTTGCTTGATAGATTTCTTGATGATTTCTTTACTTAAATTCTGAATTTTTATTGCACTAATTCTTGATGAATTGAGAAGCACAAGCCGTGGGTATAGAAGGGACAAAGCATGATACTTAATTTGTTGGTGAAATGAGTAAATAACATTCAATTTGGGAATTTATATATTTGTAAGTTTCCTTTCTCACCTTTTAACCACTAAAGTTTCTTTTATCTCTTTCTTTCAAATTTATACTTTATAATAATTCTTAACATATATTTAACTTAATTAAATAATTTCATTACTTAATTAAATTACAATACAAATAATGTAAGTAAATTACATTATTTAGTCAAGCACAGAAACGTTAAAGCTACGTTGTTACAGAATAACGTGTGGTCCCTGAAAGAAATTTTCATTTGGGATGACATGTTTTCTCTAAAAACAAATTTCTATTATAATTTAGTATTTACTTTTTGTAACCACATGTAGTCCAGAAAAAAAATTATTTAATACGTTATTTACTTTTGTAACCATATGTGCTCCCGAAAAGTACTTAATATTATAAATAGGTAATTCTGTCTTTTTAACCTACCTATAGTTTTAACCATTCATAAACTAAAATAAAATTTTCAACTTCATAAGACTAAATCAATGTTCAAAGTTTAGTAAAATCTTAAAACCATTAACATTTCAAGTTAAACTAACAAATTATATAATATTCAAAGTTTTTAAAGTAATTACTAATTGTCGTCCAAGTCTTCCTTGTCATCTTTCGAGTCTTCCTCGTCACCACCTCTAGATTGTTGTGATTTTTTATTTTCTTTATAGAGATTTCTTAGGCACAAAAAGGCCTCAGTCAAACCTGCTCTACATCTTAGGGGGAGGATTTTAATCAAACCTGTTTGATGCACATGAAGGTATAAGTAAGGCCTGTTTATGCCTTATTGAAACCTGAAAAGTGATTTGCAATATCAGCCAAAGTTGTTTACCCTGTCGCATTCGTTGCAACAAAGGCAGATTGTCCAAGCTGTTATATCTGCTGAATAGGCTGGACATAAAAAGTCTACACTGCTCTGTTCTGTTGAGCAGCTTAGACAGATTCTAAGTGTTCTGTTCTTTGTGAACAGGCTATACACTTTATGGAATATGTTTCCAAGTCCTCATGAATTGTTTTTTGATACAAGATCAGTTTACAAGTCGAAGACAAAGTGGAAACAGTAACTGCAAAAGCCTGCCTACGCTATTCTGTTACATGAAGACAAACAGATATCTGAAAAGGGTGACCGACCTTTTCTTATATCAAAATGGCCTTAACAAAATAAGAAAGCTAAAGTTTACATTCCTCTTTTGGTTAAAGCCTTATGCAACAATGACAAAAAGAAAAAGACAAAGATTTTACCACATGAAGACAAGTCTGCTTTATCCGCATGTGCAGAAAAGGTGTTTTGTCTTTTTGGAAAGACATCCCAATATCTCATCTGTCCAATGAAGAAGATTCACTGAGATTCTCAGTGAGAGTATAAAAGGAAGCTTCTAAGGATTGTGAGATATCCAAGAGTGTGAAATCAGATCGTGCATTAAAGTGTGTTTTTCATGCATGAAAGTCTGCTTGAATATAACAGTACGTGTGTCTAAGTTGTTCATACTCAAGTTGTCCATTTGTGTCTTGTAAAATCAGTGAGTGCATCTAAGTGAGTGTAGTCATTGTATCTAGTCTGAGTGTGTCTTAGATTAGTTAAAGCATCTGTTGTATCTGTCATCTCACTTTAATCTTTCTGCAGTTCAGACTTGTTTGTAATTAACACTTGTTAATAATATACACAAACATTGAGAAAAGAGTATCGAATTTTAATCAGCTGTATTCACCCCCCTCTATAGCTTAGAACAATATTCTAGGGAATCCTTTTGGGACCTACAACTGGTATCAGAGCAGATAGAGTGCGTGTCAACTCTAGATCTCTCATTCTCCCTACTTTCCCATGGACAACAGTGCTGCAAGTTCCTCCTCTTACTATGACAATGATTCAATGGCCAAACCCCCCAAGTTCAATCATCAAAACTTCTTTGGTTGGAAGTGCAGAATGAAGCTCTACTTAGAGAATCTGGACGTACAACTACCAGAGATAGTAATGAAAGGTCCCTATGTGTCAACTTCTGTTACCACTATCACTCCTGCTATTGAAGGAGCTGCCCCTAAAATCAGAACCTTTGAGAAGGCGAAAGCTTAATGGTCTGATGAAGACAAAAGACTGGTTGCTCTGGATGAAAAAGCCAGGAATAACCTGGTCATTTCTCTTCCTGATGATGTGTTCAAATAGGTCGAGAAGATGAAGACTGCAAAGGAGATGTGGGATACTTTGTGTACCATCTATGATGGTCCCACAATCACACTGGATAACAGGATTAACAATCTTGTTAGACGGTATGAACTATTCTTTGCAAAACCAAAGCAGTCACTCACAGAAACATACACCAGGTTCACTACTCTTATCAATGATCTCAAAGCTGTTGGGCTAACAAAGGACATCCTAACTCTGGTGAACAAGTTCTTGGACATCCTGCCTGAATAATGGAACTAGTTTTCTACCATTTTGAGAAATTCAGGCACCATCAAAGGTATGGATCTTGCAACCTATATGGATCCCTACTGAATTATGAGAAGTCAAGGCAACAGAAAAGAAATGCCTTGCAAATTTCTAAGAGAGGTGCTGCCTTAGTGGCCAACGTGAGACAATCTGTTAGTCAGGTGTGTGATGTGTTCACACAACCTAATCAACAAGCTGATGATGAATGGGAAGAAATGTCTGAAGAGGAAGACAGTGAAGATCTTGCTGCACTTGATGATGAGAAAATGATCGCAATGCTTGTCAAAAGGTTCAACAAGAAAAGGTTTGGTAGAAGAATGCTGTAGGGGAACTCAAATGATGTAAAAAAGAAGGCGTTTAATAAATCCAAGGCTGAGTGCTTTAAATGTGGCAAGACTGGCCACATAGCTGTTGACTGTGTGTCAAAAGCTGTTGGTCAGTCATTCAAACCATTCAAGACAAACAGGGACGATGGCTACAGGGTTAAGTACCTTATGGCCATGGCTAAGCTGAAAAAGTTGGAAAACTCAGTGGCTTCCAACAAACAAAAGGTACTCATGGCTGAGACATGTGATTGGGAGGAATCTGACTCATCTTAAGATGAGGAAGATAACAACTGTCTGATGGCCAAAACTGATGTCCCATCAACCAGCAACTTCAAACAGGACTTGGCTGAAGCTGAAGCCTTCAGTAGCTTAGAGAACTGGAATCCCACAATGATGTACAAGGTACAAAACTTTATGGCTTACAGTTCTGATGAAAAAGTAAAAATGTTTGAATACATGCTTGTTGATTTAAAAGCTGCTGTTGAGAAACACAATGTCTTACTGTCTGAAATCTCTAAGCTTAAAAATGATCTTGACATAAAGTCCAGTAAACTGGACAGTTTCCATAAGTTGGAAACTGAGCTTGATTAATTAAAACACATCAACTCCATTTTACTAGAAGAAAAGAGAGAGACAGACGTAAAACATGCAAAGCTTAAAAAGATAGTTGACTCTTGGTGCCAATCTGCACAAAAAGTCATCCATTGCATTAGTCAACAGATCCCTGCACAAATGAAAGCCTGTCTTGGAGGGGATCTTGACAAAGCAGCTTCTATTGTTGAGATAAACAATCTGAAAGATGACTTATCCACTCTTGGTGAGCTTCCTAGCACTTTCGTTCAGAAAGTAAATGGTAAGCTAGTCTCAACAAACAGGTTTGTCAGGCCTCAAAATACTAACAGCTTGTGTGAAAAAGCTCAAAAAGCTGATGATGGAATATGTTCTCCATCAAATCAACTTGCTAAGTGCTCTGCTGATTCACACAAGCAAAATAAAGGAAAACATGCTAAAAATGCAGCTTAGACTCTAAACCTGTTGACAAAACAGGCTCTGGGTCTAAAGCTGATGGTAAGAGACCTGTTTATCCTTTTGATGCTAATCATTTTCAGAAAGAGTTTTCAAAAGGTATGCAGACTGCTTTCAACAGGGGTAAGTCTCATATTGAAAGCAAATCTGCTGTGGTTTCAAATAAGTTTTTAAATCATAGTGGAAAATTGGTTATAATGAAGGTAAGTCTTTCAGAACCAAAAGCAGTGATCATGTTGATAGGCAACATCAATCAAATCTCAGTAAGGGCAAAGGCAAAGCCATTGCTCAACCTAAGAAATTAGGGAATAAATTACCCAAACCTGTGGAAGGTCAAAAGCCAATCAAGCTTCTTGTGTTTGATATTTGTCCTCCCAAAGAGAGGAAATAAGAAAAAGGCAAAGCTGTTGCTATTGTGCCTTCCACCCAAACTGTTGATTCATCTAAAAATAGTAATAAGTGTGCTAAACATGCTGACAGAATCAACAAAAATAATTCAGAATATGTTTCTGGAGGTTCTTCTTCCAAAAAAGCTAAAAAGAGAAAATGCTATAAGTGTGAGAAGAAGACACATATGGCCAAAAATTGTCCTGAAACTGGGGACATGAGGCCTGTTGACTCTTCTAGTTCCATCTTTGCAAAAACAAGCAGTGTTGGAAGTAACATAGTCAATGAGGATGGTATCCAAGCTGATACAATCCAAATAGGAAATATTAGTGTGGATATCATTGGTCCATCAACAAAGGTTGATGAAGTAGGAGTCTCATTCCTATGATGAGTTCCCCTAAAAATAACTAATATTTTCTCATGACACTCTGCGGGACAAACAATCATCCCAAATTTGGTCCTTGGACAGTGGCTGCTCAGGATATATGACAGGTTGCAAGGACCTGCTGAGTGATCTCAGGCCTGAAAAAGGGCCAAAAGTCACATTTGGTGAGAATGTCCAGGGATCCACAGAAGCATATGGAACTCTTCAACTGAAGCTGCAGTGTTCAAAAGGGTAGCCTATGTGGTTGGGCTGAAACATAATCTTGTTAGCATAAGTCAACTGTGTGATACTTGCTACAAGGTTAACTTTGATGAGCACCTGGGTTACATACTGGATCCCCAATGCAAAGTTGTGCTGTGTGCACAACGGAAGAAAGGTGTGTCAAGGTAAAAAATCACCTATGATTAACTGGTTTTAATAAATCAGAGTGTAAACCAATAACCTTGTTTTTGAAACAAAGTCCAATTATGAAGTTTGCGGAATAACACTTAATTGTTTTAAGAAAACTTTCAGAATAAATAATAGATAAACATAATCAAAATCAAATCATTTATATTACCAAAATCACTGATTACAATCACCTCTAATCTGTTTGATTAGACGAAGAACACTAATTTTTCTTAGGGTTTTACAACCTTAGAGGCTTGAGAAACTTTATCAAAAAGCAGTTACAATGAAGCACACGATTACAGAACTTGCACGTACAGACTTACAATAGAAAGACATAGTCTATCTATATATATAGCCTTCTGATTTGTTTCCTTGACGAACTCTGATTTCTCTTGTCATAGATATGCTTGGAAGGTATTCAAATCTTGAAATATATATCACTTCCTGAATTTCAGCACTTTCTGTTATAAAACTGTGGAGCAGCTTAAACTTGTTGAACTAGCAGCTTGAACTTCGTAATTTCACAGAAATACTACTAGCAGTTTGAGAAATCTAACTAACAGCTTGACATACTTAGAGTATTTCCCAACAATCTCCCCCTAACTTAAATTCTTTACACAAGACTTTAAGTTTCTATACAAATAAGGAAATAAAACAAAGTAAAACTGTTATATACAAACTAAGGTATCCGAAAACTTACAACTGTGAAAGTTTCTGCCTTTTAGCTTTTATGAATTCTCTCTTCAACTCCACTTTACAACAATCAATCTTCATAGAGCTCATCTCGAGTAGCCATGTCTTTGGAATATTGAGAAATTCAAAATTATAGAATCTGCTGGATCTGTCTGCAAGATTGAGTCTATATGTCATGGATTTGGCATATAAATCAATCTGTACAATCTTCATTTCCTTGGCAGCTTCTATATCTACTCTAGTAGACTCTAGGTCAAAAATGCTTATGAGATCATTCAATTTTTGCTGAACCCATACAATTGGTGACCTAGAGTAACTGGCAACTCCAATATGATACATTTGTGTCAGTTCATCTCTAGTCAGTCTTTGTACCAGGTATATTTGGCTTTTAAATTCTTCCTCTAGACCAGCCTCTCTTTTGATTACAAAATGATACACTAAATCAATGTAATCCATTGACTTAGCATACAAGTAAGTCATAGGAGGTTTAGAGAAGTCATGCTGATCCAGGATCTTTTCTATTTCCATCGCCTTTTGCAGCTCTTGATCAAGCAACACTCTCTTTACTTGATAAAACTTTGCTTGTTGAATGGTTTCTGAATGAGGATCATTAGCAACAGTTTGAACTGGTTCTTGTGGACCTTGGACTTGTTGGGAGGCTGTGGATGCTTTTTCCTTCTCCTTTTCTTTGTCATATAAAGCCTGAAGCTTTTCAGTTGACCATGATTGAGCAATTACTTTTGATATCCCAGCTGTTGCAGAGAAATTTATCAAAAATCTTCTATGTTCTGCCTTTGAAGTTCCTGTTGGCCTTGTCCTCTTCTTTTGACTATCCTTGACCATAAACCCTCTTAGGTAATCTCCTAAGGTTTCATCATCTCCCATTGGTTGGCCTAGAATCTCATCTTGTTCTTCTGCTAATTTCCTTGCCAGTTCAGCATCATGGGCAACTTGGGCTTCTTTAGAAATGAATTTCATCTTTGGAGGCTCAATTAAAATACCCTTTTCCCTGTCTTTGGAAGCTGACACTGTGGATTGGACTGCTGGGGCAGGAGCTTGAGAACCTTCTTTGATAACCACTCCACTTGATTTTCTTGGAACAACTTGAGCTTCTAGACTAACGGCTTGAGAAACTGTTGGGACTGTTAGCCTAGAAACTGAAGCTGTTGGTGGAGAAGTTGAAGCTGTTTGGACTGGATGAGGGATCTCCTGATTCTCTCCCTTTTTGGATGCATTGGTTTGGCCAGGAGGACCAAAAACCTTTGCAAGCAGGGATCGAACCATCTTCTCGAGCTGGATAATCTTATTGCCACATAGAGTGAAGCCAAGATGAAACTGACCAAGGCGCTGTTGTTGAGCTGTTGTGAGTTGTTGAAGGGCTGTGATTTGAGATCCCTGTGCAGCAATGATGGACTTGTAATGTTCCAAAATAGCTACAACATGTTTCAGCTGTTGATCCATCAAAGCCATTAGTTGCAGACTAGCCTCAAGATCTTCAAATGATAGTGGAATTTGAGATCTATCACTGGCATGAATTCCAGAAGTAGAAACATCTGGGCTCCTTTGTTCTTGGTACTGGGGACTTCCAGAAGGTTCTTGCACACCCTCTGTTTCCAAGGGTGTGGTCTTTGAGATGTTGATACTGTCATGTGCCTCTTGTATAGAGACATCAGTAGTACTAGCCACAAAACCCATATGAACATCCTCTGATGGGATGTTCACCTCCAAGTTGAGGATGGGAGTGTCCTCATTGGGTTCCCTATCGATATTCTGTGCGGGAGTGTCCCCTTGCACAAGGCTATTTGGCTCTGGGAATTGGACTGAGGAGGAAGGACTCCTGCAACCCTATGTCTTTTATTCATTTTCAGTGAGGGGGCTAGGGAGGTATGTATAGTAGAAGGAGCAGAGAAAGTGTGTGTATCATGAGGTGTGGTTTGGGGTCCTGGGAGTGAAGCAGTAATTGATGGCTGAGCCTGCTCAGGACCCTCTCCTTTGTTTATTGGATTGATATCCTGCATTGCAGAAAGCAATGGGACATCCACATTGTGAAAATTGGCACTTGGTTTCAAAAGCCTTTTAATAGTAGGTAAAGAGTGTCTATGGGAAACATGTATCCTTTTATGCACTCTAAAATTATTGCAAGACTTTACAATTATTTCTGCCAGAAACCGTGGATACATAAAAAATTTCCCATTCTTTAGGGCATGGTAGCTTAATATCCCTTGAAAAATCATATTTGAAAAATTAAACTATTGGCCTGTTGATAAAAACACTAAGGCAGTGGCAATATTTGAGGAAAATTCAGACCAACTAGTTCTTTTAGGGCTTATACACTTCTGAATAATATGCACAAGATATTTCCATTTAGGACCAAAATGTGCTTTGTAAAAGGTAAAATAATCAGTAGGGCCCCTATACCCAATAGCAAAAAGACCTTCGTGTAAAGCAGTAAAATAGAGATCAGATATACATGTGGCATCTTGAAGATGCAGATATTGGCGTATTGTCTCCTCAGTGATGGTAATGAGGTTACCATCAATGATTGATGCAAAAGAAGTGACTCCATTAATTGTATTGACACTAGAGGATTTCCAAAACTGCTCTATATGTAAGACGTATATGGTGGAATTGACTGTTAGAGCATAATGGATATGGGAACCAAGAAGAAAATCCATCATGTCATGGAATGGTTGTAGTTCAGCATGTTTAAGAGAGTAGGGTAGGCAGTTATGTTCTTTCACAAACTCCATTTGAGATCAAGACGGCGGATTTAGGGTTTGGAACGACTGTGTGAGAATCGCTCAGAGAGAGAAGATGAAAAGATTGTGGAAGATATTTTTGCAATTGGTAGTTACAATTGAACGAAACTGGGACTTTAAAGGTTGTGGGTTTTTTAAAATATCCAGTCCCGCGCACAATCTTATGGAGAATGACTGATTACCCTGCACACTTGTCAGACCATGTGAAACAACTAACAGTTCGAGAAAATGAACTAGCAGCTTCAGAATATTCTCATGCTGTTAGTTGGAAATTAAGCATCAGTTGATGAAACATTGTCTCCCCCTTAACTAAGCACATTTAATAAGTATGTTCCTCATAAAATAAGAGAGAATAATGAAAAACAAATTAATCCATATTAACCATACCAATAGTTAATACTAGAAGGGTGAATCTTCCTACATCAAATGGTTTTGAAAATAGATCAGCTAACTGATCATCTGTATGAATTTTGATAACTTGGATTAATTTCTTTTCATTACAGTCCCTTATAAAATGAAATCTAATGTCTATGTCCTTGGTTTTGGGAAATTTCACTGGATTTTGTACAATGTTTATTGCACTTCAATTGTCAATATAAATAGGAGTAGATAGAAAGTTCATACCGTAGTCTCTCAGTTGGTTCTGAATCTATATTACTTGGGAACAGCAGCTGGCAGCTGCAACGTATTCTGCCTCAATCGATGAAGTAGAGACTGTGGTCTGCTTTTTGCACTGCGAAGAGACTAGTCTTGCTCCTAGATATTGACATCCACCAGTTGTGGATTTTCTGTCTATGTTGCAACCTTCATAGTCACTGTATGAATAAGCTGTTAGTTCAAGAGGAAAGTCCATAGGATACCATAGGCCCAATTTTGGTTGGCCCTTGAGGTATCTAAAGATTCTCTTAACAGCAAACAAATGTGAGTCCTTTGGAGCACATTGAAACCTGGCACAAACACAACCATCAAACATTATATCAAGTCTAGAAGATGTGAGATACATTAGTGAACTTATCAAGGATTTGTATAAATAAATATCCACATCCACTCCTTCTTTATCTGCATCAAGCTGCTTATGAGTGTCCGTTGGTATGCTGGCCACTATTGTGTCCTTGCATCCAAACTTTTCCAGTATGTCATTCACATACTTTGATTGACTTATAAAAAGTCCAGTAGGTTTTGCTTGACCTGCAAGCCTAGAAAGAAGGTTAGTTCCCCCATTGAACTCATTTGAAACTTTTTATGTATTAAAGTTCCAAACTCCTTGCACAGAGTGTCATTTGTTGACCCAAAGATGATATTTTCAACATAGATCTGAACAAGAAGAATCTGTGATTTGATGGACTTTGTGAATAATGTCTTGTCCAGAGTACCTCTCTTGAATCCATTCTGTAGAAGATATGAAGAAAGAGTATCATACCATGCTCTTGGGGCTTGGTAAAGTCCATAGAGGGATTTGTTTAACTTGTAGACTCTATCTGGATACTTATAGTCCTCAAATCCAGGGGGTTGGCACACATAAACCTCTTCTTCGATTGTACCATACAAGAATGCAGATTTCACATCCATTTGGTACACTTTGAAGCCTTTAAAGCTGGCATAAGCGACAAACAGTCTGATGGCTTCTATCCTTGCTACTAGAGCAAAGACAACATCATAGTCTATTCCTTCTTCTTGAGTATATCCTTGAGCTACCAACCTTGCTTTGTTCTTGATCACTACACCTCTCTCATCCTTCTTGTTTCTAAAAACCCATCTTGTACCAATTGCCCTCTTACCTTTAGGCAAGTCAACTAGTGTCCATACATTCTGAATCTTGAATTGCGGAAGTTCTTCTTGGATTGCCTCAATCCAAGATGGCTCTTTCAGAGTTTCAGACGCCTTCTTTGGCTCCGATTGTGACATGAAGCATGCATGTTCAAAGGCAGCTAGACTGAATTCGGGAACTGCCAGCATCAGTGGACTCCTTATGAACCGTTGTCCTTGTCAGCACAAGAGTGCGTGGATCTCCCATTATCTGGTTGAGAGGTTGTACTTGTGAACCCTGAGTGTGGGTTCTCTTTCTGTCTGAGATGAGCTTCCCATATTTGTATCATAACCTTCAGCCCCACTTGAGGATTCTGCTTCAGTAACAGTTTGATCAGAAAATGGGACTGTTTCCCTATTGGATGGAGCTGTTACTTCAGGGCTTGGGATTGGCACTTCACAATCTGTATTTGTGTCTTGTTGATCAGTCAGGACCCCTGGTGGGTCACAAGATAGAAGTGGCAGTACAGTATACTCATCCCATGTAGCGAAATCTGCCATTGTTGGAAACTTTGTGACAACAGCTTGAATATTTGTGTTACCAGCATGAGAATTTGGGCTGGCAGTTTCAACATTACTTCCAACAGTTCCTGCAGAAAGCTCAACAAAGCTCATAGAATTTGTTAGTGAATCTAAATCCAACAACCAATCAGGACTAGTGCCTTTGATTTTTGCAGTGTTTTCAATAAACCCAACATTGGCACTTTCTTCAATGGATTTAGACACACTGTTATACACCCTATAGGCTTTGCTTTGAATAGAGTATCCTACAAAGAATCCTTCTTCAACTATACTCTCAAACTGTCCTAAGTGAGTTTTAGTATGTAGGATAGTGCATGAACAGCCAAAAGGTTTTAGGAAGGCTACTAAGGGAATCCGGTGATGGAATAACTCATAGGGAGTTTTCCTTTGTGGCTGAACAACTTGAACCCTATTTAGAACATAACAGGCTGTATTTACTGCCTCTGCCCAGAAGGTCATTGGCAGTTTGGAATCAGCTAGCATGGTTCTAGCACCCTCTCTATTAAAGTTCTATTCTTCCTTTCAGCTACACCATTTTGTTGTGGTGTTGTAGGTGCACTAAATTGTCTTGCAATGCCTTTAGACTCATAGAAACTGTTTAGGATATGATTTAGACACTCAGTTCCATTTATTGGTTTTCAATCTTAAGAATATAGGATTTGACTAGCTCAGCAGTTTCATCCTTAGTCCTAAGAAAGTAAACCCATGTAAACCTGTTGAAATCATCAACAATGACTAAACAGTAAGCTCTTTTATTCAAACTCAAAACAGATTTTGGACCAAAAAGATCCATATGAATAAGATGAAGAGCAGATGAGAATGAATTTACTTCTTTGGCCTTATAAGAAGTTTTGTGTTGCTTGCCTTTGAGACATGCTACACAATGATCATCACATATGAACTCCTTTTGTGGTAAACCTCTTACCAAGTTCTTTTTGACTAAAACATTCATAGATTTGAAGTTCACGTGACACATCCTTCTGTGCCAAAGAGCAGACTCATTTGATGATGCTTTGGATATCAAACAGCTTAAAGTATTTGATTTGGATAAAAGATCTGTGTCCAAACAGTAGACATTGTCCTTTCTTGGCGTTCTTAGTAAAACAAGATTTTCAGGTATTTTAAAATCTTTTTAAAGGGCAATGCACTCAGAGTCTGTGAACAAAACAGTATTTTGTTTCTCATAGATTTGAGACACACTTAGTAAATTGTACTTTAGCTGTTAAACATACAAATCATCATTGAAGATCATATTGCCTGCTTTGGCAGTACCCTTACCTGTTACCTTACCTCCCTTGGAATTTCCACCAAATGCAACAAACCCTCCTTCAAAGCTTTTGAAATTTGACAAGCATTCAGGGTTGCCTGTCATATGCCTAGAGCATCCACTGTCCATATGCCATCTTGTCTTATGTTCGTCCTGTGGTTGCCCTGCACAAAAAACCCTTAGTTAGTAGTGGAGTAAACCCAAATACTGTTTGTGTCTTTTTAAACTAAGTGAGATCCACAGGTGGATTCTGTTAGGAGTATTTAGTTATGACATGAGGTATCCAGTTATTCTTTCCAAACTTTTCTTTAACAGTCTCAGAAGATCCACTACCAGTTCCAGTTTTAGACTTAGCAGTTTGAACTGGCATCTGAGTGCTAATAGCTTTAGAATTTGCACTACCAGTTCCAACTTTTATTTTAATAGTCTCAACACTTGCATTAGCAGTTTGATCTTTGGGTTTGCCTTTAACACGCCATACCTTTTTTATGTTTGCTTTGGATTTTTGCTAAAACTTGTTTTTGGTGTGTAGACTGTCTTTTGTTGACTTTTAAGTACCTGTGATCAACTATCTTCTTTGGAACTGGTGTGACAGGTGTTTGGCCCTTTGAAACTTTTGAGTTTTGAACAATGGCCCGTTTTTGAACCACAGTCTGTTTTGTAACAGATGGTTTATATAAGCAATGCATCGCCAATTGATTTTTCCTGCCACAATGGAAACATCTTTTGACTGTTTTGATTGGAGAACCAGTTTTGTGGGACCATAACTGGTTCTTGTTCCTTTGATTTCTCCTCACTTGTTGCTGTGTGGGAAACTTTTGTACACCATGCTTTTGACATGTGCATATTGGAACAGTCTTACCCTTTTTATTAGCTTTTGAAGAAGATGCAATGTTATAGTTAGAAGGTATAGAAACATGTGGAGCATTATTGCATACATTCATCTTCTCTTTTCCTTTCACACTGGAAGTAGGAGGTCCTATAGGTTCACTCATTGTAATGGAGTTTCTCTCAACTTCTTTACACTCACAGCCTTCATTTGGTATCAATTCTTATTTAGATTCTGGTTTGTCCTCAAGGATAGGATCTACAAATTTCATATTCTCATCTAATGGTTCATTCACAAGCATCAGCAACTTCACTCATAGGATGAATGTATTTGTTATTGTATGGGGGTGGAGTAGCCTTATATCATATACCTTCTGTCACACCCTGCTACCTCGGTTGGCAGCGAGACGTGACGAATGCAGAAGCGTAACCATAATCATAATGAACGACCACTATATGGACGTTTTAAAAAATACATCGATATGACTTTAAAAGGTAGAAATGCTTTACATAACCCGTAAATGATAAAGAGTAGTTCGCAAGGTACAGAGATTTAAATACATAATTAAATTATCCAAAATAATGCAAATAAATCTCCGACGGTTTGAAAAAGAATGCGACTCCTTAAGTGCGGAAGCTTGAAAGTAGTTACTTCTGAAGGCATACTTGCCTTAATTTCCTGAAAATACACGCTAAAATACGTCAACAAAATTGTTGGTGAGCTCATAGGTTTACACGTAAATCTGACTTGTATGGACAACAATAATAGAGTTTGAATTTATAAAATCATAAATTCCATGTTATGTATTACATATAAACCATCATGCAACCGAAGCTTAATTATAAATGAGTTTGCCCTGTGAAGTATTTCCATATGTAATACCGTGTGTTAAATATATATGCACTCGCTGTTAGCCGAACCGAGCTAACCCGAATGGGGGACATGACTCCCAATAGATCTATCCACAATATATTCGCGCTTACAAATAAATGCAATTAACGGTTCATGATATAAGGGCGGATGGAACCACATGTGTAATACATAATAGAAATGAAGTGGTTTTCGTGTCCATATGAAAACGAAGCATGTATTTCATCCCCAAAACTTAACAGTGTGAAAATAGGGGCTTATGAGAACTCACCAAGCTTGTGATGGCAAAACTATGCGCAAAAATGCAAATGTGCGTTGTTTGATGGGTGATGAAACCGGAGGTGTTTAACCGAGTCCTAAATGATAATAAGGACTTAATATCACCAATATATGATAATATGTATATTTATAGATTTTTATGTCTTAAATCACCCAACATTACAAGTTTATAAATAAAATGCGCTTAAAACGTCAAGTATATATATATATAATTTCCAGGTTTTTCGAAGGTTTTTTCGGCCTACGTTGAGGCTGTTTTTGACCAAGATCCAAAATGTTTTAGACTTTGGTTTTCTAGGACATTCAACTACTATATACAAAGGATTTTTAGAATCAAGAACGGCTATTTTTCGAGTTGTTTAGGTTAGTGAAAAAGCTCGTTAAAAACGCTATGTTGGCCATTTTTGAGCTGTCAAACTTTCGGTTTCCCAAATAATTTCTGGAGGTCTTAAACTTCACAATAAATCATGAAAGTTTGCAGATCTATAGTTAAGACATAGATCTAACTTTTGAGACGAGAATCAACTCATTTCGTTGAGTTATGAATTAGTTATGATTTTTCAAAATCGATATAAATTTTCTGCCGAAAATCCGTAGTTTATAAACTTACAACAACTTATGATTCTTGTTGTTTATTCAAAGACTACTTGTATAAAAGTCATAATAGTTATAAAAACACATATATATCACATGTTTTCATAATATTAACACTTTTATAATGTTTTCACATATTCATAAACACATTTAAAGAAACAACTTAAAAATAAAAACTAGAAACTTATAAACTTGAGTTTTTATGAAACTTGTTGTTGTAGGTGATTATATATATTATGCAAGACTTATATAAACATAAATATAAGATGTAATAGGTTAGTATTTACTTACTTTGATGTTTTTAGAAGAATGAAAATGAGTAGAAGGTTGGATCTTCAAAAGTTTCACCAAGAACACTTCAAAATATGAAGAACACTTGAAAGAAAACTTTGAGTGTTCTTGAGGGGCTTGGTGGCCGGTTTTCAAGAGGGAGAGAATGGAGAGATTTTTGCTTTGAAGGTGTGAGGAAAATGCAAGGAATTAGGGTCTTATTTATAGAGGTGAAAAGGTGGTGAAATGATGAAAGGAGTTGTAAAATCTTGGATGAAAGGAAAGAGGTGGATTTGATGTAGAAAGGTTGAGTAAAAAAAATACAAACTTTTGGTCCTTGTGTACTACATGGTGGCCGGCCTAGATAGAGTATTTTTGATGTATTTTTTTTTTGTATAAAAGTATTTACAAATGTATTCTTGTATTTCCCTTTTCTTATAAATTCATAAATACTTTAGGATGCATTGTTTTAATTAATTGTTTTAGTCTTGCATAATTAAGGTTAAGTAATTGTATTAGTGTATGATTAGTGTCACTAATCATGATTTAATTATGTACTCAGTTGAATTAATCCTTCATGTCGTAAATTGATCGGATTAATTGATTTCCCGATTCATCGCACCGATGAATTTGATTCTAATTGAGTTGAATTTTCTAATAAGCCTTGTTAATCACTTGATTAATTTCTAATGACTACTGATTAGGCTATAATTGACTATTAAATGTAGATTAGGGTTTTGTTGCTAACCTGGTTTAGTGCCGGATGTTACAGTCTCCCCCTGTTAAGGGAATTTCGTCCCGAAATTAGCTCGTGTTCTCTACTTCTTGAGTACTTGAGAACAGGTGAGGATATTTTTCCCGGAACTGATCTTCTCGTTCCCATGTAAACTCAGGACCTCGCTTAGAGTTCCATCTGACTTTTATTATTGGGATTCGACTGTGCTTGAGTTTCTTGACTTCTCGGTCCATTATTTCTACAGGTTGCTCAATGAAGTTCAACTTATCGTCTAACTCCAGCTCGTCCATGGGTATAACGAGTGATTCATCAGCCAGACACTTCTTAAGATTGGACACGTGAAAGGTGTTATGAACGTTACTAAGCTCTGGGGGCAGGTCGAGTCGGTAAGCTACCGGGCCAATTCTTTTGGTGATCTTGAATGGTCCGATATAACGAGGATTGAGTTATCCTCGTTTCCCAAAACGGATTACGCCTTTCCAAGGTGAGACTTTCAACATTACTTGATCTCCCTCTTGGAATTCCAAATCCTTCCGTCGAATGTCTGCATAACTCTTCTGTCGATCCCGCGCGATCTTTAATCGGTTACGAATCTGGGCTATCTTTTCTGTAGTCTCTTGGATGATCTCAGGTCCAGTGATCTGACTATCTCCTACTTCAGCCCAACAAAGAGGTGATCGACACTTTCGCCAGTAGAGTGCCTCGAATGGGGCGGTCTTAATGCTTGAGTGATAGCTGTTGTTATAGGAAAACTCGACTAATGGCAGGTGTCTGTCCCAACTTTTGCCAAAATCGATGACACATGCCCTCAACATGTCTTCCAACGTCTGAATCGTCCTTTCACTCTGACCATCCGTTTGCGGGTGATAGGCTGTGCTCATATCTAGGCGTGTACCCAGTGCTTCTTGCAATGACTGCCAAAATCTTGATGTGAACCGGCTGTCCCTGTCTGATATAATTGATACTGGCACTCCATGCCTTGAGACGACTTCTTTAAGATAGATTCGTGTTAACTTATCCATCTTATCAGTCTCCTTGATTGGCAGGAAATGTGCAGTTTTGGTAAGTCGATCCACAATCACCCAAATAGTGTCATAACCTCCAGAAGTTTTTGGCAACTTGGTGATGAAATCCATGGTGATGTTTTCCCACTTCCACTGGGGTATTTCTGGTTGAACTAGCAATCCTGATGGTTTTTGGTGCTCAGCTTTAACCTTCAAGCATGTTAAGCACTTGCCGACGTAGGTAGCAATGTCAGCCTTCATATTTGGCCACCAGTACATTCCTTTCAAGTCGTGATACATTTTATCTGACCCTGGATGGATAGCATATCTTGTCTTATGCCCTTCATCCATGACCAGCTTCCTTACTCCTCCGAGTTTTGGTAACCAAATTCTGCCCATGAAGTATCGACATCCATCCGGCTTGATTTCAAACTGCTTATCCATCCCTCTCAAGGCTTCATCCAGTATATTACCCTCCTTGACTGCTTCTTCTTGTGCCTTGCGGACTTGAGAGTTTAGGTTTGACTGTATAGTCATGGCCAAAGCTCGGACTCTCAAGGGTTTAACCCGTTCCTTTCGGCTCAGGGCATCAGCTACGACATTTGCCTTTCCCGGATGATAACGAATTTCGCAGTCATAGTCACTAAGCAGTTCAACCCAACGACGCTCCCTCATATTTAACTCTTTCTGATTCAGAATATGCTGAAGGCTTTTATGGTCTGTGAACACCGTGTACTTAGTTCCATACAGGTAGTGCCTCCATATTTTGAGAGCAAACACCACCGCTCCAAGCTCTAAGTCATGAGTCGTATTATTCACCTCGTGGATTTTGAGCTGTCGTGATGCGTAAGCAATGACTCTATCCCTTTGCATGAGCACACAACCTAATCCATTGTGTGAGGCATCACAGTAGACCACAAAATTTTCAGTCCCTTCAGGTAAGGACAGAATTGGTGCACTACACAATCTTTGCTTTAACTGCTGAAACGCCTTTTCTTGCTCGTCACTCCAGATCTACTTCACATCCTTCCGAGTCAATTCTGTTAAGGAACCTGCTATCTTTGAGAAGTTTTCGATAAATCGCCTATAATAACCGGCAAGTCCTAGAAATTGGCGGATTTCCGTGGGGGTTCTAGGAGTCGCCCAGTTCTTTATGGCCTCGATTTTTGATGGATCAACTTGGATTTCCTGGTTGTTGATCACATGTCCAAGGAATTTAACTTCTCGCAACCAAAATTCACATTTCGAAAATTTGGCGTATAACTGTTTCTTCTCTAACAACTCCAATATCAGCTTGAGGTGGTGTTCATGCTCCTCCTTATTTCTGGAATAGATGAGAATATCGTCTATGAACACTATTACAAATTTGTCCAGATACGGTTTACACACTCGATTCATGAGGTCCATGAATACGGCTGGTGCGTTAGTTAAACCGAATGGCATTACCTGGAATTCGTAATGTCCATAACAAGTTCTGAATGTTGCCTTGGGAATGTCTTTTTCCCGAACCTTCACTTGATGATAACCGGATCGCAGATCAATCTTAGAGTAGAAGCTAGATCCCTGTAGTTGGTTAAACAGGTCATCAATTCTGGGGAGAGGGTAGCGGTTCTTTATCGTTAACTTGTTTAGCTCTCGGTAGTCTATGCACATTCTGAAGGATCCGTCTTTCTTTTTCACGAACAAGACCGGAGCTCCCCAAGGTGAGGAACTTGGTCGAATGAATCCTTTATCCATCAACTCTTGTAATTGATTGGATAGCTCTTGCATCTCAGAAGGGGCGAGTCTATATGGGGCCCTTGCGACCGGTGCAGCTCCCGGCACCAAATCGATTTGGAACTCTACTTGCCTAGTTGGCGGAAGTCCAGGCAAATCTTCCGGGAAGACCTTCGGATAGTCACAAACCACGGGAATATCCTCGAGTCGCTTCTCCTCCGACTCTTTTTCTACAATTTGCACCAGTACTGCATGACAACCTTTCCGAAGGCACTTTAATGTTCTTAGGCCGGATATGACATTCAACTGTCGGTTCTTTCTTTCTCCTTGGACTGTTAGGAACTTCTTCTTATGGAGTGGTATCCGTACCACTTTCTTACCACACAAAATCTCGGCATGATTGTGTGACAACCAATTCATACCAACTACTACGTCAAAACATCCGAGTTCTATAGGCATTAAGTCTATCTTAAAGGGATGATCTGCCAGCTTCAATGTGCATTCCTTAATGATTCTACTTGCCTCTATTATTTTACCGTCAGCCAATTCTATAGTATAAGAGTTGTCTAAGGGAAAAGGAGCGGCATTCAATTGCTTACTAAACTTATCAGATATAAAGCTCCTATCAGCCCCAGTATCAAAGAGTACGTAAGCATAAATGTCATTTAAAAGAAACGTACCTGATACTACGTGGGGATCTTGACGAGCGTCACCTGCTCCTAACACAAAAGCTCTCCCCTGAGCTCCTCCACCATTCCTTAGCTTCGGACACTCACTCTTGAAGTGCCCAGTAACTCCATATTCAAAGCAGCCTTTTTGATTGCTGCCACTGGTTCCCGGGGCTCCAGATTTACAGTCTTTGGCCATATGCCCCAAACGTTTGCATTTCTCACAGTGGGTTGGACAGGGACCCTGGTTGTGATGGAAGGTGCATTTCTCCGGGATACTTGGTCTATAAAATTATTGGCCATCCTGATGGCATCCTGTAGGGTGGATGGGTTTGAGGCAGTCACATTACCTTGAATTTGAGGAGCGAGTCCCCAAATGTAACGTTCAATCTTTTTGTACTCCGGGGTCACCATCTGAGGGCACAAAATGCTCAGTTCATGAAATCGGTTGGTTTACCCCGTCACATCCGTTCCCCTCATCGACAGGTTCCAGAAATCTGATTCCATCTTCTGGAGTTCGTTCCTTGGACAGTACTCGTCTGTCATCATTTGCTTCAATGCGGACCATGTGAGCTGGTAGGCTTCATCAATACTTACAGACTGGACATAGGAATTCCACCACGTGAGGGCGCTATCTTGTAGAGTGTGAGTAGCGAACTTCACCCTATCTCCTTCAGCACATCCGCTGACGCGAAAGACAGATTTTAACTTCTCAAACCATCGTATCAAGCCAATGGCTCCTTCAGTTCCATTGAAATACCGGGGTTTGCAACTTAAAAATCCTTTAATTCCACAACCTTTTGCGTGGATTTCAGTTCCTCCCGTGGTGCGGCTAGCACCACCATCTCCATTAGCTGAGCTATTCCTATTTGCCTCATACGTGGCTATAGCGGCAGCCACTCTTTGTGCGACTAGCTCTTCAATGTCAGCAGCGTTCATTGCTCGTTTCGGCGGCATTATCTTAAAATTTTAAAGAAAAAGCATAGTGTAAGAAATTGAATCTTAAAGAGGTAAATTTTCCTTAAAGCACAATACCATAATCATCAAACACAATTTCATAAATAACTTGCAATTTTCATTAATCATTCGAAATTTTCTTACATTAGGGGCGGGTTATTACCCGAAAATTTTGTCCTATACTATTACATGATATTTTCCTACCATTACAAAGATAGATAGAAGTGCACTAAGCATGGGAGTGATCGGGGGTCTCTCCCTTTTCCATCGCGTTGAGGCGCTGAGTCAGCTCCTCGATCCGAGCTTGGCTTTCGGCTAGTTGCTGCCGAAGCTCATTCAGGTCATCCTGTTGGATGGTGAGAGCACGCTGGTTAGCCCAGTAGATGTTGGAGTAACTCCTCCCGCTCTAGACGAGCGGTCATCCCACCGATATCTAGGTTAAGTGATCGGATTTGGTGGTCATGCCTGGTCGACCGTGCTATCAGAAGTGGTATGGTTTGCTCGGTAGGCTCTTGGGTGAGGGTCGAGACAGGTGAGGAGGATGGTCCTTCTATCTCGAAGTTGGGAGGATTTCCCTCCATCTGCCTCCATTCGCGGAGGGTCTCCGGTATCCAGGTCCATCGCCGGGCGTCTACCCGTCGGTGTGGTGGTGGGGGATTGGGATGGGGAGTCGGGACAGGAACAAACTCCCCACTTGGTGGGTTCACCCGCTTTCGGGGTGTGTACAGCATTTTGGGGCCGTTAGGGTAAGGCCTATACGGCTTATATGACGGTTCGGCTGGATGGTATGGAACGCGAGCAGGGACCGTTGGGGGCAATGGATCTTCTTCCTCCATCGGCTCTTCTTCCGTCTCCCACATCGGCTCTTCCGAGGGGTCCTCTTCTTCCGATGTGTCTTCCTCGTGGAAAATCTCAGTGGCCGTGGGGCTAGCAGGAGTGTACTCCTCCTCTGAATCCGATATGATGATTGTTTCCGGATGGGACATGATTTCTGCTATCAAGGTCCATTCATAATCTTTTAGTTAGTTACAAGTTACAAAATATTTTCTAAAATCAGTAAATCTTATGTGCAGTTATAGTCTAGGGTACTAATGCAACCTTGTTCACTATAACTATGGCTCTGATACCAATCTGTCACACCCTGCTACCTCGGTTGGCAGCGAGACGTGACGAGTGCGGAAGCGTAACCATAATCATAATGAACGACCACTATATGGACGTTTTCAAAAATACATCGATATGACTTTAAAAGGTAGAAATGTTTTACATAACCCGTAAATGATAAAGAGTAGTTCGCAAGGTACAGAGATTTAAATACATCATTAAATTATCCAAAATAATGCAAATAAATCTCCGACGGTTTGAAAAAGAATGCGACTCCTTAAGTGCGGAAGCTTGAAAGTAGTTACTTCTGAAGGCATACTTGCCTTAATTTCCTGAAAATACACGCTAAAATACGTCAACAAAATTGTTGGTGAGCTCATAGGTTTACACGTAAATCTGACTTGTATGGACAACAATAATAGAGTTTGAATTTATAAAATCATAAATTCCATGTTATGTATTACATATAAACCATCATGCAACCGAAGCTTAATTATAAATGAGTTTACCATGTGCAGTATTCCCATACGTAATACCGTGTGTTAAATATATATGCACTCGCTGTTAGCCGAACCGAGCTAACCCGAAATGGGGACATGACTCCCAATAGATCTATCCACAATATATTCGCGCTTACAAATAAATGCAATTAACGGTTCATGATATAAGGGCGGATGGAACCACATGTGTAATACATAATAGAAATGAAGTGGTTTTCGTGTCCATATGAAAACGAAGCATGTATTTCATCCCCAAAACTTAACAGTGTGAAAATAGGGGCTATGAGAACTCACCGAGCTTGTGATGGCAAAACTATGCGCAAAAATGCAAATGTGCGTTGTTTGATGGGTGATGAAACCGGAGGTGTTTAACCGAGTCCTAAATGATAATAAGGACTTAATATCACCAATATATGATAATATGTATATTTATAGATTTTTATGTCTTAAATCACCCAACATTACAACTTTATAAATAAAATGCGCTTAAAACGTCAAGTATATATATATATAATTTTCCAGCTTTTTCGGAGGTTTTTCGGCCTACTTTGAGGCTGTTTTTGACCAAGCTCCAAAATGTTTTAGACTTTGGTTTTCTAGGACATTCAACTACTATATACAAAGGATTTTTAGAATCAAGAACGGCCATTTTTCGAGTTGTTTAGGTTAGTGAAAAAGCTCGTTAAAAACGCTATGTTGGCCATTTTTGAGCTGTCAAACTTTCGGTTTCCCAAATAATTTCTGGAGGTCTTAAACTTCACAATAAATAATGAAAATTTGCAGATCTATAGTTAAGACATAGATCTAACTTTTGAGACAAGAATCAACTCATTTCGTTGAGTTATGAATTAGTTATGATTTTTCAAAGTTGATATAAATTTTCTGCCGAAAATCCGTAGTTTATAAACTTACAACAACTTATGATTCTTGTTGTTTATTCAAAGACTACTTGTATAAAAGTCATAACAGTTATAAAAACACATATATATATCACATGTTTTCATAATATTAACACTTTTATAATGTGTTCACATATTCATAAACACATTTAAAGAAACAACTTAAAAATAAAAATTAGAAACTTATAAACTTGAGTTTTTATGAAACTTGTTGTTGTAGGTGATTATATATATTATGCAAGACTTATATAAACATAAATATAAGATGTAATAGATTAGTATTTACTTACTTTGATGTTTTTAGAAGAATGAAAACGAGTAGAAGGTTGGATCTTCAAAAGTTTCACCAAGAACACTTCAAAATATGAAGAACACTTGAAAGAAAACTTTGAGTGTTCTTGAGGGGCTTGGTGGCCGGTTTTCAAGAGGGAGAGAATGGAGAGATTTTTGCTTTGAAGGTGTGAGGAAAATGCAAGGAATTAGGGTCTTATTTATAGAGGTGAAAAGGTGGTGAAATGATGAAAGGAGTTGTAAAATCTTGGATGAAAGGAAAGAGGTGGATTTGATGTAGAAAGGTTGAGTAAAAAAAATACAAACTTTTGGTCCTTGTGTACTACATGGTGGCCGGCCTAGATAGGGTATTTTTGATGTATCTTTTTTTTTTTTGTATAAAAGTATTTAGAAATGTATTCTTGTATTTCCCTTTTCTTATAAATTCATAAATACTTTTGGATGCATTGTTTTAATTAATTGTTTTAGTCTTGCATAATTAAGGTTAAGTAATTGTATTAGTGTATGATTAGTGTCACTAATCATAATTTAATTATGTACTTAGTTGAATTAATCCTTCATGTCGTAAATTGATCGGATTAATTGATTTCCCGATTCATCGCACCGATGAATTTGATTCTAATTGAGTTGAGATTTTACCCTATCTTTAAATTGGACTTCCATTAGGTTTTCTAGCTTTTGATTGGCCTGCTTGAAGCTACCCAAATCTATATTTACAGAATCTACTTTCTTGCTAGCTTATAACACCTTCTGTTCAGCCTCATCTAGTTTCTTATTTAGGGTCTTTTTCTCATTCAGTTCCTTTTTCTCCCACTCATGATATGTTCTATCATGTCCCATCTGAATCTCATTATCCTTATAGTCGTTGATCTGTTTTTCAAGATCTTCTATAGCCTGCATATACTCATATCTCCTCTCTTCCATCTTAGCTAGAGTTTTGCACATGCTCTCATTATGATCTCTGTACTTTGTAACCAAATTTTTGCATGTTTGAGAGCAGAGTTTAACATTTACCTCAGATGGTAGTTCAGTGGAAGTGACAGTGTATGATTCTGCCATAAGAGCTTGATTTTGAAACTCTTCTTCTGTTTGGACACTCCAGTCAAATACATTGTCTCTTTGAGAGACAAGAGCTTGTGAGGATGAAGTTTGATTTGTTTGCTGGGGTCTTGGTGGCTGCTGACGTTAGGATCTGCACTCTCTAGCAAAGTGGCCAAGCTTGTGGCATTTAAAGCACTCAACCTTTGATTTATCAAATGTTGGCTTGCCTTCTGGTCTTGCTTGAAGGTTTGGTCTGCCAGTCCTTTTCAGAAATCTTTTGGTCCTCATAGTCAAAATAGCATGCTGCCACTTTAAGTCCATGTCTTCTAAATCATCTGGATAAATTTGTTCCAAATCTTCAGCATTAAGAGCAAACAGTCGATCACTTGCAACAAATGCTTCATAATGAACTTCAGAAGAGTTACCATCAGCACTTGAAAAAGGATCACAACAGTTTGATTTATCAGTTAATGCTGATGACAGCAGAGCAGTGTTGTGATTGTAAGAAAAGGATTTCTTTTTATTTTCAATTTCAGATTCAAACACTCTCAGGCTGTTGTAAAGGTCATCCAACTCTATTTCACCTAGAGTGTCTTTGGTTCTCCATTGGGCAGCATAGACTGTCCATTCTTGACTAAGAGATCTGAGAAATTTTCTGTTTACTTCATCTTGATCCAGGCTTACTTTAGCACTCTCCAATTCACCTATTAGCTTATCAAACCCATCAAAAATCTGAGTAAGGTTTTCATTCTTGCCACCAGAAAAGTTTTCATACTCTTGTTTTAAAATATCCTTTTGATTCCTTTTGATACTAGCATTGCCAACAAATCTTTTCTCTAAAGCAATCCAAAGAGAATTAGCAGTATAGATCTTTTTAAACTGATGTTGATAAGCATTGGGAATGGCTATTTGTAAAAGAGTCAGAGCTTTCACTTCATTCATTCTAGCCTTTCTTTCAATCTAAGTGTTTGGAGGAGTTCTTTTGGGTTTGCCCTCAGCACCTAGTTCAGGATCAACTGCAGGTTGATTTTCAACAGCTTCCCATAGGGCATAATCAATAATTTGAATGTGCTGTTGAATCCTGAGTTTCCACATCTCGAACTCAGTGGGTTTGAGCATAGGCACTTTGAGTCCTTGCTCAGATCCACTACTGCTATTTTCAAACTCCATTGCAGAAAAATAAATTATTAAAACAAAGAAAGTTTTTAACTTTGAAAACAAAGAATAAGAAACAAAACCTGTGGCTCTAATACCACTTGTCAAAATCAAAAATCACCTAAGATTAACTGGTTTTAATAAATCAGAGTGTAAACCAATAACCTTGTTTTTGAATCAAAGTCTAATTAATAAGTTTGTAGAATAACACTTAATTGTTTTAAGAAAACTTTCAGAATAAATAACATATAAATATAATCAAAATCAAATCCTTTATATTGCAAAAATCACTGATTACAATCACCTCTAATCTGTTTGATTAGACGAAGAACACTAATTTTTCTTAGGGTTTTACAACCTTAGAGGCTTGAGAAACTTTATCAGAAAGCAGTTATAATGAAGCACACAATTACAGTACTTGCACGTACAGACTTACAATAGAAAGACCTAGGGGGTGTTTGATAGCCACTTATATGACTCTTATCAGAGGTAACCTCTTATTCGGTAAGAGGAAATACTGATAAGTGCGTTTGATATGTAGAAGACATAAGAGTCAAAATTCTCTTATCATGTCTTATCAGGATAAGACTTTGATATGCTTCTTATCACCACTTATCACACCAAAAAAAAATACACGTCTCTCCCACCCCTCCTCACCCCACCCTTACCTTTACCTTAATACCTAACCTCACCCACCCTACCCTATCCTAAACCCCCTACCCTACCCTACCCCACCCCACCCTCAACATACCCTACCCTCAACCACCTAATCTAACCCTACCCTAACTACCCTTAACTTACTTATACCACCCCATCCCCATCTCCACCCTTAACCCTACCCACCCCACTCCCATACTTACCCTATCCCACTCTACCCCACCCCTACACTAACCCATCAAACCTACCCACCCCACCTCACCTCTCCTTATCCCACCCCACCCTACCCCTATCTTTTCCCACCCCTACCCCTCAAACCTGCCCACCTCACCCCTACCCTACCCCTCAAATCTACCCATCCCCACCCACCTTACCCCTCAACCTACCCACGCTACCCCTACACCATTACCCTACCATATTTATCCCAACCTACCCTCAACCTACCCCACCCCTACCCTACCTCTTACCATATTTATTTTAACGAGAAATATTCCAACACTTTTTGATAAAATTTATTATTTTTCAATAACATATCTATATAACTTATAAACTTAAGTTATTTGGAAGTTAATAAACGTAACCTTATAAACTTGATTATAACTTATAAACTCTAATTGTTAATTGATTCTTGAAAGCATGTTGGTTATATGTTTATTGAATGCATTTATATTACTTGATTATAACTTATAAACTTGAATTGGTTTGTTACTTAAATCATGTTAATGATATTTGAATGATATTAAATGTTTACATAGATCACTTTGAGTCAATGATATTATTCTTACTTGATATTTGACTTAAATCAATGATATCTGTTTGGTTTTGAGAATTAATATGTAAAATTAATAAAAATAACAGAATCAGATAATTTATAAAACAAACAGACTTATTGAATTCTCTTATCAGATCTTAGTATCTTATCAGGACCAACTCTCATCAATCAGAAGTGGAATCAGACATCAGACAATTAACCACTTTTGCAATCAAACTGCACCCTAGTCTATCTATATATATAGCCTTCTGATTTGTTTCCTTGACGAACTCTGATTTCTCTAGTAGTAGATATGCTTGGAAGGTATTCAAATCTTGAAATATATATCACTTCCTGAATTTCAGCACTTTCTGTTATAAAACTGTTGAGCAGCTTGTACTCTAAACAAGCAGCTTGAACTTGTTGAACTAGCAGCTTGAACTTTGAAATTTCACAGAAATACTACCAATAGTTTGAGAAATCTAACTAACAGCTTGACATACTTAGAATATTTCCCAACAAGGTGCATATGTTGTGGATATGAAATCTGCTGATCCCACAATTCAAACCTGCTTTATCTCAAGAAGCAATGCAGACCTGAACTGGTTATGGCACAAAAGGCTATCACATGTGAACTTCAAGAATATCAAGAAACTATGTAAGAAAGAGTTGGTAACAGGTTTGCCTTTTATAACTTTTGTTAAGGATAAACCCTGCACAGCTTGTGAGAAAGGCAAGCAGAGAAAATCATCTTTTAAATCTAAGCATAATTTCTCTATTGATACTCATCTCTTCTTAATCCACATGGACTTGTTTGGACCAGTCAGTGTTTCCATGTCTAGGAGGAAGAAGATACACTCTAGTAATGGTTGATGAGTTCTCCAGATTTACATGGGTGACCTTTCTGAAGAGCAAATGAGAGGCTGCTAGAGAAATCATTTGATTTATCAAGAAGATGGAAATGCTGAACTCTGCACAAGTAAAGCAGCTTAGAAGGGATCATGGTACTGAGTTCAGAAACAGTACTCTTGAGGACTTCTGTGAAGAAAGAGGGATCTCACAAAACTTTTCAGCAGTAAGAACTCCACAACAAAATGGAGTTGCTGAAAGAAGAAACAGAACCCTCATTGAAGCTGCTAGAACCATGTTGTGTGCATCTGGATTACCTTCATCAGTCTGGGCTGAAGCTGTCAACACTGCCTGCTTCACCCAAAATAGATCCTTGGTAGTGAAATGGTTCAACAAGACTCCCTATGAGCTGCTCAAAGGGATGAGGCGAAACATTAGCTATTTCATGTGTTTGGATGTCCCTGCTTGATTCTGAATCATAGGGACCAACTGGCAAAGTTTGAACCCAAAGCTGATTAAGGTGGGTTTGTTGGATACTCTACAGAGTATACAACAACAAGAGAAAGGTGATAGATGAATCTATCAATGTCACCTTTGAAGAGTCTAGGAGTGCCTCCACCAAAGCTGTTCCTGAATCAGTTTAAGGAGAATTCAGCGTTGATGATATTATGCATTCCATCAGTGAAGAAAGGACTCAAAAGCTTCCACTACATCCAGAGTGGAACCTGCTAACCATGATGTGCATGATGATGATTATGTTGATACACCCTGTGTGAATAAGTGTACTAACATAATTACAACTTCATGTCCTGAACCAATCAATGCTGATTTTCTGGATCCTCTGCTGATAAGTTCAACAATGGAGAGTCATGCTCAACAAGTGAACAGGCTCAAGATTTAGTGTGTCTGAAAATCTTGAGAGCTGCTCAACAGGACCTGTTGAAGACGCAAACCACTCAGGAGAATCCTCATTGAAGTAAGATCCTAAGTGGATCAGGTGTCACCCAAATGATCAAATAATTGGTGACATCAACAGAGGGTTGCAAACAAGTTGGGGCAGCTTAGGTAGCATTTGTATGTTTTCTAGCATTGTGTCCCTAATGGAGCCCAAGAAAGTGGATGAAGCACTTAAAGATGCCAATTGGATCACTGTCATGCAAGAAGAACTCAATCAGCTTTGGAGAAAACAAAGTATAGAAGCTAGTCCCTGCTCCTAAAGGAAAAACTATAATTGGCACCAAATGGGTTTTCAGGAACAAGATGGATAAGCAAGGTCATGTCATTAGAAATAAGGCAAGACTAGTTGCTCAAGGCTACAGACAGGAGGAAGGCATTGACTATGATGTAAAATTTGCTCCTGTGGCCAGGTTAGAAGCAATTCATTTGTTTCTAGCCTACGCTGCTCATAAGAGCATGAAGGTATTTCAAATGGATGTAAAGAGTGCATTTTTGAATGGTAAGGTACAAGAAGAAGTCTACGTCAAGCAGCCTCTAGGTTTTGAAAATGAACATCATCCATGTTTTGTCTATAAGTTGGATAAAGCCCTCTACGATCTAAAACAAGCCCCTAGAGCCTGGTATGACACTCTAACTGATTTCCTTATGAGCAATGGTTATTCCAGAGGTAAAGTGGATACCACACTTTTCATAAAGAAGGTGAAGTCTGATATTATGCTTGTTCAAATTTATGTGGATGACATAATATTTGGTTCTACAAATGAGCAGTTATACAAGAATTTTTCACTACTCATGAAATCTAAATATGAAATGAGTATGATGGGAGAACTTACTTTCTTTTTAGGATTGCAGGTTAAACAAACCTCAAACGGTATTTTCATAAATCAAAGATATTATACTTTAGATCTTTTGAAAAAGTTTAAATTTGATCAAAGTTCTCCTATCAAAACCCCAATAGGAACCAATGTAAAGTTGGATGCAGATGCCAGTGGCAAAGCTGTTTCAGTAACAGCTTACAGCGGCATGATTGGGAGCTTGCTGTATTTAACTTCTAGTAGACCAGAAAGGTAATGTGGAGGTAAGTTTTATTTCCATAGATTAATAGCTTGCAGACATTTTCACCAAGCCTCTTGATGAAAACAGGTTTAATTATATTGTCAGCAAGCTGGGCATGTTAAATAAAAGAGACCAAGTGTCCTCTATGCTTTAAGTTATTGTATGTCTCACACTACTCAAGTTCTTCAGAACATCTTAGACAGAACAGGCTATGAATGTTGTATACTTAGCAAATTTCTGAAAACTTGAACAACTTGAGCGTATAACAGGTTTGATAATATTAGCTTTCATTTCAAACCTGGTCTGATGATCAAACCTTCAACCTGCTCACTCTCTCAATCTGACATACAAGACATTTTCTTGTAACATGATCAGCTATTGAACTCAACCTGTTCTTACATAGCTGAACAGGTTGGATGAACAGCCTGAAGAATGAACAGCTTGTGATGACCCTGCTCATCACAGGTTTGACCAACAGCTTAGACCATCAGTTTTAATTACCTTTCTTCACAATTAAGTTACTTAATTTTTGTCTTTATTTAACTTAATTACTGCGGATAATGTGGGTTAACGTGTGTTAGTGACTAAAAAGGGCTCAAGTGGTCTGACAACCGTTCTGACATTGACAACCGTTCCGTTTCCGTTAACGAACATTTCAAATCAACCGCCCAAAGTTTTTTTCTCTCATACCAACTCACATTAAATCCAATAAATACCCATCTAGTGTTTCATCTTCTTCTTCCTTATTGCTTCCTTAACTTCCAAAGAACCACAACTTCGACTAAGTGTCATGTGCTAATACTTCCACTACTTTCCAAATGGCTCAGCAGAAAAACCCCTTTCTTCCAGTTTTCGTTGGTAACGATGTGCACAAACACTCGTTTGTTACCACGATGCTGACATTGAAACCTACCAACTACCTTGCAAACCTAACCATCCAAAAAATTTATGTGGGAAAAGGATATGAAGACATGGTGGAGTTTCTGAAGGTTCACCCATTGAACTACGCAATGACTGCATCTCCTGGTGTCCTGTACCAGGAGATGGTATATGAATTTGGTATACCTGCTCTTATGACCCTTCTACCAAAATCATCAGGGGAACCATACTCAATGGGACTCAGATCATTGAGATTACCACAGGTCTGATCAGGGAAGCTCTTCGTCTCCCTGTGGCTGAAACCTATGATCAGCCACAGCTTGAAAATGACCAGATGGAGAATCTGCTACGTGTTTGTGGAGTAGCAGAACCCAAAGTTGGAGCTACAATGTTTAGGAAGGGTTTGTCTCCAACCTACAGTTTTCCGTTTGCCTCAGTGGTGATGTGCTTCAGCAGTAAAGTTGGCTCATTCGACCAACTCAGCCGTGATGAGATTCCAATAGTCCAACAGCTTGTGGATGGGACTACAATCAACATGGCAAGATGGATTTTCATGAACTTGAGGAACCTCGTGCAGCAGGAAACACGTCCAGCTGCTGTTCGATATCCCTGGTTTTTGAGTCTTATTTTCAAGCACATCTGTTGTCAGCAACTCTATAACTCTCAGACTCTACTACGTGCTGCTGCATTCCTTGTAATAGGGAATAGAGTTTTCTATACTTCTGTTCTCTAAAATGAAGAGGTTGTTAGGAATGGTGGAAGGACCCTCTGCTGTGAGGGTGGATCCAGAGACTGCTCCAGAGGGAAAATCCAAATCTTGGGTCAAATTTGTTAAAAGGACTCTGGAAACGACTGAAGCTGGGCCTGTCCGCAAGAAGGCTAAAACAGCCAAGTCCAAGTGTGCCCCATCAGCCTCTGTGGCTGAGGGGGAGCAGGCTTCTCACCCTGGTTCATTTGTTAAACCTGAAGCCTCTGTGGCTGGTGCCTCTGTGGCATCTGAGACAATCGAACAGGCCAACCCACCTGTTTCTGACCTAGTCTCCCCACCAGTCCAAACAAATCCCCTCATCTCTTCTCCACAACACACATCCTCCACTTCATCTCTCCGCCTATACAAACGCAAAACCTAAGTCAAAAAGAAACCAACCAACCAATCTAGCCCCTCTGATCCCTCTCAAAAGGGTTCAGTTGAAAAAGAAGCAACCCCTACTGCTTCTCCTATGTTGGGAGAAGGTTCAGCACATTTGTAGCAGGCTTCACTCCAACAAGAGTCTACCCTATGTCAGCCTAGGCCCTTTGGTTCCTTCCAACAGGAGCCGGTTGTACACATGGAGACTACCACATCCACTATTCCAGCCTCCTAATAGGCTGAGAGTATTGAAAGACAGGAGATCACTCCACTCCAAACTGAGTCCACATAGTCTCCACCCCATACTTCTTCACTACCTGAGTCTGCACGAGGTGCCAAACCTGCTAGATTAGACCATCCAATAGATCAACCTCCAACTTCTGTTCCTCATGACACAGCTGTTGTACACCCAACGGCTGCTGAAGGACCAACATCCCAAGCTGATGAACGTCAGGGAATATACCATCCCTTTGGTGAGGCTGCAACTCATATGCAAACCCCATCAGCAAGTTTCACCACTGCTGATGTCGAAATGCACATCCCATCTCCTCATGATGAGGCATCTTTTGACCAAGGTGCTGCAGAGGGAACCACCCCAGGCCTTAATGAAGGTGCTGCAACACAACCAGCATCTGAAAGGCTACTAACCTCTACCCCTTCTCCTGATGAAGCAGCTATAGCCACTGCTGAGGGACCCATTGACACCTCCAAGCTGGTCCATATTACTTTTGCCCAGGCTATGGAGCTTCTGTCAAGAGTGACCCTTCCCTTTCCATCACATCCCCAAACACCTCCCTCATCTTTATCTCATTCCTCACCCTCTACCCAATCTAAACAGTCTACCCATACTCCCCCATCGCCCAAAGACCTTCCTTTTAAGGATCAACTTTCCTTGCTGACCAACAAAGTTGGCACTCTGGAAAACTCCATGACTGCTCTACCATCAATAATCTCAGACTCTGTGTCCACCCAGCTTCAAGGATTCTTTGATTTGTTCAAGAATTCCTTTCCAGCCACTCCACAACCTCACCAATCGTCACAGCTTCTTGCACTCACTCCACAGCTGCAAAACATCTCCACCTCACTCTCCTCTATTCTTTCTCATCAACAGGACTCTGTGTCCTCAATGTCAGCCATCTACCAACAACTGTCAAACTGAGACACCCGTGCCACATTAACCACCAATTACAATTCACCCAGGATTATTCACCAACAAACAGATATATAATGATCTGATAGCTTAAATTACAGTGCGGAAGCATAAAATACAAAATAAAATAATACAAATTTGTCATACACCCTACGGTGCTTCATAGGTTACACGTCTAAGTCTACAAACTCAAACTGTATTACATCATCCCCAAATTTATTACAACATTGATTCCATAAACCAAATACCAAGTTAAACAGAAAAAATCTTCAAATACTTCAACAAACGTCCTAGCTAGATGGTCCCGCAGCGGATTTCCCTTTTCCTGTAAAAATGTAACAACTGAAGGGGTAAGCTAAAGCTTAGTGAATACCATATGATTTTACACATTCTACAAATCATTATGATGCCACCCAGAGTAACCGCGGTAACACATACCGTATACTCCACACGTACTCCAAGTACGCAAACCCGAGCCGCAGCTCCTTCGAGCTGACACTCGGCATAAGAATAAAGAACATGTAAGCCATAACTTAACTAAAATAAAGATATTCAATAATTAATAAAAACAATGGAATTAGCATGTAAAAACTAAGCCATAATAGAGACATTCATATAAAAAGAACGGAACTAGAAACAATGCACAATTTCATGTAAGCAAGCAAATGTTTCTCTTTTTTTATAGCAATCTCACAAAATTTGTCTCAAATAATATTATGCATTTAACCGGTAAACAACAAGTAGTTGTTTCAAACAATATATAAAATTTAGTTGTCAAAATAAGAAAAAAAAATAAAAGTAGGTTGTTATCAAAAAACCAACACACTTTAGATATTTCTCGATTAAGAACCTGTACCAAAGACGTTTCCATAAAAGTCCTTCAACGTGAAATTTTTTACGAATTGTGTTGTTTAATAGGATTTTTAAAGGATTTTAAAAATGTATTTCATAAAATTTCGTTAATAAACACTTTATGTGCAGTGATTTTTACAAAAAACATTTTTAAGTGGAGAGACTTTCAGTGCTTCATCCACTTTCTTAGGCTCCATCAGGGACACAAAGCTAGAAAACATACAAAAGTTCCCTAAGATGTCCCATCCTGTATGCACCCCTTTGTTGATGTCACCAATTATTTGATCATTTGGGTGACACCTGATCCCCTTAGGATCTTGTCTTAATGAGGATTCTCCTGAGGTTTTTGCATCTTCAATAGGTCCTGTTGAGCAGCTCTCAAGATTTTCAGACACACTGATATCTTGAGCCTGTTCATTTGTTGAGCATGACTCTCAAGTGTTGAACATATCAGCAGAGGATCCAGGAGAATCAACATTGATTGGTTCAGGACAAGAAGTTGTAATTACGTCAGTACACTTATTCACACAGGATGTATAAACATAATCATCATCATGCCCATCCTAATTAACAGGTTCCACTCTAGGTGTAGTGGAAGCTTTTGAGTCTTTTTCTTCATTGATGGAATGCATAAGATCATCAAAGTTAAACTCTCCTGAAACAGATTCAGGAACAACTTTGGTGGATGCATTCCTAGACTCTTCAAAGGTGACGTTAATAGATTCATTTATCCCCTTTCTCTTGTTGTTGTAAACTCTGTAGGCTTTGGAGATAGCAGAGTATCCAAAAAACACACCTTCATCAGCTTTGGGTTCAAACTTTCCCAGTTGGTCCCTCTGATTCAGAATGAAGTAGGGACATCCAAACACATGGAAATAACTAATGTTTGGCCTCCTCCCTTTGGTTAACTCATAGGGAGTCTTGTTGAACCTTTTCACCACCAAGGATCTATTTTGGGTAAAGTAGGCAGTATTGACAGCTTCAACCTAGAATGATGAAGGTGAACCTGATGCACACGAGATGGTTCTAGCAGCTTCTATGAGAGTTCTGTTTCTCCTTTCAGCAACTCCATTTTGTTGTGGAGTTCTTACTGCTGAAAAGTTCTGTGAGATCCCTCTTTCTTCACAGAATTCCTTAAAAGTACTGATACTGAATTCAGTACCATGATCACTTCTAAGCTGCTTTACTTGAGCAGAGTTCAACATTTCCATCTTTTTTATAAATCCAATGATTTCTCTAGCAGCCTCTCCTTTGCTCTTCCGAAAGATCACCCATGTAAACCTCGATAACTCATCAACCATTACTAGAGTGTATCTTCTTCCTCCTAGACTTGGGGAACTGATTGGTCCAAACAAGTCCATGTGGATTAAGAAGAGAGGAGTATCAATCGAGAAATTGTGCTTAGATTTAAAAGATGATTTTCTTCGCTTTTCTTTCTCACATGCTGTGCAGAGTTTATCCTTAACAAAGGTTATAGAAGGCAAACCTGTTACCAACTCTTTCTTATAGAGTTTGTTGATATTCTTGAAGTTCAGGTGTGATAGCCTTTTGTGCCACAACCAGTTCAGGTCTGCATTGCTTCTTGAGATAAAGCAGGTTTCAGTTATGGGATCAGCAGATTTCATGTTCACAACATATACACCTTTCTTTCATTGTACACACAGCACAACTTTGCCTTGGGGATCCAATATGTAACCTAGGTGCTCATCAAAGTTAACCTTGTAGCCAGCATCACACAGTTGACTTATGCTTACAAGATTATGTTTCAGCCCAGACACATAGGCTACCCTTTATAATACAGTAGCACCAGCTTGAAGAGTTCAATATCCTTCTGTGGATCCCTGTACATTGTCACCAAATGTGACTTTTGGCCCTTTTTCACGCCTGAGATCACTCAGCAAGTCCTTGAAACCTGTCATATGTCCTGAGCAGCCACCGTCCAAGTACCAAACCTTGGATGGTTGTTTGTCCTGCAGAGTGTCAAGAGAAAATATTAGTTGTTTTTAGGGGAACTCATCATAGGGATGAGTTCTCCTACTTCATCAATATTTGTTGATGGATCAGTGATATTCACACTAATATTTCCTATTTGGATAGTATCAGCTTGGATACAATCCTCACTGACTATGTTACTTCCAACACTTCTCGTTTTTGCAATGATGGAACTAGAAGAGTCAATAAGCCTCATGTCCTCAGTTTCATGACAGTCTTTGGCCATATGTGTCTTCTTCCCACACTTATAACATTTTCTCATTTTAGCCTTTTTGGAAGAAGAGCCTCCAGAAACATATTCTGAATTATTTCTGTTGATTCTGTCAGCAGTTTTAGCAAACTTATTACTATTTTTAGATGAATCCACAGTTTGGGTGGAAGGCACAATGACAACAACTATGCCTGTGTCTTCTTTCCTCTTTTTGGGAGGACAGATATCAAACACAAGAAGTTTGATTGCCTTTGACCTTCCACAGGTTTGGGAAACTTATTCCCAAATTTCTCAGGTTGTGCAATGGCTTTGCCTTTGCTCTTACTGAGATGTGATCGATGTTGCCTATCAACATAATCATAGCTTTTGGTTTTGAAAGACTTACCTTCATTTATGACCAATTTCCACTATGATTTAAAAAATTATTTGAAATCACAGCAGATTTACTTTCAACATGAGACCCAGAGCCTATTTTGTCAACAAGTTTAGAATCCACAGCTGCAGGTTGAGGTTGTTTTCCTTTCTTTTGCTTGTGTGAACCAACAGAGCACTTAGCAGGCTGATTTGATGGAGAACATATTCCATCATCAGTTTTTGGGGCTTTTTCACACAAGTTGTCTGTATTTTGAGGCCTGACAAACCTGTTCGTTGAGACTAGCTTACCATTTACTTTCCGGATGAAAGTGCTGGGAAGCTCACCAAGAGTGGATAAGTCAATTTTCAGATTATTTATCTCAACAATGGAAGCTCCTCTGTCAAGATCCCCTCCAAGATAGCCTTGGATATGTGCAGGGATCTGTTGACTGATGCAATGGCTGACGTTTTGTGCAGATTGGCACAAAGAGTCGACAATCCTTTGAAGCTTTGCATCTTTTATATATGTTTCTCTCTTTTCCTCTAATAAAATGGAATTGATGTGTTTTAATTCATCAACCTCAGTTTCCAACTTATGGAAACTGTCCAGTATACTAGTTTTTATGTCACGATCAGTTTTAAGCTTAGAGATTTCAGATAGTAAAACATTGTGCTTCTCAACAGCTGCTTTTAAATCAACAAGGATATATTCAAACATTTTTACTTTTTCATCAGAACTGTAAGCCATAAAATGTTGTACCTTGTACATCATTGTAGGATTCCAGTTCTCTAAGCTGCTGAAGGCTTCAGCTTCAGCCAGGTCTTGTTTGAAGATGCTTGTTGATGGGACATGAATGTTGGCCATCAGACAGTTGTTGTCTTCTTCATCTGAAGATGAGTCAGATTCCTCCCAATCACATATCTTGGCCATGAGTCCCTTTTGCTTGTTGGAAGCCACTGAGTTTTCCAACTTTTTCAGCTTAGCCATGGCCATAAGGTACTTAACCCTATAGCCATCGTCCCTGTTTGTCTTGAATGGTTTGGATGATTGACCAACTGCTTTAGACACACAGTCAGCAGCTATGTGGCCAGTCTTGCCACATTTAAAGCACTCAACCTTAGTTTTATCAAATGCCTTCTTTTTTATGCCATTTGAGTTCCTCTGCAGCATTCTTCAACCAAACCTCTTCTTGTTGAACTTCTTGACAAGCATTGCAATCATTTTCTAATCATCAAGTTCAGCAAGATCTTCATAATCTTCCTCTTCAGACATCTCTTCCCTTTCATCATCAGCCTGTTGACCAGGTTCTGTGAACACATCACATACCTGACCAATAGGTTGTCTCACGCTGGGCACCAAGGCAGCACCTCTCTTAGATATTTCCAAGGCATTTCTTTTCTGTTGCCTTGACTGCTCATCATTCAGTAGGGATCCATACAAATTTACAAGATCCATACCTTTGATGGTGCCTGAATTTCTCAAGATAGTAGAAAAATAGTCCCATTCTTCAGGCAGGATGTCCAAGAACTTGTTCACCAGAGTTAAAATGTTCTTTGTGATTCCAATAGCTTTGTGATCATTGATAAGGGCAGTGAACCTGGTAGAGGTTTCTGTGAGAGACTCCTTTGGTTTTGAAAAGAAGAGTTCTTACTGTCTAACAAGATTGTTAATCCTGTTATCCAGTATGATTGTAGGACCTTCATAGACGGTACACACAGTATCCCACATCTCCTTTGCAGTCATCATTTTCTCAACCTGTTTGAACACACCATCACAAAGACAAATGACCAGGTTATTCCTGGCTTTTGTATCAAGAGCAACCAGCCTTTTGTCTTTTTCAGACCATTGAGCTTTGGCCTTCTCAAAGGTTCTGATCTCAGGGAAGTCACATTGGGACCTTCCATTACTATATCTGGCAGTTGTACATCAATATTCTCTAAGTAGAGCATCATTCTGCACTTCCAACCAGAGAAGTTTTAATGATTGAATTTGGAGGGTTTGGCCATTTAACCATTGTCATAGTAAGAGGAGGAACTGGCAGCACTGTTGTCCATGGGAAAGTAGGGAGAATGAGAGATCTAGAGTTAACACACACTCTATCTTCTCTGACACCAGTTGTAGGTCCCAAAAGGTTTCCCTAGAGTATTGTTCTAAGCTGTACAGGGGGGTGAATACAGCAAATTAAAACTCAACACTCTTTTCTCAATGTTTATGCATACTATTAACAAGTGTTAATTACATACAAGGTTGACTGCGGAAAGGTTCAAGCTGAAATGACAGATACAACAAATGTTCAACTAATCTAAGACACACTCTGACTGGATACAATGAATACACTCACTTAGATGAACTCACTGATTTTACAAGACACAGACGGACAGATTGAATAGGAGCAGCTTAGACACAAGTTACGGTTCTATTCAAGCAGACTTGCATGCATGGAATAACACACTTCAATGCACGATTTGAATTTCTCACTCTTGGTTCTCACATTCCTTAGAACCTTCCTTTTATACTCTCACTGAGAATCTCAGTGAAGCTTCTCATTGGATGATGAGATAGTGGGATGTCTTTCCAAAAAGACAAAACAACTTTTCTGCACATTCTGAAAAAGCAGACTTGTCTTCATGTGGCAGAATCTTTGTCTTTTTCTTTTTGTCTCTGTTGCATAAGCCTTTAACCAAAAGAGGAATCTCAACTTTGCATATTTCTTCTATTGTTAAGGCCATTTTGATTTAAGTAATGGTCTGTCACCCATTTCAAATATCCTTTTGTGTTCATGTAACAGAACAGCGTAGGTAGGCTTTTGCAGTTTCTGTTTACCACTTTGTCTTCGACTTGTAAACTAATCATGAAGCAAAAAAAATACATGAGGACTTGGAAACTTATTCCATAAAGTGTTTAGCATGTTCACAAAGAACAGATTCTGTTCATAAAGAACAGTACACTTAGAATCTGTCCAAGCTGCTCAATAAAACAAAGCAGCGTAGACAGTTTATGTCCAGCCTGTTCAGCCGACAAAACAGTTTGGACAATCTGCCTTTGTTGCAACGAATGCAACAAGGTAAACGGCTTTGACTCATATTGCAAATCACTTTTCTAGTTTCAATAAGGCATAAATAGGCCATAAATTTTACCTTCAAGTGCATCAAACAGGTTTGATTAAAAATCTCCCCCTAATACGTAGAGCAGGTTTGACTGAGGCCTTTTTGTGCCTAACTGTAAACAACTAATTAACTACTAATTATCCATAGTAAGCATAAGGTCATGACGAAACGATAACCAACCCTCGTTAGTATGTCTGTCATCCATAATTTAGCTAAAGGTTACAATCATCCCAAAATATAAATGGCTGATACGCCCAACCACAAAATACAATGACTACTCACAGAAATAGTCACTAGCTACTGTCAACGCAGTGAGTCACGACTGGTGCGCGCAGTGTTTCTAGCATCGGGTTTCGTACATGAGATGCACATTTAAAACAACTGTCAGGTAAGAGCTGGTGCTATAAAACAACGTTAAAATAAGTTTATAAAATGGTTAGCAGAATATATCAACGAAGAATCAACTCTACATGCGGCCGACAACAATAGCCCGACGCCTCGTCGGGAGAGACCCGGAATAGCCTGCAAAGCCCACTCCACAAAGTAGTGGCTTATCCAGGACCTCCGGGTTGGGAATGACCTAACAGGCCTCGACTCTTCGTATTGTGCTGCTGTGTGCTAATGAGTATCAACGTAGAACAGGGATCCGCAAGGGAGCCGTATAGTAAACAACAAACCACTTGGAAAATTAACATCAAAACAATAAAAATTTACACTAGAACAATTTAGTTTAGAAAATTAATAAATAGTTTAATGTTCAATCTTTTTAAATATATTATATAGATAATTTGTCTTTTTATTTCTCGCTTTTAATATCTTAGACATTTAAAGTTTTTAGACAATAATTGTTCGAAATATTAATTGAAAAATTAATTATTTAAAAAAAAATGGTTAATTGGTAAATTGAATAACCGAACCGAAAAAACCAGTTAACCGATTGTCGGTTAACCGGTTTTTTAGGTTTAGGTTCACGAAATCCTCGAACCGGTATTTTCGGTTAACCATCTGAAATGTGATTTTAGTTCGGTTAACCATCCATGAACACCCCTAGGTATTACCACCATTTCATTCCGTGTTTCTCTAAGATTGCGGGACCGTTGACAACGATTACAAGACTGTCAATTCTCTTTGTCTGGACTTAGGATCAGGATAATGCCTTCTTGGAGCTGAAGAGACGACTGTGTCAGGCACCAGTCTTGTCATTACCAAAAAGTACTGAGAACTTCGTACTTTATTGTGATTCGTCGTTTACTATTTTAGGGTGTCTTCTGATACAGAGAGATTGAGTTATTGCGTATGCCTCCCAACAGCTTTGAAGTTACTAGGTGAACCACGTTGTTCACAATCTGGAGTTGGACGCCATCATTTTTGCTTTGAATATACGGAGACATTTTCTGTATGGGACTCATTTTACTGTGTTTAGTGAACATAAGAGTCTCCAGCACTTGTTTAGCCAAAAGGAGCTTATATTATGAGGTTGCGTCATAGGTCTTGAGCTCATGAATGACTATGATTGCGAGATCCAGTACCACCAGGGGATAGGTTTGTCTGTTAGTGCATGATAATTTGGGTTTATTGACATTACCTGATAGAGGTTGGGTTCCCATGTTGGTAATCTTCAAAGATTGATACTCGATGAGTAACACAAGTCGAGACTGGCGATACACCTGGGAACTATTAAGATGTACAAGAACCTCTTTTACTGGTGGCCATGGAAGAAATGGGAGGTTGTTAAGTACGTACAGAAGTGTATGAAATGACTATGAGTGAAGCGTGAGCATCAGAAGTCACACGACAGACTCCAGCCGCTCGAGATACGCAAGTGGAAGTGGCACCACATACCAATCAACTTTGTCGTCTGACTGCCGTGAACTGAGGGGGCATGATATGATATGGATAACAGTGTACAAATTAACGAAGATTGCACAATTGTTAGCCATTTGCGAAACGATGTCGATGGATCATATGGCTCGATTGTACATTGATGAGGTTATAGCACGACAAGAGATACCTGAATCTATCACTATCGATTACGATAACCGTTTTACTTCTCTTTTTTAGTAGATTTTCTAGTGTGAGCTAGGTACTCGGATTCAGCTCAACACTACTTATCATGAACAGACCGACTGTTAGTCTAAGCATACTGATCATATGATAGAGGATATGTTGTGGGCCTATGTGATTGACTCACGGGGAAGCTAGGACGTTCGTCTTCCATTAGTAGAATTTACTTGTAATAACATGTATCATGCCACTATCAAGATGACACCTTTTGAGGCACTCTATGGCCGTAAGTGTTTAACTATAAGTAACAGCCCGAACTCAAATTAACATAAATTAGCATATTGAAGGTAATTTAAGGTCAATTTAGCAATGGAAATTATGTTAAGATAATAAAGTTATGGTTAAAGGTTAATTGTGTTATATTTATATAAAGTTGAAGTCAGGGGTGTAAAATGTCAAATCTCCAAAATCTTAATAACCAAATAGTTAAGTGCGGAATTAAATGGTCATCAAATTGCCACTGTTTATTTCATTCTCATGCAAACTGAATCTGAGAGCTGCTGTCTCTAGATTTTCTAAACTTCTCACTATAATTTCATCCACAAATCTTGATTATAATTGAAAGTTCAAGTTATAATGAATTTGTTTAAGGATCATCAACAAGTATCTAGCATATGAACAAGGTAATTCCATATTTACAATCATTTAATGTATGTGTTTGAGAGTTTACGACTTTCATGAAGTTTATGAATATTTGAAGTCATTCAATCATCAAATTAACATATCAAATGTGCATAAAACATCAATATAAGTTCATGCATGCCATTTATATACGGAATTCCCATCCCGTGAAGACCACCTGTGACACACTTGCCATAATAACCACAATTACGTTACCCAGGATTAATCAAATCACATGATACATTAATGATCTGAAATACTTAGTACTATACAAGAAACTGAAAGTACATAATTAAATTCTACGTCAAACACCCTACGGTGCTACAAGGTTCCGATCTAATTTCTACATACTAAATAATTATTACAACAAACCCAAATATTTTAATGTTGTCCCTATGTATTAGTTACCAATTGAGTAGTAGAGAATCATCCAAGACATCACAATATACGACCTAGCTAGAAGTTCCAGCAACGGATTTTCCTTAACCTGAAGAATGTAGACAACTTAGGGGTAAGCAAAGCTTAGTGAGTACAGAGATTACACATTCTACAAGTCTCTATGCAGCACAAGAGTAACACCAGCGACACATGACGTATACCCTCTTCGTACACGAAGTACGGCAATGAGTCGCAGCTCCATCGAGCCATTGCTCAGCACAAACTAATCATTTGAGGCGTATTTTTCATCTGGGGTGTTACACTGCTCTTCGGGACCTCGAAGTGATCTGCTCCAGGTAATATAGCCTCAGTAACACCAGATTAACAGATGTGGCTCGCAAACCCATCAAGTTGATGCACAACCAGTAAACAGAACATGTAAAAACATGTATACAAGCAACAATGTGCACCAAAATACATGCAACTTAGTAGAATGCCAGACGAATAGAAAGAACATGTCTCGGCAGACAATAGCTAACATTAAACAAATGTAAACATATGCAATCTTAAGAACTCACAGTGGGTGCGTTAAGTAACTTCAATTAATATTTTTTCTCTTTGGGATTTCAATGGAAATCACAAAGTACCCCTGTGTGCTTAACAACACCACAAGGGACCTGTTACATTTTTCATAGGAAACATATCATCATTGTCTGTTTATCAATAGTTTTCATCAAGTCTTCACAAATTATAGTGTTAAATCTTCGGATTCGCCATCCGGAATTCATATTTAAAACCCAGAGTTCGAGTTGCTACTAAGCACAAAGGACCCATCATTAAATGTCTTATTATCATACCAAAGATATCTCAAAAGTTTGATTATCAAACTACACATTCGGGTCCTCTAAACAACAACCGCATTTCGCAAGAACTGAGGCTGACTCGCCGTGTCAGCCTATCCGACTCGCCGAGTAAACTTGCAGATGTGCTAGTCGCAGCGGGTTTTAAATTTTTTTTTTTTTGCCAAAATCGATTTTAAGACACATGCATTGCATACAAATGTTATATAAACATATATTGGGTGTTTCTAAACTGTTTTTCCCATCCATAACATACAAATTCATCCAGATTGAACCAAAATGAGTAAATTTGTCAAGAACACAAAAACATACAAAAATCATCATTTCTTACCTTTTTGGATAAATCAGTGATCGATTCTTGTTTCCATAGCTTCCATGAACTTCAATTGATGATTTCCAACTATAATTTCATACATGCAACAACATTTCATCAGATTTAAAATCCGAATTTTGCATCTTTAACTCTTCAAAATAAAACCCCAAACTTAGAAATTATTTATCTTACCTTAAACTCTTATTTGAATCTTGTTATATCTACTTTGATCCATGAATTTCTCTCCAAAATATCAATTTCCAACAGATTATTTAGAGAGAGTGAGAGTTTGAGAGCATGAAGGTCAAAAGGATGGAATGAAGAAATGAAAGACACAATGGTCTATTATTCATCACATTTGGTTAATGTCATAAGTGGCCCCTCCACTTATCTGATTTCATTAAATAGAGTTTCAATCTTTATTATGACCACTACCACTTATATTTCATCATACTTAATTAATAATTTGAAATTCTAAAAATTTTTAATTACATAACATAACAACCAACTTTTTAATTTCCGAATACATAATTTTCATACATAATCCAACTTGATTACATTAAATACAAAATTAAACTAATGATTCCCGATTACAATAATTTAAATCTTAGGATGTTCCAGCATGGGATCCACCACACTCAAACTTCGTCTTGGAAGTTACTCGGATTCGAAAAGTTGCAGATACTTCTTCAACATATCTGTCTTTGTCTCCCATGTGTGGTTTGCTCCTTTGTGATGCTTCCAACGTATAAGCACAATTTCAATCTCTTTATTCCTTAGCTTCTTGACGTTAGTATCCAACACACATTCCGGCTCTTCCAGATATCGGAGCCTCTCATCAATCTGCAACTTAGTATGATCGGGCCGATCCTCATTTCCAGTAGTAAAAAATTTCTTAAGGTTTCCCACATGAAATACCGGATGTATGCTCGACCTCTCCTTAGGAAACTCGAAATGATAAGATTAATTTCCCACCTTTTCTATTATTATGAAAGGGCCTATAAACCTTGGTGCTAGCTTGCCTCTTTTAACAAAACGAGTAACACCTCTTATAGGTGATACTTATAGATAAACCCAATCATCTATCTCAAAGTTAATCGGTTTGTGCCTTCAATCATGATAACTTTTCTGTCGATCTTGAGCTGCTTTCATATTCTGTCTGACATGTCGTATCTTCTCATTTGTCTCTTGTAGCAACGGTGTCCCAGCAATCAGAGTCTCTCTTGTTTCTCTCCAACATGTAGGAGTCCTACATCTTCTTCCATATAATGCCTCAAACAGTGCTTTCTTAATAGTTGCATGATAACTATTATTGTATGAGAAATCTATCAATGGTAGATGGTCATCCCAATTACCACCCAGATCTAGAATGCAGGACCACATAATATCTTCAAGCGTGAGCATGGTCCTTTTACTTTGACGATCGGTTTACGGACGATAGGTTGTACTCATGGCGATCCACGTACCTAACCCTTCTTCTAATGCTGACCAGAAGTTGGAGGTGAAGCGACTATCTCGATAAGATATAATAGACTTTGGGACTCCATGTCTAGTGATAATCTCACTCATATAAATCTGTGCCAATCTGTCCAATGAATAACTTTCTCTGATTAGTATAAAGTGAGCAGACTTAGTTAATCTATCTACAATAACCCAAACAACATCATGTTGACGCCTAGTCTTCGGTAACTTGGTAACAAAGTCTATGGTAATATGTTCCCACTTCCATTCGGGAATGGGAAGTGGTTGCAAACTGCCATATGGTTGTTGATGTTCGGCTTTCACAATTCGACAAGTTCTGCATCTTTCAACATAGTGACCAATGTCCTTCTTCAATCCTGACCACCAAAAGTCAGCTTTTAATTCATTATACATCTTTGTTCTCACAGGATCTACTGAACACAACGACTGATGTGCTTCTTCGATAATCACTTTTATCATACTCCCAAACTTTGGCACCCAGATCCTCCCATAAACACATTTCAGGCCAGACTCACTTGTTTCCATAATCTTCTTCTGCACTCTGATGTCCTTAGCACCAACAGTTTCTTCCTTTAAAGCTTTAACTTGAGCATCTTTTACATCATCAATAATCGTGGAGGTCAACATTGTAGAAATCATCATGTAGCAACAGTCCTTAGAATATGCTTTACGGCTTATAGCATCGGCTACCATGTTGGCCTTACCCGGGTGATAAGGGATCTCACAATCATAATGCTTTTTAAGTTCCATTGATAGTCTTTGCATCATGTTGAGCTCTTTCGGACTACAAATGTACTTTAAACTCTTATGGTCTGTAAACAATTGACACTTAGTCCCGTACAAGTAGTGTCACCAAAACTTCAAATCAAACGTAACAGCGGTTAACTCTAGGTCGTGTGTTGAATACTCTTTTTCTTGCTACTTTAGTTGTCTCGATGCATAAGCAATGACTTTCCCATGCTGCATCAGTACAGCATCTAATCCCAGCCTCGATGCATCCGTATAAACCACAAAATTTTCATTATCCTCAGGTAGGGCAAGTATCGATGCTTCGCTTAGAGTTTTCTTCAAGATTTTAAATGCTTCTCGTTGTTCAACTTCCCACACATACAACACATTCTTTTTCATAGAGCAGTCAAAGGAACTACAATCTTTGAGAAGCGTTTTATAAACCTTCTATAAGAACCCGCCAATCTAAGAAAACTTCTTATTTCTGTAGCTGAGAGGTGGCTCCAAGTTCTTTATTGCTTCCACTTTAGCTGGATCCACCAAAATCCCAGCTCCCGAAATCACAAGCCCCAAAAATTGAATTTGTTGCAACCAAAACTCACACTTTGAGAACTTGGCATATAACTTTTCCTTTCTCAATGACTGTAGTAGCTCTTTCAAATGTATAGCATGCTCAGCTTCAAACTTAGAGTATACCAAAATATCATCAATAAACACAATTACCGATATCTCTAACATCTGTCTACAAACTCTGTTCATAAGATTAATAAAAGCAGTCGCGGCGTTGGTTAACCCAAATGGCATAACCAGAAACTCGTAATCCCCATAACGAGTCCTGAATGCCGTTTTCGGTACATCCTCCTCTCGAACTTTCAACTGATGGTATCCCGATCGCAAATCAATCTTAGAAAAGATGCTAGCCGCATGCAACTGATCAAACAAGTCGTCAATTCAGCGGATACTTGATCTTTATAGTTAACTTGTTTAGCTCACAATAATCTATGCACATTCTCAATGTGTCATCCTTCTTTTTCTCAAATAGTACGGGTGCTCCCCACGGCGAAGAACTCTGTCTAATGAAACCTTTATCCAACAACTCTTAAAGCTGTTTCATCATCTCTTGCATTTCGGTAGGCGCGAGACGGTAAGGAGAACGAGCTATCGGAGCAGCTTCAGGGATCAAGTCAATTTGAAATTCCACTTGTCTCTCAGATGGCACACCAGACAAATCTTCCGGAAACACATCCGTGAATTCAGAGGGAAAACAGACACATCGGCCACAGTTTTCTTTTCAGCCTTCGCATAAATAGCATATGCCAAGTAAGACTCACAACCCTTAGCAACCAGCTTTCGGGCCTTAGCAATCGTCAATAGATACCGATCCCCGCTTCTCCTATCCCCATATATGCAGATCTCTCTCCCCTCCGGAGTAGTTAACTTTATCATTTTTTTCTTACAAACTATGTGAGCTTCGTTTTGAATCAGCCAGTCCATTCAAAAAATTACATCAAACACACTGATATCTATCGGGATTAATTCAAGATTGAAGACTACATCTTTAATCACTAGAGTCCTATTACGATAGGTGTTATCTACTTTAACTACTGTGTTTCTATAATTTTCAATATCAAGCACATCAGATAACTTACACAGAGGCATTCACAGTCGTAGAGCAAAAATAATAGACACAAACGACCGATTGGCACCAGAATCAAACAAAAGTCATGCAAGCATAGAATTGACAATAAACCTACTCGTGACCACCTCTGGGTCTTCCTTGGCCTCTTCCATAGTTATTTGAAATGCACGAGCAAGTGCCATGTGTGGCTGGTTCCGGCGGTTGACTGAACCACCACTTGATCCCCGAGAAGATCGCGTCGAAGATGGAGCAGCGGTCGGAGTTCCCTTTCTAAATGGAGCAGCAGTCGAAGTTCCCTTTTTACAATTTCTACTATATAGACCCCATACTCCACACTTATGGTAGGCATCAGCTTTTCGTGGTACTCATTTTGGTAGTGAACCAATTCTTTACAACAAAAGCAAGCGTGTCTATTAATGCACTTACCAAAATGTTCGAGTCGACATCTGTTATAGTATTGTGGTTCCGTGTTCATGGAATACACACGAGCTTGATTAGAAGAACCATATGGTAGACGATACGCCTGCTAAGATAAATACTGTGATGAACGAGAGGAACCAGAGTAGCCTCCCTCTCTTTGACGCTTCGGCAATGACGGCTGAGTAGGATTAGCAGATGCGGTAGCAGACCCAATAGCATACCCAAACATTATCAGTATTTGCTCAACATTCCTGGCAGCCTCCAGTAAGCCAGCAAATGTAGGGTAGTGTCCGTTTCTCTTAATTCTCTTGATTTCTAAGTCAAGACCAGCCTCAAATCTTGTCACTTTCCTTTCATCTGTATCAACTTGATGAGGCGCAAAAAAACTTAGCCTCGTGAACTCTACAGCATATTGTGACACTGACTTAGTTCCTTGCATCAGTGTCATAAACATGGCTTCCAGTCTTCTGCGCTCATCAGCCGGGCAGTATTTCTAAGTAAATATCTCGGTGAAGTCAGCCCAGGTCATAACAGACACCTTCACCAAGGTTAAGGCGTTAACCATGGAATTCCACCACATAACAGCATCTTTGGTGAACATAGCAGTAGCAAATAGGACCATGTCATCTGAAGCAATTTTTTCATCCGGGGTGTGACACTGCTCTTCGAGACCTCGAGGTGATCTGCTCTAGGTCATATAGTCTCAGGAACACTAGATTAACAGATGCGGTTCGCAAGCCCATCACGTTGATGCACAACAAAGAAACAGAACATGTAAAAACATGTATACAAGCAACAATGTGCACCAAAATACGTTCAAGTTAGTAGAATGCCAAACAAATAGAAACAACATGCCTCAAAAGACAATATCTAACATAAAACAAATGTAGAGATATGCAATCATAAGTACTCACAGTGAGTGCGTTAAATAACTTGAATTAATATTATTTTTCTTCGGGATTTCAACAAAATTCACAAAGTACCCCACTATGTGTTTAACAACGCCACAAGGGACCTGTTACATTTTTCATAGGAAACCTATCATCATTGTATTTTTATGAATAGTTTTCATCAATTCTCACAAATTAAAGTGTTAAATATGCGGATTCGACATCCGGAATTCATATTTATATCCCAAAAGTTTGATTATTAAACAAGAAAATCAGGTCCTTAACCAGAACCGTGTTACGCAAGAACTGAGGCTGACTCGCCGAGTCTGCCTGTCCGACTCGCCGAGTCGACTTGCAGATGTGCATGTCGCAGCTACAGGTTTTGAACAAAAATTTGCGAAAATCGATTTTCATCCACATGCATTCCATACAAATGTTATATAAACATATATGGGTTTTCTAAACTATTTTCCCCATCCATAACATCCAAATTCGTCCAGATTAAACCAAAAATCAGTAAATTTCTCAAGAACACAAAAACATACAAAAACAAACATTTCTTACCTTTTAGGATAAATGAGTGATCGATTCTTGTTTCTGTAGCTTCCATGAACTTCAATTGATGATTTCCAACTATCATTTCATACATGCAACAACATTTCATGAGATTTAGAATCTGAATTTCGCATCTTTAACTCATCAAAATAAAACCCCAAACTTTGAAAGTATTTATCTTACCTTAAACTCTGATTTGAATCTTGTTATGTCAACTTTGATCCATGAATTTCACTCCAAAATATCAATTTCCAGCAGATTATTTAGAGAGAGTGAGAGTTTGAGAGCATGAATGTCAAAAGGTTGGAATGAAGAAACGAAAGACACATTGGTCATCACTTTTGGTTAATGTCATAAGTGGCCCCTCCACTTATCTGATTTCATTAAATAGAGTTTCAATCTTTATTATGACCACTAACACTTATATTTCATTATACTTAATTAATAATTTGAAATTCTAAAATTTCTTAATTACTTAACATAAGAACCAACTTTTTAAATTTCCGATACATAATTTTCATACATAATCCAACTTGATTACATTTAATACATAATTTAAACTAAATATCCCCGATTTGAATAATTTAATTCTTAGGATGTTACACCACCCCTTACGGGGCAGTCTTAAGCGTCTAGGTCCCACACTTACACAACACAATTTCAATCATAACTAAGATAGAGTAATTAAGTGTGGTATTCAAATTACAGTACAACTATTAGGATAAGTTTAACACAAATTTTAGTATGGGCATACAAAGTTCAAATTAAACTAATAAAGGTACAATGCTAGTCTAATACGTTACATCCATACAACACATCAAATCTACCCAACCACCACTTATATCATATTCAAAGTTGTACTTATTGGTCGTTGAGTAGGGTCTAAAGCTTCACTTGATCCTGATAGACTTAAGAACTCGGTCCAACAGGTGCTTTTCCCTTATCTTTTCCTGTAAAGAGATTCAACAACAACTGTAAGAAATGGCTAAGTGAGATTATAGATTTATTAAAATACATGCAATACAACAAGGCGGAATGCGGGTATATTGTGACATAACTTGACTGACGCCAATAGCCACACAAGGATGAGACATAGTAATTAAGAATAGGATGATGTCCAGGTCACGCTCACGCTTTTATTGAAAGTTATCCACTCAATGCTGGGCTAGCTACCAGCAAACTACGTGGGTGGAGCATCAAAGTAATCAACTACCCAGTTCAATAGAACAAGTGACATAAGCATGGTCTAGAACAATAGACCATCAATGCTAAATATGCTGAACTGAAATCATAAAGCGGTGATGCAAGCAACATTGATAAGCATAAATAGCCAGTCATGATAGTAATATCAGTTTCTAATAATAACTGAAATGAACTTTAAATATATTGTGTACAGGATGATATATCAAATAGCTATCATGATCCTCAAGGCATCACCGAACCATGGTAAGCACAGGTCATAATCCAGCTGTGCATTTATGAATGCCAAATAAACTATGAACAACAATATCTCTCAACCAGAATCAGACATGTAAAGCTGAATATCTATAACTCACAGTTTTACTGAATTAGACCGAGCTGTTGACTTTATCAAGCGGATTTCTCTACCACCTGAGTTATCTCAGGATTTCACATTAAGCTTTGACTTTCTGGACTTGGCTTTACAAACTTTGGCCCACTTTCAATAACTTTGACATTATTACTCTGCTTAGAATTATCTGAACCTGTCCAGTGATTATCATTCTCAAGAACATTAGCTTTAAGGCTTTTTCACAACTTATAATGTCATAATAATCTTTGTTGAATGATCATTGAGCTTTAATCTTTCATTTACATGATTTTGAAAACTTATAAGCTTTTATGTCTGTTTTTATGGACATGTGTGACTTTACTAAGTCACTTAAAATTTCACTTGTACATTTGAATTCTCATGAAGGCATATAAAAGCATAACATGAACTTATTTAATGCTTATATGTTCTTATAATCGTGTATTCATCCACTAAGCATGTATATAATCTTGGTACTTCACATTGGGCATTATGACATAATTATGCTTTCAAATGTATTATATACTCAATTTCATATATTTCACATGTTTAATGATGTATTTATATCATAATTCCTTATTTAAAGGTAATCCAATATGTATCTATATTTTGTTTATACGTGTCTGTATTGACATCAAATTTTATATAAATGATCAGATTTATATGTTCATACACTTTCTATTTGATGCAATCATATTAATTTTATAAACCATGAATTCTATTAGATGATCACACCCACATACACATGTTAAATTCCTCATTTGTTTGATATATACATGTATAAATGCTGCATGTGTATGTATATATATATATATATATATATATATATATATATATGTATGTATATATATATAAAAAACAAATGGACTGTTGTTTTATAGTTAAGTGACCACACACATGTTCCTTCCCTTAATGAAATTTTGTGAGTGTATGTATGTATAAGGACTGCGTACATATATATTCATTCACTTTAATTGTTGTTGTCCCACACACTTACACATCCGAGATATGTAAAAAAAGAAATGAAAGGTTGTTGGTTCTGTTTTCTTTCGTGTACCCTTCAATTCCTTGTAGTGTTTGATACTTTGGTGTTGGTTGATAGATTTCTTGATGATTTCTTAACTTAATTTCTGAATTTTTAGTGCACTAATTCTTGATGAATTTAGAAGCAGACGCCGTGGGTATAGAAGGGACAAAGCAGGATACTTAATTTGTTGGTGAAATGAGTAAATAACATTCAATTTGAGAATTTATATATTTGTAAGTTTCCTTTCTCACCTTTTAACCACTAAAGTTTCTTTTATCTCATTCTTTCAAATTTATGCTTTATAATAATTCTTAACATATATTTAACTTAATTAAATAATTTCATTAATTAATTAAATTACAATAAAAATAATGTAATTAAATTACATTATTAAGTCAAGCACAGAAACGTTAAAGCTACACTGTTACAGAATAACGTGTGGTCCAGAAAAAAAATTTAGTATTTACTTTTTGTAACCACATGTAGTCCAGAAAAAAAATTATTCAATATGTTATTTACTTTTTGTAACCATATGTGCTCCCGAAAAGTACTTAATATTATAAATAGGTAAATTCTGTTTTTTAAACCTACCTGTAGTTTTAACCTTTCATAAACTAAAATAAAATTTTCAACTTCATAAGACTAAATCAATGTTAAAAGTTTAGTAATATCCTAAAACCATTAACATTTCAAGTTAATCTAACAAATTATATAATATTCAAAGTTTTTAAACTAATTACTAATTGTCGTCCAAGTCTTCCTCATCATCTTTCGAGTCTTCCTCATCACCACCTCTAGATTGTTGTGATTTTTTATTTTCTTTATAGAGATTGTAGTTAAATAGAGACGCTGACGTTGATACAACTGGTGGTATGTTGGCAATATTGGAATTAGGAAGTATACTTGAAAAGTATATAGCCAAGTCTTGGTATCGTTTGCAATCTTGTTCTTCATGATGTCTTTTCCAAACTTCTTGTGCAGCCCGTATCATATCTTGCATCACCTCATTTGATGGTTGAAGCAATGTTGTAGACATGGAAGGAAAGCCTGACAGACGTTTCAACTTCCGTACCCGTCCAATGTTGTGACCCCGACGCTCACCGAACACCTTTTTGAACATTTCTTGCTCATTTATAGATGAAGGTTCATTGGCGTTAGATGATGATGCTTGTTGAGCCTGAATTTCCATCTCCGTAACCAACTTGTTCTAAATTTTTAAATGAGGATAATTGAAAAAACAAACAATCAAGAAACAAATTTATTAAACTTATACTTGCATAATCTAATTCCTCAAACCAAAATAATTACTTACATAATCAGCTTTCGCTTGCTCATTTACGCACCCTTTTGTCGACTTATAGTGCATATCATGCCAATTGTCTAATGCACTTTGGTTTACAGTGTCTCGGGATTCATCTATTATAAAAATAAAATACATGATATAATTAGAAAACCACAATGTTGTTTGATGCTCCCCTATAAATAATATATAGAATATAAAAAAACACAAGAATTACCTTTTTAAATCATGTACAAACATAAGACTGAGATCCGTGACAACTAACATACAGAAATTTGGTCCGATTGTAGGAATTCTTCGTTGAACTCTTTTTCCATCATGGATTTAGGAAAACACCATCTATTAGTTGGTTCCACCATTCAGGTCTCATGCGCAGAGGTGGATTTTTATTCTAGCATTGTTCACATCTTCGACATCTCCATGTTGATTAAAATGTTCGTGCAATCTACATTCAGGCCGGGCTGGCCAAGGGGGGGGGGGGGGGGGGGCGAACTGGGCCACGGTTCAGGGCAGCAACTTGTAAGGGGGCACAATATATTTTCTAGTCCAATATATAGATTAGGTCCAATGCTCCATTTAACAAAAAAAAAAAAAAAACCTCAAATGTAGAGGAGGAGACCAAGAGACTATTCAAGAAGATGAAGAGAAGGGAGACCAAGAGACCAAGATACGTCCAATGCTCCACAAAAAAACCACATATGCAGAGGAGGCCAAGGAAATGGCGACAATATGATATTCAAGGGACGGTCCAACGCTCCCAAAGTCTTGCGTCTCCCAAAATCTCAATCGATGAGACGATGAAATTGAGGAGAGCGAGGCGCCAATCGGCGGTCCGTGGTCGCCATCGCTCACTACACATCTGCTCACGAAATCTTCCTTTTTTAGATTCTCATATTTCACGGTAACTTTAGGTGCTAATCCAAATTTTTCAGTGGAGACATTTCACAAGGTAATTTTCTTTCTTTTTTTTTTTTGAAAGGTAACAAGGTAATTTCCCTTGCATACAGATTTGATATCGAATCCTCCTTGACTCAAATCAATAGGGATTTTAGGTGTGTTTTAGATATTAAATGTCATGTATTTACTTTTGCAAATTTATTTTGTTTTTCGCAAGAGCAATTAGCCAATGATATAGCCATATAGGTATAGTGGGCATGTTTTTATAAGAGATCAATAGAAGAGGGGATAAAGATACGAGTTACAGCCTGTGAAAGTCTTAATCTTTCATGGTACTCAAATTTTCAGAATGGTTAGTAGATTTCTTGAATCTTAATATGGAAAAACAAGGGGATAGGCATGTGAGCTTAAAAAATTGTTCTGTCCAGATAAATAATTGTGTAAAGTATTAGTCTAACAGTAACGAATAATTAGATATGTGTTATTTGAAGTAGTAATTGTCTTAGCTATAATGTAAGGAGTGATTAGCAATATAACATCACAAACCAATGTAGACAACATACTTGTGAAAATAGAAAGAGAACACTCAAGTCTGCATAAATCGCCACAATGAATGTATAGTGCTGCAGTTGTTACGGATTTTGCCTACTACTCAAATGGAAGAAACGGATGGTTTTAGAAATGCACAAAGAGATAGTTTTAGGTGACATAATAATTGTTAAACTTGTATGTGGATTTTATATATTTTGATAATAATGTGCGTGGGGATGAGCCATCCGTTTATAATCGTTAAACGTTTAGAAAGGGCATTATTTTCTATCACGCCCAGGGCATAAAATTACTCATGACCAGCCGTGTCTACATTTAGCATTCAAATATCGATTTGCACAATATCGGCTAACGCCGTTATGGATAGCTGGCGAATCGTGTGTGTTGCGACAAATGTCGAAAAAAAAGACTACAAGACAAAAGATTGAAGGGTCAAAAGTGAAGTGTCAAAATCAAGAATATAGTCAACTGTGTTAAGAAAAGAAAATAATTGATAGTTTCTCAATTTCGTAAAAAATTTATAATCCTAACATTTGAACTTTGATAAATTTGTCGAAAACAAGAACAAATTCTGAACTTTAGCAAATTCTCTTATCGCAAAATATAATCAAACCCATGTCTAAGCAAGAACCAAACTGTCTAAGTATATCAAACTTATTTTAAGAATCTGTCTAAACAAGAACCAAGTTGTCAAAATATTTGAGAATGCATTACGTCAATCCGTACGAGTATTTGTGATTTTTCGTCACTAGGAACATCTTCCCAAGACATATAGTATGGAGGGATGAGAGAATGTACTAGGATCCTAATTAAATTGTTCATCATCCTCCCATCATCTCCAATGGCACTATATGTGTTTTCAAGAGAACTATCAAACATCACAGGTAAAGACCTTTGACCATTAGCAGTCCGAGTTGGATGGACCTCACTTGCTTTTTTGATGTTGGTACATTAACATAGATATTAGAAAATAGAAATATTTTGAGAATAAGAAAAATGAAACTGAAATAGTAACTTACATATGTCACAAGAAGCAGGTATCCTACCGAAATGCCGATTTGGAGGATTACCACCACCACAGTCTCCACCATGTCCACTAGCCACGTTGGCACACATTGCTTCACAAGATAATAAATTATACAACTGTTGTTACTATCAAATTCCTCTATTTTCATATTTTGTCTGTATAATTGTTTCTGTTTCTTTATTTACTTTATTATCACTTTGTTTACAATGAGAAGCAATAGAAGTAGTCAAGCAGTTGTATAATTTATTATTTCTGGTAAAACCTTTTTATATATATATAAACTAAATAAATAAACAAAAACAATTGGTGCTCTTACTGGAGAAATAATTTTAATATAACCTTTCTGTTTCACAAGATAAGTAAAACCATTTATTTAGTTTATTAATAAATGAATGGGATTAATAAAACCACAAGTAGTCAAGCAACCGTTTCTTATTAATTCTGGTTCTAACCTGCAGTAGCTGCTTTCTTAATAATTAAAATTGATAGCCTTTATTGGTCATGCATTATTCTTGGATTTATGCATTATATTACATCCATTAAAAAATCAATCTAGCAATCAAATTATGATCAAGTATTAAATCAAAACTAAATACGAAGATAGTAGAGGTATTAGTAAACTAGCAATCAAACTAAAGTCTCAAAGTTATCTTTACCATAAACACCAACCATCCATTTAGGAAATAGATGGAACTAACATAATATATACAAAAAAAATAAAGAACATGTAAGCCATAACTTAACTAAAATAAAGATATTCAATAATTAATAAAAACAATGGAATTAGCATGTAAAAGCTAAGCAATAATAGAGACATTCATATAAAAAGAACGGAACTAGAAACAATGCACATTTTCATGTAAGCAAGCAATTTTTTCTCTTTTTTTTATAACAATCTCACAAAATTTGTCTCAAAAATATAAGGCATTTACCACAACAAGTAGTTGTTTCAAACAATATATAAAACTTAATTGTCACAATAAGAAAAAAAGTAAAAGTAGGTTGTTATCAAAAAACCAACGCACTTTAGATATTTCTCGATTAAGAACCTGTACCAAAGACGTTTCCATAAAAGTCCTTCAACGTGAAATTTTTTACGAATTGTGTTGTTTAATAGGATTTTTAAAGGATTTTAAAGATGTATTTCATAAAATTTCGTTAAGAAACACTTTATGTGCAGTGATTTTTACGAAAACATTTTTAAGTTGAGAGACTTTTATGGAAACGTTGTTGGTGCAATGACTTATTCGAAAAATGCCGAAAGCATGTTGGTTTTTTTACATGATTTTCCCTTAGTTTAAACAGTAATCACTATGTATAACCCTTATATATCAGTTAACTGTTGTTGTTCATTGGTTAGATTTGTTAATTGGGAGTAAACTATGACTTGGTTCTATTTTTTTGGGACAAATTCTGCGAGATTGCTATAATTACAAAAAAAGTGAAAAATTTGCTTGTGATTTTGAGCATTTCTACCCTTTTTAGATTAAGTATTAATATTTAAACTGTAATAGTAGTTTCATATATATATATATATATATATATATATATATATATATATATATATATATATATATATATATATATATATATATATATATATATATATATATGTATGTACGTATGTATGTATGTTTGTATGTATGTATGTATGTATGTATTTTTTTTTAACAATGCAGCACTTCTAAAAAGTGTCATATATTTTCATTTAAAATAGAACACTTCAAATTAGTGTTGCATTTTTTTAATAAAATTTGCAACACTTTAAAAAATGTGTTGCATTAAATCATTATATGCAACATTTATCTTAAAATTGTTGCTTTAAACCTAAATTTAAAATAAAAGCAACACTTTTCATAAGTGTTGCATCAAAGTGTTGCATTAGGGTCATTTTGTAGTAGTGTCAACAACACCTAACAATATATCAATCAAGACCGTCACTAGAATAATATTGGATTTTATGATCATTGTCGACATCATCTAGATCGTCAATTAATTCATCTTCATCCAAAATTGAAGCAGTAATAGGGATATCATCAACTATACTTGATTGACCAACTCTTTCTGAACTCACATTAGGCAAGTCGTCTGAGTCCACGCTTAAAACAAGATTAGATGAGTTGTTGTTGTGCACTACATCTATCTCATTAACACTGATGATAGTTGGAAGATCCTAATCTTTTTGATGATTAACATCTTCCACAACCCTCCAATGACGGTTTTTTGAAGGATCTTCAATGTAGAACACTTTTTTATCTTGTGTAGCAAGAATGAAACGGTTATTTCTAAAAGCCTCGGAGCTCACTTTGATGCTAGTGATATTATTTTTAGTAACACACCACCCCTGTCTTCGGTTAGTGTTGAACCGCTTGCATCAAAACAGCACAATCGAATTGTCATGTAAATAGCGTAACTCAACATATCCTCCAATTGACCGTAAAATGAAGAACCATCTTCTCCCTGAACTCAAACACCACTATTTTGAGTGGTGCGTACAAGGTCACAAGTACGTGTCACAAATCACACACCATTGACTATACAAGAGGTGTAATAGTTTGAACTGATATGTGAACCATATGCCAAAGCATGTAATTCGTCAGTACATTCGGGAGACTCAACTTCTCGCAAACAATACATCTAGAGAACAATAAGTGTGATAAGTTCAAGTAATATTCTTTTACTAAGTAATCTACTATGAATAAATATGTTTACCTTCGAATAAAACTATGAAGCAAAGTCTATTTGGAGATTTCCTTCAGGTTTTTCAAAGGTAAATTGCATGCATTGTTATAATAAGTTATAGAAGAATATAGTTTAATTTAAAAAAAGCTTCTAGTTAGAGATACCACTCGACTACTTTTCGAACCATATCATCAATAAATTTAATTGTACTCTTACTTGTTGGACGACATTGTGATCAAAATGTAACAACCCGACTTTTAACCCAACTTAATATCTGATCATCGAACCAATAATGTAATTTTATTACATTATTTGAATTATAATTTAATTAAGTTTTTGAGATATTTAATTAAATAATATAAATATTTAAAATTACGAATTATGAATTATTAATTATTAAGATAATTAAATAAAAGATATATAAGATATGAAATTAATAGTGGGTTAAGTAGCAAACGTAACTAGTTAAAGTATATAAACGGAATTTAAGTTTATAAAATCAGATTTCTCTCTCTCTCTAGACTCTCTCTCCAGATTTTCTCTCTTCTTTCTCCCTCTACATACTGTTATCATCTGTATCCTCATCTTCTTCTTCACAAATTTATCAAGAGCATCAAAACCATTCATCAATATTCTTGCAAATTTCAATTAAATCCAAGAAATCAAGACAAAGAAATCCTCAAGTATCAAGATCATTACAAAGATTTTGAGGTAATTTCTATGTTTAATTTGTTTGTTGGTCTCATATGAAACCTACGGCTTCTGTGGGCTTAAGAAAACAAAATTGATCTTCAAAGCATGAAATTAACCAAGATAAGTGTTAGAAGTTTGAAATTTATAGCATGCATGTAATCCTTATGGGTTTAGTTTATCATATTAGCATTTTGAAACCTAAATATATATTTTGAAATTTAGAAACTGAAATTAATATTGCTGCTGAAATTAAACAAAGAACAGGAAGAAAGATGATTGCAAATGTGTGTTTTATGTACCGAAACCCACCAAGGGTGGTACCGAAACCTTATGGTTTCCGTATACTCCCTACTGAAACAGTCATGAAACCTCCTTGAACTACCGAAACCTCTTGAATAGTTTCGGTAATTATATTACCGAGACCCACATAGAGACTACCGAAACTTATATATATATATACATACGGAAACCCATCAATACTACCGAGACCAAGAGCAGTACCGAGACTCACTAAGCAATACCGAAACCTTTTCAAGGTTTTGGTAATTCTAAAATCCATTAAGACCACCACCGAGACCATAAACATATATACTATACTGAAACCATGGAGATGTACAAAGATTATACCGAGTAGTTCCTTCATTACCGGAACCATACCCAACCAATTGATAATACCGAAACCTTTCCAAGGTTTTGGTAATTTTGATTTCTGCAGAAACAACTTTCCAGCAACCCTTCTTCTTCCTTTTTCGAAACAGAACCCAATACCAGTGCCTAATATATATATATATACGTAGTGTGTGCAGTTGTGTATACATATATATATATATACATGTGTGTGTGCTGTCTAGTAGATGTAAAAGCAGAAACAGTAAACGTATATATATACTCTAAAGGTGCATTTGTGTGTGTTTAAGTGTGTCCAACAGAATTCCTTAATGTGCAGCAATTATACTCACATAAATTCATAAAAATAGCATTAAAAGAACATATGAAGGGCACATAAGCGTAATCATCTAATAAGCAATAGACTTAGAAATTTATATGAATGATTAATAGCAAAACATATGTTTATATTTAAATAAACACAAGACCTATTGGGATTATTATTTACAAATAATACAAGTAAAAGAAAGATTCTAATAAAATTAATGAGATTAATGATCAGGATATGAGATATTGAGATTAAAAGATCAGCGAGAGAATATTGAGCCTATTAAATTTAATGAACACTGGATATATATTATTCGGATGATATAAGAGCTAACAAATATCAGAATTGATATTAATAACAGATTGAGCAACAAGATGGTGAGCAACTGAAAGTCTGACATAAGTCAGCTTGTGAGCAACAGAGCCAGAGCCAGAAAGCACAAATAATCAGTAACTGTGAGTTGTAGATTTCACTTTAACTGCATATTATGTGAATTGAGACTTTTGTTGCTTTATCCTGATTTATTTGATATTCTGATCTTGAGCTTATATTGCCATAGTATATTTACTATGAATTTGTTGAGCTAAGTATTTCTTCCTTTAGATTCGATTCTTTGACGAGTCATTTGATTGTTAAGCTTAACACCATCACTATTGCTCAGTGTTGGGTTAATGTTAGGCTTATGATGTGCTTATTTACGTGATGAAAGCACAGAGGGTAGCTAGAGCTGAGCATTCCGATGATATCCATATAGAGCTTTTACTGGTAGCTAGCCCAGTACGTGGCTGACCCCCACTAATGATGCGTGTGTATGGATTTATCATCATCCGAGCATTCCTTATGAATTTGTCTAAAAGTCTCAAGAGCAACAACAGTTTTTAAAACTGGGAGCTGAGCAAAAGTCGCGCATCAAAAGAGCATTAATTGGCCAATGACCCTTCGAGATTGAGCTGTGCATGAGCCTAGTGCAGTGCATATAGAGCTGAGCCGTGCATGAGCCGAGTGCAGTGCATGTGCTTCCGCGTTCATAATTGCATGTTAAATGTGAAATTCTACATTCTCACTAAGCAAATAAGCTTACCCTGTTGTTGCATTATTTTTCAGGTAAAGGCAAAGGATTGGCTGAACCTAGTTCATAAGGTCAGGACTCTGAAAGAGCTTGAAGTGCATTAGAACCTGTTTCAACACTTTGGTATTGTCAGATGAAAGAGCTTTGGGGTTCGGGTCTAGTTTATATTATGAGATTTGATGTAATAGTCTAGATGTTTGTACCTTGCTACTTAAAAATTTACTCTGTTTGTAATTAACTTTTATTCCGCAATTGTTAATTTTATCTTAGTTTCCTGATTGATATTGCATTGCTACTGGGCCTTGACTTGAGACCTTTGAGAAATCTTGGGTCCCACAGGATGGTATCAGAGCAATAGTTTGAGTGAATCATTGTATTACTTGTAATACATGATCTCAAACTTGTGCAATGCTATAGTATCAATCATGACAGGATGGCTTGAACTAAGATAGGTTCAGAGACTAGTAGGACGGGGCATGAAAGGGTACAATGTGCTAGGCTAATGATCTAAATATTTAGTGAATTGAATTTCAGAGCTATGTCAGGAGAAGGTGGACCATCAGGTGGCATGACCCCAGAGCAAGTCCTGGAAATGATGCAACAACTAATAACCCAGAATAATGAGCAACAAAACAAGTTTATGCTAGAGCAAATTGAATCTATAAAGAAAACTGAAAAGAGAAATAAACATAAAAAGAAGCAAACGGAACAATCAAGTGAATCTGATTCTGATGATGAGCATGTCAATAAACGAGCTGTGCAGCCAAAAGGCTGTAGATTCAAAGACTTCAAAGCGAGTGGTGCCATGACGTTTGAAGGCACAGTAAATCCAATACAAGCGTTAGATTGGATAAGTCATACTGAAGAGATCTTCAGTATCTCAGAATGTCTGGATAGCAATAGAGTTAAGTTTGCTACTGCACTATTCGTTGGAGCTGCTAGAGCCTGGTGGAAAACACAAAGAAGCATCTATGGTGAGGAAGCAATTATGACATTAGACTGGGAGCAGTTCTTGGAGATGTTCAACGCCAAATACTGTCCAACAGACAAACAAGATGAACTCGAGATGCAGTTGATGCAATTGAAACAAGGAACTAAGACTGTTGATGAATACGAGCATGAGTTCTCGAGACTTTGCGGTTACTCAAATATCAAGTAGCAACAGAAGAGCGTAAGATAAACCGATTCAGACTGGGTCTGAATCCAACATATAGAAGACAAATGAGCAGCATAAAGTTCACGACGTATCTCAGCATAGTGGAAGCAGCATGAATGGTGGAGCGGGAATTCACAGATTCGAGTTGTGAACCCGTTATGATGGCTATAAGTCCTACTTGTCCATCTCCACCTAAGAAACAGAAGTCCAGTAGATTCTTCGGTTCATCAAAGTCCAATCAGCAGCAGTCACAAGCATCCTCTACACCTCAGAAGACTAGAGTTTATTCCATACAGTCAGGAGCGTGACCGTGTAAACGCTGTAACAAATTTCATAGCGGACGCTGCAACCCTAGTGATGTGACGTGTTACACTTGCAACCGGATTGGACATGGAAGTGATGAGTGCCCAGAAAGAAACGACGTATGCTACAACTGTGGTGAGCGTGGACATTATGCCAAGCATTGCCCAAATGCACGCGATCTTACTAATCAGAAACAACCAGTTGGCAGAGCAATTCAGCAATGTACTACGATGATACCTACAGCAAAGGCGCGAGCTTTCCATATTACTGCTGAGGATGCCGAGGAGACACCAGAGACGCCAAAAGACCATAATGGTAAATAATAATAATAAGTTTCTTATATGATAAAATGATTTAATGCTGTTGCCAGATGAATTTCAATTCCTACATAAGTATTGAGTTAGCTGTACAACCCTGTCATCGATAGTGAATAATGCGGATGGCATATGGGTTGTATCACTTAAAGCTATTATACAAATACATTTCCAAACAGAAATTATACCTATAAAAGAATATAGGTATTGTAATCTGAATCATGTATGATTCAGAAGCTTTAAGAAACCAAAATCTAATCCTAAACATAAGTTACTTCGTAAATCCTTGTAACCAGAAAGATTACAGCATGTCTTATAATGAGACAGAGGTAGAAATTGTTGATCCAATAAAATCAATGAGAAGATGATCCTTTGAACCAAATTGTCAAGCACCAAAAGACAACTTGAATAGAAATCAAAGAATTCAGAGGCACAAAGCGAGAGTGACAAAGAAATAAATTAAGATTTCTGTAAGTCAAGCTTTGGTCATAAATGGCCGATGAAATAAAAAACTCGTGATATGACAATATAAATGTAAGTGTGGATTCTCATTATGTCGAAGCGAGACTAGTGAGATGTCCAATATAGAATACTTATTCCATCTAACTACACATAAAACAAAAGCTTCTGCCAAAAGAGTGAAGTAATCTTAAATTCAGAAATTCACTCATGAAAAGTCAAACATAAGTCTGTACATGTAATTAAATGGAATTCCTATTCCATTTACTTGTGAGAGCAAAGTAATTGCAAGACTTCACAACAATCAGCGCAAATCAGAAATAAGTTAAAGCGATTAATGATTGTATAATCATCAATGTGAGAAATTGTTCCACAAGTATATATATCAAACTCCAAAAGCTTTTCAGCTAGTTCCAAAGGAAAATGAAAGAGGGATTTGAGTTAATAAATATATTGAATTGCTACCCAAATTGATTGAAGCATATTTTAAATCTCAAAAATCCATAAAGTGAATATATAAATGAAAATTCTGCAATAATACGATGAAAGATTTAAAAAGCCATAATTGGCTCAAGAGCAAAAGAAAGAGATATATGAACTAACTCATGAATTGAGTTATTGTCTGAATTGGTTAAGGCATTAAGCTCATATATTAAGAGTATGAATAATAAGTCAGAACTTCTAAAATGATCAAACAGCAAAGTATTGAATCAAATATAAACTCTGAAAAAGAGGAATTTAAATACTTGTGCTTGAGAATCTCAAAGAAATAAAAGATATGAAATACAGATGGTGCTCGTTCAGTGGAAACACCACAAAAGTTCGTATCAGAATTGGGAATCAGGATATCATAGCTATCTGCCCAAGTCTGTTCGAACATATCTAACTTCGGGGACGAAATTTGTGCGTGGTGGAGCCCATTCTGTAACAACCCGACTTTTAACCCAACTTAATATCTGATCATCGAACCAATAATGTAATTTTATTACATTATTTGAATTATAATTTAATTAAGTTTTTGAGATATTTAATTAAATAATATAAATATTTAAAATTACGAATTATGAATTATTAATTATTAAGATAATTAAATAAAAGATATATAAGATATGAAATTAATAGTGGGTTAAGTAGCAAACGTAACTAGTTAAAGTATATAAACGGAATTTAAGTTTATAAAATCAGATTTCTCTCTCTCTCTAGACTCTCTCTCCAGATTTTCTCTCTTCTTTCTCCCTCTACATACTGTTATCATCTGTATCCTCATCTTCTTCTTCACAAATTTATCAAGAGCATCAAAACCATTCATCAATATTCTTGCAAATTTCAATTAAATCCAAGAAATCAAGACAAAGAAATCCTCAAGTATCAAGATCATTACAAAGATTTTGAGGTAATTTCTATGTTTAATTTGTTTGTTGGTCTCATATGAAACCTACGGCTTCTGTGGGCTTAAGAAAACAAAATTGATCTTCAAAGCATGAAATTAACCAAGATAAGTGTTAGAAGTTTGAAATTTATAGCATGCATGTAATCCTTATGGGTTTAGTTTATCATATTAGCATTTTGAAACCTAAATATATATTTTGAAATTTAGAAACTGAAATTAATATTGCTGCTGAAATTAAACAAAGAACAGGAAGAAAGATGATTGCAAATGTGTGTTTTATGTACCGAAACCCACCAAGGGTGGTACCGAAACCTTATGGTTTCCGTATACTCCCTACTGAAACAGTCATGAAACCTCCTTGAACTACCGAAACCTCTTGAATAGTTTCGGTAATTATATTACCGAGACCCACATAGAGACTACCGAAACTTATATATATATATATATGTATATATACATACGGAAACCCATCAATACTACCGAGACCAAGAGCAGTACCGAGACTCACTAAGCAATACCGAAACCTTTTCAAGGTTTTGGTAATTCTAAAATCCATTAAGACCACCACCGAGACCATAAACATATATACTATACTGAAACCATGGAGATGTACAAAGATTATACCGAGTAGTTCCTTCATTACCGGAACCATACCCAACCAATTGATAATACCGAAACCTTTCCAAGGTTTTGGTAATTTTGATTTCTGCAGAAACAACTTTCCAGCAACCCTTCTTCTTCCTTTTTCGAAACAGAACCCAATACCAGTGCCTAATATATATATATACGTAGTGTGTGCAGTTGTGTATACATATATATATATATACATGTGTGTGTGCTGTCTAGTAGATGTAAAAGCAGAAACAGTAAACGTATATATATACTCTAAAGGTGCATTTGTGTGTGTTTAAGTGTGTCCAACAGAATTCCTTAATGTGCAGCAATTATACTCACATAAATTCATAAAAATAGCATTAAAAGAACATATGAAGGGCACATAAGCGTAATCATCTAATAAGCAATAGACTTAGAAATTTATATGAATGATTAATAGCAAAACATATGTTTATATTTAAATAAACACAAGACCTATTGGGATTATTATTTACAAATAATACAAGTAAAAGAAAGATTCTAATAAAATTAATGAGATTAATGATCAGGATATGAGATATTGAGATTAAAAGATCAGCGAGAGAATATTGAGCCTATTAAATTTAATGAACACTGGATATATATTATTCGGATGATATAAGAGCTAACAAATATCAGAATTGATATTAATAACAGATTGAGCAACAAGATGGTGAGCAACTGAAAGTCTGACATAAGTCAGCTTGTGAGCAACAGAGCCAGAGCCAGAAAGCATAAATAATCAGTAACTGTGAGTTGTAGATTTCACTTTAACTGCATATTATGTGAATTGAGACTTTTGTTGCTTTATCCTGATTTATTTGATATTCTGATCTTGAGCTTATATTGCCATAGTATATTTACTATGAATTTGTTGAGCTGAGTATTTCTTCCTTTAGATTCGATTCTTTGACGAGTCATTTGATTGTTAAGTTTAACACCATCACTATTGCTCAGTGTTTGGTTAATGTTAGGCTTATGATGTGCTGATTTACGTGATGAAAGCACAGAGGGTAGCTAGAGCTGAGCATTCCGATGATATCCATATAGAGCTTTTACTGGTAGCTAGCCCAGTACGTGGCTGACCCCCACTAATGATGCGTGTGTATGGATTTATCATCATCCGAGCATTCCTTATGAATTTGTCTAAAAGTCTCAAGAGCAACAACAGTTTTTAAAACTGGGAGCTGAGCAAAAGTCGCGCACCAAAAGAGCATTAATTGGCCAATGACCCTTCGAGATTGAGCTGTGCATGAGCCTAGTGCAGTGCATATAGAGCTGAGCCGTGCATGAGCCGAGTGCAGTGCATGTGCTTCCGCGTTCATAATTGCATGTTAAATGTGAAATTCTACATTCTCACTAAGCAAATAAGCTTACCCTGTTGTTGCATTATTTTTCAGGTAAAGGCAAAGGATTGGCTGAACCTAGTTCATAAGGTCAGGACTTTGAAAGAGCTTGAAGTGCATTAGAATCTGTTTCAACACTTTGGTATTGTCAGATGAAAGAGCTTTGGGGTTCGGGTCTAGTTTATATTATGAGATTTGATGTAATAGTCTAGATGTTTGTACCTTGCTACTTAAAAATTTACTCTGTTTGTAATTAACTTTTATTCCGCAATTGTTAATTTTATCTTAGTTTCCTGATTGATATTGCATTGCTACTGCGCCTTGACTTGAGACCTTTGAGAAATCTTGGGTCCCACATCGAAACACAAATAATTTCCTTTTAGGAATGACAATATCCTCATTTCGATCAGGACGATTGATCTTTTTTTGTACACCTTGAAGATACATGGAACAAAAAGTCAAAGCTTCATCTGCTACATAACCTTCTTCTATGGAACCCTCATGCTTAGCTTTATTCCTCACATATTTTTTCAACTTCTTCATGTATCTTTCAAAAGGATACATCCATCTGAAATAAACTGGTCCTCCACGAATAGATTCTTCCAGCAAATGAAGAACCGAATGAATCATTATGTCAAAAAAGGCCGGAGGAAATATCAACTCTAATTGGCATAATATGTTAAACAACTCCTTTTCAGCTATCATCATAACTTCTACCACCAAAGTTCATGCGCATATTTGTTTAAAAAATGTGGAAATTTCACAAATGGTGTTTGCAATATCCTTTTCTAAGTATCCTCGAACTCCTATTGGTAGCGACCGTTGCATAAGAATATGACAATCATGAGATTTCAGTCATGCTGTGTCATTGTCATTCTTACTTACTTTCTTCTTAAAGTTTGATCCAATACCATTTGGTTGTCTAACTCCTTTTTATAAATTGCCAAAAATGTCGTCTATATTCTCGAGTGAATGAATACTTCGGATGTGGTTTTATCATCTTATTGTTTATCTCTTGAAGCCAAATTATTCCCGAATTTTCAAATATCTCAAGTCTTTTCTTGCATTTTGTGTCTTTGGATTTCTCATTCATTATTAAAAATGTATTCAACAAACTCTCACAAACATTCTGGTCTATATGCATGACATCTAAATTATGTTTTAAGTGAAGAGAAGAACAATACTTAAGCTTGTAGAAAATACTCCGCTTAAACCAATTCAAGTCTTTTGGATCACGGGTTCTTTTCACACAGCCGGCACACAGATGTTTTCCTAGCTTACAAATATGCACATGAGCTAGTTGTTGTAATATAGTTGCGGCATCGACGTGTTTAGGAGGTCCTCTTCATTCGAATTAACCATCAAACAATGGACTCGACCTCCAAGAATGTCTAGTGGATATCCATCTTCTGTGACCAACATAAACTGTCTTCCCATTAACACGACGTGAAAGAGTGTCTTCATTACAAGTAGGACACGCTTTATATCCTTGAACACTCCAACCAGATAGACTACTACGAGTAGGCAAATCGTTGGTAGTACAAATAAAGCGGCATGCATTACAAAGAAGTTGCTTGTTGAAGCATCTCTCATTTCGACTCCATCCCACAATGTCTTTAGTTCATCCACCAAAGGCCTCAAAATAAATCCATGTCTTTCCCAGGTAATCTGGGACCTGGTATCAATAATGTCAGCATGAAAGAAGACTCTTTCATACATACCCATGAAGGCGTATTGTATGTTGTCAGTATCACCTGCCACATGTTGTAAGGGTGAGTTAAGCTACCGTATGGATTAAAACCATCGGCAGCTAAACCTAATCGAACATTTCTAGGTTCTTGGGAAAATTCTAGATACTTCATATCAAACTCTTTCAATGCTACCCCATCGCCTAGATGACGCATCGTACCCTCTTCCGACCGTCCAGTTTTATGCCAGGTCATATCATTCGCAGTGTGTCTGGAACTGTATATACGTTTAAGCCTAGAGGTTAAAGGAAAGTAGCGCAACACTTTACGAGGAACTTTTTCAGTGTTGTGTTATCATCAAACCATCTCCTATCACCACAAACTGGACAATTATCCTTCAACTCATTCTCCTTAGAAAACAAACAACAATCATTTTTGCAAACATGGATTGATTGATACCCTAACCTATCTTTCTGATTTTCTTTTTGGCTTCATAATATGTAGCTGGAATCTTATTATCTTTCGGGAATGCAAACTTCAGAAACACTAAGAGTTGGTCAAATGAACAATCGGTCGATTTATTATTGACCTTCATGTGCATCAGTGTATAAATCTGTTTCGATCTCCTCAAACAATTCAGCAAGTTCTTGCTCCCCAATACGATCATTAAGGATATCAATCATCTCATCTGTCGTTGAAAGTACTTCCTCTACAATTGGAGGATCTACTTCACTATGAAAAATCCAATGTTGATATGACTGTTGAAACCCTTTTCTATATATGTGAGCATGTATAATATCCGGTGTATGACGTGACATATTTAGACAACCCGTACATGGACATCTCAGTAACCAATCACTACTGACATGCTCTCTCGCAATCTCCATAAAGTTGTTAAATCCATCCCAAAACTCATTAGAGTTTCGATTCCTCAACGTAGTCCAACTTTTATCAATTTTCATAACTGTTTTATTTGTTAAAAATTAGACCATGTATATAGAAATAACAAAGCAACTAACAAAATTAATGAAGATGTTTTTGTTAAGGTTCAAAATCATAGTATTAGGGTAGAATTGGCTACGATTATGATTTTTGTAAATTATATAGGGTCGAAATAATAAAATATACAATTATATTTCCATCATAGAATCTTTTTTTGAAAAATGTCATAATCATAATTAATAGAAGAAATTCGTTTAATAAAGAATATTAATTACCACAAAAGCAACTTAAGCATCATCTAACCACTTGGTGTAATATACACATACCTTACTGATTTGGAGATCAATACCAGGTTGCTTTCGAATTAATGCCTAAATGTTAATCCCAATCCTTAAATAGCCCAAAAGCCTTCGAATATAAACCAGATGGAAATTGATTTACGATTAGAAGGTTAAAATGATTTGTGTGCACCTCAGTATCAGTTTACATGATCATATTTGCCTTATATCCCAGAAGTCATTTATATTTCAAACCACAATTAGGAACTAATCAAAGTCATATTTACGATTGATCAACAACTCGGTATGAAAAACATTAATGAACAAAACATCCGTTGAGTTGTACTATGCTTTTTGGTTTTGTGCTTTTAGTTCTAAAGGTTTGAATATTATCATCAGATGTTTGATGGAAACCATGATGCTAGTAGAGAAAACAAATATCAAACCGCTAATCTTATGATAACATCACATCATCTTGTATTACAAATATAGAACATTAAATTTTTTTTACTTAAACTAAGCTAAAATTAGTGATAGAGAGCTACTAAAGTTGCACTCTTGGTTGAGTTCTACTGCAAATAGTTACAGGAATATTAACCGAGGTAGGAATACACATGAGCGGATGAAAAAATCAAAGGATCGAAATAGCTCGTACAGCGTATGATGATGCTGATATATATCTGCTTGATGATCCGTTCACCGCTGTCGATGCCCACACAGGACCCGAACTCTTTCAGGTTTGTAAATCTCTTATATTTTCATTCGGCTCCGTGGTTTCCACACCCATCTCACATCTATATTGTTCGACCGAATTACACAGGAATTGCCTTCTCGGAGTGCTCAAGGAGAAGACTGTGCTATACATAACACACCAAGTAAAGTTTCTCCCGGCTGCCGACCTCATTCTGGTAAGCAATATGAAACAAAGTTTCCAAATGCCAAATTCCATATCGAAGGTTTTCTAACGATAAATCTGAAAGCGGTTATGCAAAAATGGAAGAATTGCTCAAGTTGGAAAATTTAAATAACTTCTAAAACAAAACTTAGGATTAGAACTTCTTGTTGGAGCTCATAATCAAGCTCTAGAACCCAACCTAGTGGTCGAGAATTTGAATAGAGAAACTGATCAAACAATCGGAGACGAAGAAACAACCTTGATCACAGTCACAGAACTTACACAAACCAAGCAAGATTCAGACCAAAACTTATGCATAGAAATGTCAAAGAAAGAAGGAAGATTGGTGCACGAAGAAGAATGGGAAAAGGAAGCATCAGAAAAGAAGTTAACTTATTTTATTTAATGATAGTAAAAGGCGGGTTCTAGTACCGATCATACCCAAAACCCGTCTGTACTATCTCCACATTTTTGCAATTAGGCTATTGTCAGATGCAAATATATATGTGCTTGGATGTATAAAACATAATTTATTGTTCTAATTTTGTCTAACCTTACTGGCACATGAATCAAACTAACTGCTTCAAAGAATCAAAACTAAATTCTTAAACAAAACATCAGTTATTTTCTATTACTTCTATTTCCTTCCAAGAATAAAACTAACTGCTTCAAAGTTCCATTGAGAAATCGTACGTAGTATATCAAAATCAAAATAGAACTAAAAAACAATCAATAATTTTGACTAAATCCTTGACTTACCTTAAAATTGCAAGCTTTCAAGCCCTAATCCAGCCTTCCACCATAGAAGATCGATAGCAGCTGCGCCGAGTCATGAGTACGTAGCCATATTTCCTGCGTTGGTGGAAGAGATGGCGAGAGGAATGGTGTCACCGAGAAAGAGAAGGCCAGTGGGACGATCCGCGATAGAGGGTGCAGCGTGAAAACATTGTAAAAGGTGGTGAGAAGGAGTCATGGTGACAAACAAAAACCTTGACAGAAATATTAAATTTTGATAATTTTAAATAAATATATTTAGTTAAAAGATATAATTTGTTAATTGAATATATTTTTACTTTTAGAGAGGCCATGTCCTATCTAAATAATTTTAATAAAACCCATTTATATTTATTATATATTTTTTTTTCAAAGACCACTTGTGGTCTCAAAAGGCTTTAAAAAATTGGCGCTCTTACTGGCGACGAGGGAAAAATTCCCGCCCACTTTTTAGAGACAACTTCTTCTCCCAAAAACATGAAAACTTTTCAATTTCTTTGAAATAGATTTAGGGTCAATTTGTCGTCTCAAAAAGTATACTTTTCAAGACAACATATGTTGTCACTAAAAGGTTCGTCCCTAAACATCACATTTCTTGTAATGTATAATTCCTTTCATTAATCTACCATACATTTTTGATTCTTCCAATTCATTCATATTGAATTTTTCAATATTCTCCCACGAGCTAATTCTTTCATGAAAATATGATTCATTTCTTACCTCATATCAGATTTTTCATTTCATTTCTGAGTTCTCGTGACTCCTGTCACACCCCGTTACCCCGGTTGGCAACGAAGCGCGACGTCGCGGAAGCATAACCATAATCATAACAAACGACCACTATATGGACGTTTTTCAAAATACACCGATAAAACTTTAAATTATAGTAAAGTTATACATAGTCTGACATGAAGAAAAGAAGTTCGCACAATACAGAGATTTAAGTACATAATTAAAGTATCCAAAATAATGCAGCTAAATCTCCGGTAGTTTCGAAAATGCATGTGACTCCTTAGATGCGGAAGCTTGAAAGAAAATATGTCTGAAGGCACACTTGCCTTAATTTCCTGAAAATACACGCTAATAAAACGTCAACAAAAATTGTTGTTGAGCTCATAGGTTTACACGTAAATCTGACTTGTACGGACAACAATAGTTAAGTTTGAATTTATAAAATCATAAATTCCATGTTATGTATTACATATAAACCATCATGCAACCGAAGCTTAATTAAAAATAAGTTTGCCCTGTGCAGTATTCCCATACGTAATACCGTGTGTTAAATATATATGCACTCGCTGTTAGCCGACCCGAACTAACACGAATGGGGGACATGACTCCCGATAGATTTATCCACAATATATTCGCGCTTACAAATAAATGCAATTAACGGTTCATGATATAAGGACTGATGAAACCACATGTGTAATACATAATAGAAATGAAGTTGTTTCGTGTCCATATGAAAACGTAGCATGTATTTCAACCCCAAAACATAACAGTGTGAAAATAGGGGCTATGAGGACTGACCGTGAGTGCGATGCAAAAACGAGCGTAAAATGCTATTTAGCGTAAGTTGATGGATGATGCACCGGGTGAGTTTAATCGAGCCCTAAATGATAATAGGAACTTAATATCTCTAACATATGATAATATATATATCTATAAATTTTTATGTCTCAAATTACCCAACATTACAAGTTTATAATTAAAACCCACTTAAAACGTCAAGTTTATATGTATATAATTTTTATCGAAGGTTTTTCGGCCTACTTTGAGGCTGTTTTTGACCAAGCTCCAAAATGTTTTAGGCTTTGGTTTTCTAGGACATTAAACTACTATATACAAAGAATTTTTAAAGTCAAGAATGACCATTTTCGAGATGTTTAGTTTGGGGAAAAATCCTGTTGAAAACCCTACGTTGGCCATTTTTGAGCTGTCAAACTTTCGATTTCCCAAATACTTTCTGGAGGTCTTAAACTCCAAAATAAATTTTGAAAACATCCAGATCCATAGTTAAGACATAGATCTAACTTTTGAGACAAGAATCAACTCATTTTGTTAAGTTATTAATTAGTTATGATTTTTCAAAGTCGATATAAATTTTCTGCCGAAAATTCACAGTTTATAAACTTGAAATAACTAGTGATTCTTGTTGTTTATTCAAAAACTACTTGTATAAAGGTTATAAAAGTTATAAAGCACATATATATCACTTGTTTTCATAATATTTACACTTAAATGATGTGTTTATATTTTTATAAACACATTTGAAAAAAACAACTTAAAAACAAAACTAGAAATTTATAAACTTGAGTTTTTGCGAAATTTGTTGTTGTTGGTGATTATATATATTATGCAAGACTTATATAAACATAAATATAAGATGAAATAAGCTATTATTTACTTACTTTGATATATTTAGAGTATGATTTTGGGTAGAAGCTGAAATCTTTGCAAGATATGCACCAAGAACACTTGAATTTCTTGAAGAACACTTGAAAGAAGATGGTTTGTAGTGTGTGTTTGATGGAGCCGGATTTGAGAGAGAGATAGAAGAGTTTTCGGTGTGATTAAAATGAATGAAAAACTTCTCTATTTATAGAAGAAATTTGGTCTTTCGAATGATGAAAAGCATGAGATGAAAAGGTAGTGTGCACTTTTAAACAAAATGATGGTGTTTAAAGTGAATATGACTTTTGTAATAAAATATTAAAGTCAAACTCTATAAAGCACCCCTATAGGGCCGGCCAATACATGAATTTTACATGTATTTTCATTTTTTTGTATAAAAGTATTTAGAAATGTATTCTTGTATTTCCCTTTTCTTGTAATTTCATAAATACTTTCAGATGCATTGTTTTAATGAATTGTTTTAGTCTTGCATAATTAATGTTAAGTAATTGTATTAGTGTATGATTAGGGTCACTAATCATAATTTAATTATGTACTTAGTTGAATTAACCCCTCATATCGTAAATCGATCGGATTAATTGATTTCCCGATTCATCGCACCGATGAATTTGATTTTAATTGAGTTGAATTTTCTAATGAGCATTGTTAATCACTTTGATTAATTTCTAATGACCACTGATTAGGTTATAATTGGCTATTAAATTCTGATTAGATCGTGGTTGCTAACCTGGTTTAATGCTGGCTGTTACAGTCTCCCCCTGTTAAGGGAATTTCGTCCCGAAATTAGCTCGTGTTGTCCACTGCTTGAGTATTTGAGAACAGATGAGGTTATTTTTCTCGGAACTGATCTTCGCGTTCCCATGTAAACTCAGGACCTCTTTTTGAGTTCCATCTGACTTTTATTATCGGGATCCGGCTGTGTTTTAGTTTCTTGACTTCCCAGTCCATTATTTCCACTGGTTGCTCAATGAAGTTCAACTTATCATCTAGCTCCAGCTCGTCCATGGGTATAACGAGTGATTCATCAGCCAGGCGCTTCTTAAGATTGGACATGTGGAAGGTATTATGAACGTTACTAGGCTCTGGGGGCAGATCGAGTCGGTAAGATACTGAACCAATCCTTTTGGTGATCTTCAATGGTCCGATATAACGAGGATTGAGTTTTCCTCGTTTCCAAAAATGGATTACGCCTTTCCATGGCGATACTTTCAAAATTACTTGATCTCCCTCTTGAAATTACAAATCCTTCCGTCGAACATTAGCATTACTTTTCTGTCGATCCCGCGCGATCTTTAATCGGTTACGAATCTGGGCTATCTTTTCTGTAGTCTCCTGGATGATCTCAGGTCCCGTAATTGGGCTATCTCCTACCTCAGCCCAGCAAAGTGGTGATTAACACTTTCGCCCGTAGAGTGCCTCGAATGGAGCGGTCTTAATGCTCGAGTGATAGTTATTGTTATAGGAAAACTCGACTAATGGCAGGTGTGTGTCCCAACTTTTTCCAAAGTCGATAACACATGCCCTTAGCATATCTTCCAAAGTCTGAATCGTCCTTTCACTCTGACCATCCGTCTGTGGGTGATAGGCTGTGCTCATATCTAGGCGCGTACCCAATGCCTCATGCAACGATTGCCAAAATGTTGAAGTTAACCGGCTGTCCCTGTCTGATATAATTGATACTGGCACTCCATGCCTTGAGACGACTTCTTTAAGATAGTTTCGTGTTAACTTATCTATCTTATCAGTCTCCTTGATTGGCATGAAGTGTGCGGTCTTGGTAAGTCTATCCACAATCACCTAAATGATGTCATAACCTCCAGAAGTCTTTGGCAACTTGGTGATGAAGTCCATGGTGATATTCTTCCACTTCCATTGGGGTATTTCCGGTTGAACTAACAATCCTTATGGTTTCTAGTGTTCAGCCTTAACTTTCAAACACGTTAAGCACTCGCTGACATATGTAGCAATGTCAGCCTTCATATTTGGCCACCAGTACATTCCCTTTAAGTCATGATACATCTTATCTGACCTTGGGTTAATAGCATATCTTGTTTTATGCCCTTCATCCATGACCAATGTAACATCCTCGGATTTTAAATTATTGTATTTGAGGTTTATTAGTTTAAAATTGTAATTTAAGTTGGATTGTATTTGGATTAATTAAAAAAGTTGGTTGTTTTATTTAGAAATTGATTATTTAAATTCATTAAGTTAATATAAATACTATTAAGTGGTTGAGATGATAAAATAAAGGTTTAATCTTTATTTAATGGAAATTAAGAAATTGGTTGTTATTTAAGGAATTAAGAAATTTTAGGAGTTCTAATTTTAAGTATTAAGTATGAATAAAGATGAAAATCAGTATTTAAGAAAATTAGAAAGTTGAGGATTGAATGTGTTAAAGTTGGAAAAAGGGGAAATAAAAAGACATAATTCTTTTAATTTATTTTCGTTCAACTCTCTTTCTTCTCACTGCTCTCTCCTTCTCTCTAAAAGAAAGAAACCATACGGTTCTTCATCTTCAAATCGAGAATCCACGAAAAACATCAAATTGGAGGTTGAAAACTTGGATTCGAGTTGCATTGGAGAAGCTAGAACCGTTACAACAAACGATTTAAGGTAATTATCTCTTAAAATCTCGAATTTAAGGCTTTATATTCGGTTTTGGATGAAAACCAAAACTGAGATTTTGGTCCAAAATGTATATGCATGTAAAATATTCTTGTGGGTTTATGTAAATCTAGTGTTGTAGAAGTTGTGTACAAAGTTTGGGGTTCTAATTTAAGTTAAATCTTATGATTTTGGGAAAACTTATATAAATGATCTGTGTGTGCATGTTTGAATACTGAAACAATATAATGGGTACCGAAACCTTAAGGTTTCGGTATTGCCATTACCGTAACATATAAGTGTATACTGAAACCCACAAAAGCAGAGTACTGAAACCTTAATATATACCGAGACTAGCTGGGATGTACCGAAACCATGAAGGTTTCGGTACAAACTACCGAAACTCTCCCCCAAATACCGAAACTATATATGCATGCTTATATACCGAAACCACACAACACGTACTGAAACTTTATTAGGTACCGAAACCAGAAAGGAGGTACCGAAACCTTTAAGGTTTCGGTACATATACCGAAACTACATAAATGTACCGAAACATGGTACTGAAACTTTTATATATACTGAAACCTTGTGAAGTGGGTACAGAAACCTTGAAAGTTTCAGTAATCCCTTCTTTTCCAGATTCAATAAATATAGATACATATATATATATATATATATATATATATATATATATATATATATATATATATATATATATATATATATATATATATATATATATATATATATATATATATATATCATCTCGGTTGGGTTTTAATAGTGTAAATAATTAGAAACGGTTGGGCATTCTTTAATTAAGATAAATTCAGAACATTTCGGCAATCTCAGAAATTGAATGTTAAAGTTTAATTTTCGGATTACAATTCCGAGGGATTTACGCTACAATTTGAGAAACTTGATGGAACTTATATATAAGTTATTGAAGGGATAAATTGGGTATAATTAATCCATAAAGTAAAAGGATTTAAATATGAGTTTCGGGTGTCGGTTTTGAAATGTTGTAATAACTTTTATTGGTTCAAATTGATGCTCATTTATATATGAACATATTTATAATATGCTTTCATTATGGAAATGAAACAGGTCCCTTGTGGTGTTGTTTAACCCACAGTGGGGTACTTTGTGAGTCCGGTTGAAAGCCCGGGGAGAACTAATATTGCTTAAAGTTTAATAACGCACCCACTGTGAGTACATATGATTTTGCGTGTTTATATCTGCTTTATGTTAGCTCTTGCCTGCTGAGACATGTTGTTTCATATTCATTTGAAATTCTACTAACTTGCGTAGATTTAGATGCACATTCATATTTGTTGCATGTCCGTTCATTTGTTGTGCATCTAACGATGGACCGGTGGATCGCATCTGTTACTCCAATGTTACTGCGCTATATGACCCGGAGCTGATCCCTCCGAGGTTCTGGTAGGCAGTATGTCATCCCCGATGTTATGTCTGTCTCAGATGGTTGGGTTTTATACCGAGCTTTGGGCTCGTAGGAGCGACGGCTCATGTGTGTCGTACTTTGTGTACGTGGAGAGTGCACGACATGTGTCGTCGGTGCTACTCTTGTGGGCTTCATAAAGATTTATAAAATGCGCAAATCTGTGTATTCACTAAGCATTCGCTTACTCCTCAGTTGTTTTATTTTTACAGGAAAGGGAAAATCAGCTGCCGGACCTTCTATTTAGGTCGTGTTTGAAGTTTTGGAAGATATCTACTACTAAATCGGTAATTATGCTGTGGGGAAAATGTTGTAATATGTTTGGGATAATTGTAATAGATTTTGGAGTATGTAGACTTAGTATTGGAACCTTGTAGCACCGTAGGGTGTCTGACAATGTTGTATTATTTTTGTTTATTGTATTTTAATGCTTCCGCACTGTAATTTAACTATCAGACCTTTTTGTAAGTTATGATTTGAGATTAATCCTGGGTGTTATGTAATTTGGTTTAAATGTGGCAAGGGTGTCACATGAGATGGTATCAGAGCAGTAGTTTGATATTCAAGTCTCCGTGAGGTCTTGGCTCAAACATTAAGTGATGATTTGTAGTGATTTTAAGTAATGATCTGAACTAAGATAGGTTTACAATCTAGTAATTAATGGAAATTGACTTTCATACGGGACAATTGGGTGGTGTCTTTAAATAAATGACATGTTACTATACAAGATATATGTTTCATATTTTAGAACATGTCTGGAGGAGGAATGACACCTGAAGAAACCAGAGAGATGATGCTAGCCATGATGGTTGAGCAGAACAAAATGATTCAAGATCAGTTTCGGGCTCGACATGAGGGCGAAGCTAAGAGAAGAGAGGATAAGAGAAAGAACAAGGAAAAAGAAGGGGGCAACAATGAGGAACAAGATGACAACACTGGGTCGTCTAACAAACCAAAAGGTTGTCGGTTTAAGTATTTCAAAGGAAATGGTGCTGTGGAGTTTAATGGATTGGGTGATCCTGTTGCCACACTGGAATGCATAACAACAACCGAATGGACATTCCGAATCAGCGATTGTGCTGAGAAGGACATGGTTTGATATGCTACTGCTATGTTCACGAACGATGCAATTATGTGGTGGAATTCCATGGTTAACGCCTTAACCTTGGAGAAAGTGGCTGTGATGACTTGGGCTGAGTTTACAGAGTTATTCATTCAGCAGTACTGTCCGGTTGATGAGCGCCGAAGACTGGAGGCAAAGTTTATGGCTTTGATGCAGGGGACTAAGACTGTGTCCCAGTATGCTGTAGAATTCACGAGGCTGAGTTTGTTTGCGCCTCATCAGGTTGATACTGAGGAAAGGAAAGTAACCAGGTTCGAGGCTGGTTTGGATATAGAGATCAGAAGGGTTATGAGTAATGTGCGATACACTACGTTTGCTGGCTTACTTGACGCTGCCAGAAATGTAGAACGATTCTGATTATGTCGGGTTACTCGATTGGGTCCGCTACTGCTTCCACCAACCCAACACAACCGTCACCACCGAAACGTCAACGCGAAGGAGGCTACTCTGGTTCTTCTCGCTCGTCGCAGTACTCGCCGCAACAGTCTTATCGCCGTCAGTCTGGTTCTTCTGGTCGTGCTCGTGCCTATTCCATCAACACCGAGCCGCGATATTGTAATAGGTGTCACTTTAAACACTTCGGCAAGTGCACTAATGGACGTGCTTGCTTTTGCTGTGGAGAGTTGGGCCATTTTCAGAGTGAGTGCCCAAGGAAAGGTGATGCTTGCCATAAGTGTGGTGTATGGGGACATTACAGTAGAAATTGTCAGAAGAATGCTCCAGCAGCTGCTGCTCCATCATCGACCCGTTCATCAGGGGGATCTAGTGGTGGTTCAGACAACCGCTGGAACCAGCCACAAAAGGCACCGGCTCGTGCATTTCAGATAACGGCAGAGGAGGCTAGGGAAAACCCAGAGGTGGTTACGGGTACGTTTATAGTAAACTCTTTACCTGCACGAGTGCTGTTTGACTCGGGTGCCAATAGATCATTTGTATCTAATATGTTTGCACAACAACTTGCCATGCCACTGTCTAAGTTATCTGTCGTACTTGACATAGAAACTGCTAGCAACACTCTAGTCAAAGTAGATCACGTATATCGTAACTGCACATTAGTAATTGAAGATGTAGTCTTCAATTTGGATCTGATTCCGATCGAGTTTAGTGAATTTGATGTAATTATCGGGATGGACTGGTTAATCGAGAATGAAGCCCACATAGTATGTAAGAAACGTATGATAAGGATAACTACTCCGGAGGGGCGAGAGATTTGCATATATGGGGATCAGAGAAGCGGGGATATGTGTTTATTGACTATTGCAAAAGCTCGAAAGATTGTTGCAAAGGGGTGTGACGCCTACTTAGCATATGCTATTGATGCTAAGGCTGAGAAAAGGACTGTGGCCGAAGTGCCTGTTGTTTAACAATTCCCGGATGTGTTTCTGGTACACTTGTCTGGCGTGCCGCCTGAGAGACAAGTGGAGTTCCGTATTGACTCGATCCCCGGAGCTGCACCGGTAGCTCGTTCTCCGTATCGCCTTGCTCCTACAGAGATGCAAGAGATGATGAAACAACACCAGGAGTTGTTGGATAAGGGTTTCATTAAACCGAGTTCACGCCATGGGGAGCTCCTGTTTTATTTGTTAAGAAGAAAGATGGCACGATGAGGATGTGCATTGACTACCGAGAGCTGAATAAGTTGACAATCAAGAACAAGTATCCGCTGCCGCGAATAGATGACTTGTTTGATCAGTTACTTGGGGCTTGTGTCTTCTCTAAGATTGACTTGAGGTCAGGATATTATCAGCTGAAAGTTCGAGAGGAGGATGTGCCTAAGACAGCATTCAGAACACGGTATGGCATTATGAGTTTTTGGTGATGCCTTTTGGGTTAACCAATGCCCCGACTGTCTTTATGGATTTGATGAACCGAGTTTGCAGACCGATGTTAGACTAGTCGGTGATCGTTTTTATTGATGACATTCTGGTATACTCAAGTCTGAGGCTAAGCACGCTGACCACCTAAAAGAATTGTTGGAACTGTTAAGAAAGGAGAAGTTGTATGCCAAGTTCTCAAAATGTGAGTTTTGGCTGCAACAGATACAATTTCTTGGACATGTGATTTTTGGAGCTGGGATTTCTGTAGATCCAGCTAAGGTCGAAGCCTTAAAGAATTGGGATCCGCCGCGTTCAGTTACAGAAGTCAGAAGTTTTCTGAGGTTGGCGGGCTACTATCGGAGGTTTATAAAGGACTTTTCTAATATTGCAGTTCCTTTGACTGCGTTAACCAAGAAGAATGCACCGTTTGTATGGGAAACTGTGTAGCAAGAAGCATTTGAGATCTTGAAGAAGACGTTAAGTGAAGCGCCAATACTTGCTCTACCGGAGGGCAATGAGGATTTTGTAGTATACACAGATGCCTCGAGGTTGGGATTAGGTGTTGTACTTATGCAGCGTGGAAAAGTAATCGCTTATGCCTCAAGACAGCTTACGCAGCACGAGAAGAACTACTCAACTCATGATCTTGAGTTGACTGCTGTCACTTTTGCACTGAAGTTGTGGAGACACTATTTGTATGGAACTAAGTGTCAACTCTATACAGACCATAAGAGTTTAAAATACATCTTTAGTCAAAAGGAGCTCAATATGAGGCAAAGACGATCTATGGAACTTATCAAGGACTACGATTGTGAAATACTGTACCATCCTGATAAGGCTAACGTAGTAGCCGATGCTTTGAGTCACAAAGCTTACGCCAAGGAATGTTGTTATATGCTGACATCTACTATGTTAACTTCCACGATAATTGACGATGTTAAAGCCGCTCAAGTGGAACCTTTGAAGGAAGAGAATGCTGGTGCTAAGGATATTAGAATACAGATTAAGAATATGGAAACAAGTGAGTCAGGATTGAAAGGTGTATACGGAAGGATTTGGGTGCCGAAGTATGGTGATATGAGGAATGTGATCATCGAAGAAGCGCATCAATCAAAATTTTCTGTACATCCCGGGAGCACAAAGATGTACAACGACTTAATGGTGGCCGGGATTGAAGAAGGATATCGGCCAGTACGTGGAACGATGTAGGACTTGTCGGCTTGTGAAAGCCGAACACCAGTAGCCTTATGGTAGTTTGCAACCGCTTCCCACTCCGGAATGGAAGTGGGAACACATCACGATGGACTTTGTTACTAAGTTGTCGAAGACTAGGCGTCAACACGATGCATTGTGGGTAATAGTTGATAGACTAACTAAGTCGGCTCACTTTATACCGATTAGAGAAAATTACTCGCTTGAAAGATTGGCTCAGATTTCATGGATGAAATCGTTTCTAGACATGGAGTGCCGAAGTCTATAGTGTCAGATCGGGATAGCCGGTTTACTTCAAATTTCTGGTCGGCGTTACAAGAAGGGTTAGGAACAAGGATCATGATGAGTACAGCTTATCATCCACAAACTGATGGCCAAAGTGAAAGGACCATCCTAACACTTGAAGATATGATGTGGTCGTGTGTATTGGATCTCGGTGGCAATTGGGATGATCATTTGCCACTGATAGAGTTCTCGTACAATAACAGCTATCATGCAACGATTAAAAAAGCGCCGTTTGAGGCTCTATATGGGAGAAGGTGTAGGACTCCTACTTGTTGGAGAGAAACTGGAGAAACGCCAATTGCTGGGCCGACATTGTTACAAGAGACAAATGAGAAGATACAGCTGATTAGACAGAAAATGAAAGCGGCCCAGGATCGCCAGAAAAGTTATTACGACAAAAGACACAAACCAATCAGCTTTGAGGTGAGCGACTGGGTTTATTTGAAAGTATCACCTATGACAGGTGTTACACGTTTTGTTAAAAGAGGAAAGTTGGCTCCAAGATTTGTTGGGCCATTCCGGATTACTGAGAAAGTAGGAAATCAGTCTTATCGCTTAGAGTTGCCTGAAGAAATGTCGGGCATACACCCGGTGTTCCATGTGGGGAACCTTAGAAAGTCGTTCACAACCAAAAACGAAGATTGGGTCGACAATACTGAACTGCAAGTTGATGAAAGGCTCCGATACGTGGAGGAGCCGGAATGTGTATTGGATACCAAGATGAAAAAGCTAAGGAGCAAAGAGATAGAGATGGTGCTTGTACGTTGGAAGCATCATAAGGGAGCGAATCATACTTAGGAGACAAAGGCGGAAATGTTGAAGAAATATCCGCAACTGTTTGGATCCGAATAACTTCGAGGACGAAGTTTGAGCGTGGTGGAGCCCATGCTGTAACATCCTCAGAATTTAAATTATTGTATTTGTGGTTTATTAGTTTAAAATTGTAATTTAAGTTGGATTGTATTTGGATTAATTACAAAAGTTGGTTGTTTTATTTAGAAATTGATGATTTAAATTCATTAAATTAATATAAATACTATTAAGTGTTTGAGATGATAAAATAAAGATTTAATCTTTATTTATTGGATATTAAGAAATTGGTTGTTATTTAAGGAATTAAGAAATTTTAGGATTTCTAATTTTAAGTATTAAGTATGAATAAAGATGAAAATCAGTATTTACGAAAATTAGAAAGTTGAGGGTTGAATGTGTTAAAGTTGGAAAAAGGGGAAATAAAAAGACATAAGTCTTTTAATTTCTTTTCATTCAACCTCTTTCTTCTCACTGCTCTCTCCTTCTCTCTAAAAGAAAGAAACCATACGGTTCTTCATCTTCAAATCGAGAATCCATGAAAAACATCAAATTGGAGGTTGAAAACTTGGATTCGAGTTGCATTGGAGAAGCTATAACCGTTACAACAAAAGATTTAAGGTAATTATCTCTTAAAATCTCGAATTTAAGGCTTTATATTCGGTTTTGGATGAAAATCAAATCTGAGATTTTGGTCCAAAATGTATATGCATGTAAATATTCTTGTGGGTTTATGTAAATCTAGTGTTGTAGAAGTTGTGTACAAAATTTGGGGTTCTAATTTAAGTTAAATCTTATGATTTTGGGAAAATTTATATATATGATGTGTGTGTGCGTGTTTGAATACTGAAACGTTTCGGTATTGCCATTACCGAAACATATAAGTGTATACTGAAACCCACAAAAGCAGAGTACTGAAACCTTAATATATACCGAGACTAGCTGGGATGTACCGATACCATGAAGGTTTCGGTACAAACTATCGAAACTCTCCCCCAAATACCGAAACTATATATGCATGCTTATATACCGAAACCACACAACACATACTGAAACTTTATTAGGTACCGAAACCAGAAAGGAGGTACCGAAACCTTTAAGGTTTCGTTACATATACCGAAACTACATAAATGTACCGAAACATGGTATTGAAACTTTTATATATACTGAAACCTTGTGAAGTGGGTACAGAACCCTTTAAAGTTTCAGTATTCCCTTCTTTTCCAGATTAAATAAATATAGATACATACATATATATATATATATATATATATATATATATATATATATATATATATATATATATACATCATCTCGGTTGGGTTTTAATAGTGAAAATAAATAGAAACGGTTAGGCATTCTTTAATTAAGATAAATTCTGAACATTTCGGCAATCTCAGAAATTGAATGTTAGAGTTTAATTTTTGGATTACAATTCCGAGGGATTTACGCTATAATTAGAAAAACTTGATGGAACTTATATATAAGTTATTGAGGGGATAAATTGGGAATAATTAATCCATCAAATAAGAGGATTTAAATATGAGTTTCGGGTGTCGGTTCTGAAATGTTGTAATAACTTTTATTGGTACAAATTGATGCTCATTTATGTATCAACATATTTATAATATGCTTTCATTATGGAAATGAAACAGGTCCCTTGTGGTGTTGTTTAACCCATAGTGGGGTACTTTGTGAGTCCGGTTGAAAGCCCGGAAGAACTAATATTGCTTAAAGTTTAATACCGCACCCACTGTGAGTACATATGATTTCGCATGTTTATATCTGCTTTATGTTAGCTCTTGCCTGCTGAGACATGTTGTTTCGTATTCATTTGAAATTCTACTAACTTGCGTACATTTAGATGCACATTCATATTTGTTGCATGTCCGTTCGTTTGTTGTGCATCTAACGATGGAGAGGTGGGTCGCATCTGTTACTCCGATGTTACTGCGCTATATGACCCGGAGCTGATCCCTCCGAGGTTCTGGTAGGCAGTATGTCATCCCCGATGTTATGTCTGTCTCAGATGGTTGGGTTTTATACCGAGCTTTGCGCTCGTAGGAGTGACGGCTCATGTGTGTCGTACTGTGTGTACGTGGAGAGTGCACGACGTGTGTCTTCGTTGCTACTCTTGTGGGCTTCATAAAGATTTATAAAATGCGTAAATCTGTGTATTCACTAAGCATTCACTTACTCCTCAGTTGTTTTATTTTTACAGGAAAGGGAAAAAAAGCTGCAGGATCTTCTAGTTAGGTCGTGTGTGAAGTTTGGGAAGATATCTACTACTCAATCGGTAATTATGCTGTGGGGCAAATGTTGTAATATGTTTGGGATAATTGTAATAAATTTTGGAGTATGTAGACTTAGTATTGGAACCTTGTAGCACCGTAGGGTGTCTGACAATGTTGTATTATTTTTGTTTATTGTATTTTAATGCTTCCGCACTGTAACTTAAGTATCAGATCATTATGTAATTTATGATTTGAGATTTATCCTGGGTGTTATGTAATTGTGGTTAAATGTGGCAAGGGTGTCACAACCAGCTTTCTCAAACCTCCGAATTTTGGTAGCCAAATATTATCCATTTAGTACCGACATCCGTCTGGCTTGATTTCAAACTGCTTATCCATTCCTCTCAAGGCTTCATCCAGTAGATTACCTTCCTTGACTACTTCTTCTTGTGCCTCGCGGACTTGAGAGTTTAGGTTTGATTGTATAGTCATGACCAAGGCTCGGACTCTCAAAGGTTTAAGCCGTTCCTTTCGGCTCAGGGCATCAGCTACAACATTCGCCTTACACGGATGATAACGAATCTCGCAGTCGTAATCGCTAAGAAGCTCAACCGACGACGTTGCCTCATATTTAACTCTTTCTAATTCAGAATATGCTGAAGGCTTTTATGGTCCAATAAACACCGTGCACTTAGTTCCGACTCCCCCTTGACGATAGCTTCTAACTATTTACATTTTGTCTAACTACTATGCTTATTTAAAATGCTACCAGCATAGAGTCCCTGTTCAACGCAAAACTTGACCACATTATGATACTTTTTGGCTTCAGACTCCATATGTGCATCACAAGAGATTTTATGGACATGAAGTATATGTAGATCATCTTTGGACAAGTTGACCAGGTGCAATGGATCGTACACTCTCAGAATCAAATTTTTCTTTGAGGTCTTCCAATACTGCTTCACCTGTCGCACTTTCAACATACCACCAGTTGAGGTTTCACAACATATCTTGAGGAATAGGCTTCAGAGGAACTTTCTTTAAGCATCTAAGTGGCTTGTAATGTATTTTCATCCACGGCCTTCCAGTTAGAGGATCAATTCATGTATGGTCCATAACTCTTTTACCTATTCGTGGGCTTAGCCTTTCAAACTTCCTAGACCTCCCTTCCCTTCTGATAATCTTGGCAATTATTTTAGCATAGGGATCGTCTCTGATGTTAACGAGCTCTTTCCATGCTAAGGCCTTTATCTCAACTTTAGGCAGTGAATTGAAGTCCTTCACTCTTCTCCTCAGACATTGTAGGACATCCTTTCTCTTAATGATAAAAAGCTGCAGTTCTCGATCAAAGAACCAGCTAAGAATTTTCCCGGATAGCTTTCCAGCACTAGGCATATTCATCTTTTCCTTTAATGACACAGCCTTCTTCTCTGACCTGAACCACAACTTTTTCTGTTATTCAGCAGTCAGCTCCCTATCAGACTCTTCAACTTCTGATTCAACATTTAAAGCGACTTTAAATGCTTCGATGTCAATCATATTTTGTTCTTCCGTCGTATACGTATGAGTGATAGGTTGTTGCTGAATAACAGTTTCATCAGCTTCATCTTCCTCATCATCTAATACCTCATCATCAGATTTCCATTCAGGTATGTCTTCTGGAACGAACTCACCTTATTCTAGATCTTCCATCTCGTCCTCAAAACAAACTGTGTTTCTTCTTCTTCTATGTTCATTAGAGCTTCTATCATTTCGCTCTCCATGGCCTTAGAAGATTCACCTTCAACTCTTTCCATTGAAGACTGACTTGGCTCCCCCTGAACTGATGCTCGCTGAGCAATCGGAAACTCTGCTAGCTCACCTTCTTTTCTTGCCTCAGGATCATTGTCGTCATCATCTTCTCTCCTTATCACTTCAACTTCTTTGCAGCTTGTCTCCCCCTGAGCTTGAAGATTTTTCAGTAACTGCTCCAGGAGGGACTTCATTGATTTAATCTCAGAAGCTTGATCAGTAACAGTTGTTTTCAGTTCAGCATTCTCCTTATCAAGTCTGGCGTTATGCGCTTGAAATTCGTTGACTGCTTTGGTAAGCTGGAAGATTTGGACTGTTTGGAAATCCACTTTGCTCCTCAGCTCTGTAAAACGCTGATTCTCAGTGAATGTGGACGATGTGGATGGAATGCATGTAATTGGTGACGACGTGATGGATGGTTGAACAACAGGAATTTCAAGCTTTGGAGCAGAAGTGGATGAAGCTCCTTGCATAAAACGATGTCGCTTCGCCCTCTGCCTAGGGACGAGAGAAGTTGGATCTTCTGCCTCAAAATCAGAATCATCATTATCTGGTTCTCTAGACACTCTCTTTCCTTCCTCTCTTGCACTGACCACGATTCTGGATCCATATCTGCCGATTCTGACAGATGGATCAACTCGTTCTATCTCTACTTCCTGTACTTCTACTTCTTCCACTTCTTCCGACTCAGACACAGAGGTGGTCATAGCTTGACCTTCTACCTCAGCCTGTGCTTCTGCTTCTTCTCCTAGGACCTCAAAGTCCATTTCATCACCCTGTTGTGGCTGATATTCATCTATGTCTCTAAAAAGATCAATGATATCAGCTGGAGGCTCCAAAATGTTATCAATTAGCTCAGTGGAAATATCTTGTTGTGCCTGAGTACCATGTGCCCAAATTTCCTCTAGAGTCTCTACTCGAGGATCAACTTCTAGGGCCACGCCTGAAGGACCTGTAGTGTCCGACGATGGATCTGCTGTCGATGATTCTTGCATTCTACTTGAAGATGGCCTGGATCCCTGAGTTTCACTCGTTGTAGCTCTTTGTCTCCTTTTTGGTTGTGGTAGAGGTCGTTGCTGTTGCTGAGGCTGTTGCGGAGGCTGTTGTTGCATTGGCTGCGGCTGAGGCCCTTCTCCAGCCCAGTTCTCCGCTTCTGGGGCCATAAAATCTGGATCTACCACTGCACCAAAGAGAGGTGCATCAAGTGGTCTGACCTGCTCAGCCCTGCGGGCATTGTGCGACTTGCATTTAGCAAAAATTCGTTTATCTATAACTGCCACACTTTGAGTATCTGGAAGCTGTGGCAGATTTGGCAAAAAATGACGGATCAGCATCATAACAAAGCGCGGATACATCAAAAATCTTTCGCGCACTGGAGCCATTATCTGATGAACAAACTCCGCAAAGAACATCTCTGAATAGTTAAAGCTCTTATTATACACCAAAGCAATCATAACCGACTGCATCTTGGAAACAATATAATCGAATCCCGCCTTTTTCGGTTCAAAGCACACCATAATCACGTGCGCCAAGTACCTCCACTGGCCTATCAAACCACTCTTCATATAAGAAGCTTTAGCGATATCTAGTCCATAACCCATGCGCAGGAAGGCTTCTTGCCTTATGTTCACCGTGAAATCAACTGGCCCTGGCTCTTGTTCTACAGACCCTAGCTGCAAAATTCGACGAAGCATATCCGCGGGGAAACCAATCGGCTGCCCTCCCACTCTCGTCCTCAAAACTGTCGGCATCACCGTATAGTCAAGTTGAAGGTGCTCCCAAAATTGTCTAACATACGGAAATATAATTTGCACATTATGCGATAGGGCATAAGAAACCCTAGAGGGCGCCAAAAACTCCACCATCTGCCTAAAGGTCTGAGCTTCGGGAAGCTCTTTATCCGGCGATATTACCATGTTATGCTTTTGGAAAAATGCCCTTTCACCCATATCTGCACATTAAACAATAACATATATTAGAAGTGAAAAATAAGAATGAAACTTGTTTAATTTCGAATTTGTTTTATTTTGAACTTACATAAGTCCAAAATCCAACACATTCGAATTTCTACAAGTTTTGAATGATTTTATAAAAGCATTCTAATATAATAATATATTCGAAGGATACATATTCGAATTTGACTAAATTCGAATTTGTTGAAATATTCGAATTTTCTGACAAGTTCGAACATGATGAACATGTTCGAAGTCGGTCACTTTCGAATACAAATCCATGATTTAAACCCCATATGACTTAGAAATTAGTATCATCTAGTCCTATTAGGTTCTAATCGAGGATGTAGTTAAGTTATTTGAAGTTTTACCGGTTGAAACTTGTGATTTTGAATCACAAAGTTTAAAATTTAAGATTTATCGATTTTTTGCTATAATTGAGTCCTAAAATACCTAACCCTTGTATAATATTGATGTTTATACCAAGATTTGTAAGTAGATTCGAACACAAAGAAACAAAACTTCAAGAAATAGTGTAAAATTCGAAAATGGTAAACTCGAGAACAAGTTCGAAATCGCTGCTGAGCAAGTTAGAATATAGAAAATCGAAGGTAGGTGACATAAATGAGTCACTGTAGACCTTTATATACTAACATAATTCGAACTTGTACTTAAATTCGAATTTTCTGACAGTTTCGAATGTTAATTCAACTTTGTCTGGAATTCGAGTTTAAGTGAAAATTTTAAAAATCTTTGAATAAAATTCAACTTATTCAACTTTTCCAACTTTTTCGTGTAAGGGAACAAACTTTGCAAAATTATTCACACTAAGCGATAGATTTTCATGCAATGGTTGTTTATTCAACTAAAAATGCATCCTTAGTAACTTTGACCTTTTTCCTACTTAGAATAAAACAAAATAAAATAAAATAAAATAAAATAAATTTTAAAAAAAATTTAAAGTTAAACTTAAGCTACTGAAAAATATTTATTAACTGTACAACCTATACTTACAGAATATTTTTGGCGAGAAAGTCAAAGAAAAGTTCAATCAGATAGCGATGTCAGATACGCACTTTCAGTACTACACTCTCACACTAAGGAAATTTTTGATTCCTTGATTGTTTGTCGTGACACACATTTCTACGCGATTGTTGGTATTATTTTCCCTTTAAACATGGTACACTTTGTAGTATCCCTTGGCCTTTTTATTTATCAAGAAACTACCTTACGTGTCTCAGACTTAGACATACTTTTATGATCAAGGCATACACACAATGATTATAACTTTTCGGTATTGCAAATTTTCTTTAAAAGGCAAACGTCGGACACAGTTCTGTATTTACATACAACAAAGTGTCTTAGTTTGTCTTAAAGTTTATTTAAAGCTAGCAAGACAGCGGTGACATGTCTGTACTGACGTACAACAAAGCAACTTATCTTGCTAACTCGAGTCAAACCAGAGGGCACATGTCTGTACTTACGTACAACAAAGTGACTTGTTTTGACTCTCAAATTACTATCATGATTTTTCTATTCTTTTCTTTTCTATAAGATGTATCTGATGTTGCTATACATCCCCCAGAAAATTTGCATACCTCATTTAGAATCATTGTCTGTATGTCTCTAGCATAAATATTTAGACCCTTTGGTCATACATCTAAGTTAGGTACATATAAGACTTTTTCTTGAATATTTTTTAGCTTTTGAGATTCCCTTTGTGTATTATGCCTACCAACACATCAAACTAGAAAATGTATAACACTTAGAGTTTAAGGTGCATTATGTGTGAAAGCTTAACAATTAGAGATTGTATCAACGGTGCTAATTTTCATCACTTTGAACCTATGTATTTAAGACTTAACTCATTTTCTAATATTCTCTTTTTTTAAGCTTTTTATGGTTTTCTCTCTTTTTTCTTTTGTTTTTCATAAATAAGAATAAGTTAATAAAATAACCGAATAACTTACTATAAAAGGAAAGAAATTCTACCTAGCTACTAAACTTACTATAAAAAGAAAGAAACTCTACTAACTTAATGCTATATAAAGAAATAAATTTTACTAAGGTCAAGTTACTCGGGATTTTGAATGCCATTTAGTTGAACTAACAACTCGCACGTTGACACGGCTACCGAAGTCTGTTTCTTGCATTGCTAGGAAACGACTCTCCCTCAAAGGAACTGACAACCTCCAGTTGTTGAATTGCGATTCAAGCTGCACCCTCCATAATCAGAATCCGTGAAGGCTTCCAATTCCAGATCTCCATTCGCATGATACCAAAGTCCCAGCTTTGGTTTCGACTTGAGGTATCTCAAAATCCGCTTCACAACTTTCATGTGCATCTCTTTTGGATTAGCTTGAAACCTAGCACAAATACACACAGCAAACATTATGTCAGGTCTAGAAGCAGTTAAATACATAAGTGATCCAATCATGGCCCGATATAACATCGGATCCACATAGGTATCACTTTCTGTACCCGGTCCGAGATTATGATTCACTTGAATCGGCGTGCTAAAGTGAGCCGTCAGCTTGGTTCCTTCCATCCCGAAGCGCTCTAGAATGTCGTAGACATACTTCGTCTGATGGATAAACATACCCTCCTTCCTCTGCTCAACTTGTAAAACCCAGAAAGAAGTTTAACTCACCCATAACACTCATCTCAAACTTAGACTTCATCACCTTCTCAAAGTCTTTGCAAATCAGCTCGTCTGATGACCCAAAAATGATATCATCGACGTACACTTGTACCAAGATGAAATGTTCACCCTTCCTCTTCACAAACAGTGTAATATCAATTCTCCCTCTTTCAAACCCTTTGTCTAAAAGATGAGTAGATAGTGTCTCATACCACGCCATTGGTGCTTGATGTAATCCATACAAAGCCTTATCTAAACGATACACTATGTCTGGATACTTTGGATATGTAAACCCGGGCGGTTGTTCAACGTACACCAGTTCCTTCACTTTGCCATATAGAAAGGCAATCTTTACATCAAGTTAATAAACTTTCAAGCCTTTGAAGGACGCAAAGGCCAGAAACAAATGGATTGCTTCAAGCCTTGCCACTGGCGCAAATACTTCATTGTAATCGATTCCTTCCTCTTAGTTGAAACCCTTTACCACTAGTCTTGCCTTGTTGCGAGTCACTATACCCCGATCATCTGTCTTGCACTTAAAAACCCACTTGGTTCCTATTGCAACTTCTCCTCGAGGTAACGGAACTAACTCCCACACTTCATGTTTCCTGAATTGTTACAGTTCTTCCTGCATCGCTTCAAACCAAGAGTTGTCTTTCAGTGCCATTTGCACATTCTTCGGCTCTACTTGGGAGATGAAACACGAATAGTGGCAAGTGTGGAAAGCCTCGGAGTCATTGATCATCAACAACAACACTGTGTTGTTATTCAAACTACTCCTAGTCCTCACACCAACATTCAGATTTCCTATGATACTCTCAACTGGATCATCCTTATTAATCCTTGATGTTTCTATCTCATCAACCCTAAGATTATCTTCTAAGTTTGATCCTATCTCACCTAACGGGGGAACGACTTCAGACTCTACATTTTCTTCCTCATGAACACTGTCTTCAGAGTTAGAGTTTGTTGTCTGATTTTCTTTTGTAGGCACCTCAGAATCATTCTCTTCTGGATATCTATCTTTTGTTGTTGTAGGCTCGGAAGTTGATGGAAAGGTCATCCTCGGAAAACTTTGACCCTCGTCATTCAGATTTAATGACGACAAGTCATGTTCGATTGTACCTGCATTTCCATCCAAAGGAATGTTAAATGATTCAAACCGTTTGTCATAATCAAAAATCAATTCTGGACCATTTTGGGGTTCATGTGTATAACTTGTTACATCAATATTATACACAATCTCTACCGTACCATTTGATTTATTCAAAACCCTTTTATTTGGTGAGTTAGGCACATAACCTAGGAAATAACCTTCATCAGCTGTTTCACCAAACTTAGGTTGATGTTTTGTTTTCATTAACGTACATGGTACCCCAAACGGTTCGAAGCCAGTTAAATTTGGTGGCGTTTTATTCAAAACTTCATAACAGGTTTTGTTCAATCATTTGAAAGTAAGGACCCGATTTAAAACATGACAGGCAGTATTCACTGCCTCCCCCCAAAACATGGTAGGAAGCTTTGAATCCGAGAGCATGGTCCTTGCTGCCTCAATCAAAGTCCTCTTTTTCCGTTCTGCCACCCCATTTTGTTATGGCTCATATGGTGCACTAAATTGATGCACTATGCCCTTTGATAGGCAATATACCCCAATTACTGTGTTTTTAAATTCCGTTCCGTTATCACCCCTGATGCGTTTTACCCGCGTCCCATAGGAGTTTTCGACTTGGTCTAAGAACCCGATTAGCTTGGCAGTTGTCTCGTCCTTCGTGAGTAATCATCAGTGATAACTAAACAATACCAACTACCACCTATACTCCTTTTGTTGATTGGTCCGAACAGGTCCATATGCAAGAAATCGGAAGTGGCAGATATAGAGTTCTGAGTCTTGGACTTGTGTGACTTCTTGTGTTGTTTGGCCTTATTGCACGGTACACACTTGTCTTCAAACTGAAAACTCTTCATCGGAACACCTTGCACCAGTCCATTTTTAGTAATGTAATTCATTTTTCTCAGGTGCAAGTGTGCAATGCGTCTGTGCCGTAGAACTGATTCGGTCTCTGAAGCTTTGGATAGCAAACATATTGGTCTCATCGAAGATTCCGGTTTATTCATGTCCAGCATGTACAAATCATTCTTCCTTGGGGCCCTCATCAATAACCACTCTTTAGGTACTTTAAATCCCAGTTTCAGCATTAACGCCTCAGTATCAGTGAAAAGTACTGAGGTCTTCTTATCACAGATTTGAGATACACTAATGAGATTGTGATCAAGTTTATCAACGTGATAAACTTGATCCAGTTTTATAGTCCCATTCGTGACCACTCCAGTACCGGTGATATTTCCTGCATTATTACCAGCGAATGATACGAATCCCCTATTCCCACCCTTGAAGTCTGTGATTAGACTTCTTTCCCCCAGTCATGTGCCTAGAGCAACCACTGTCGACGAACCATTTGTTGTTCGAAGGTTTTTCGGCCTACTTTGAGGCTGTTTTTGACCAAGCTCCAAAATGTTTTAGGCTTTGGTTTTCTAGGACATTAAACTAATATATACAAAGAATTTTTAAAGTCAAGAACGGAAATTTTTCGAGATGTTTAGGTTGGGGAAAAAGCTTGTTGAAAACCCTATGTTGGTCATTTTTGAGCTGTCAAACTTTCGGTTTCCCAAATAATTTCTGGAGGTCTTAAACTCCAAAATAAATTATGAAAACTTCCAGATCCATAGTTAAGACATAGATCTAACTATTGAGACAAGAATCAACTCATTTCGTTAAGTTATGAATTAGTTATGATTTTTCATAGTCGATATAAATTCTCCGAAAATTCGCATTTTATAAACTTGAAATAACTAGTGATTCTTGTTGTTTATTCAAAGACTACTTGTATAAAGGTTATAAAAGTTATAAAAAACATATATACCACTTGAAAGAAGATGGTTTGTAGTGTGTGTGTGATGGAGCCGGATTTGAGAGAGAGATAGAAGAGTTTTTGATGTGATTAAAATGAAAGAAAAACTTCTCTATTTATAGAAGAAATTTGGTCTTTCAAATGATGAAAAGCATGGGATTAAAAGGTAGTGTGCACTTTTAAACAAAATGATGGTGTTTAAAGTGAATATGACTTTTGTAATAAAATATTAAAGTCAACCTCTATAAAGTACCCCTATAGGGTGGCCAATACATGTATTTTTATTTTTTTTTTGTATAAAAGTATTTAGAAATGTATTCTTGTATTTCCCTTTTCTTGTAATTTCAAAAATACTTTTGGATGCATTGTTTTAATGAATTGTTTTAGTCTTGCATAATTAATGTTAAGTAATTGTATTAGTGTATGATTAGTGTCACTAATCATAATTTAATTATGTACTTGTTTGAATTAATCCCTCATATCGTAAATCGATCGGATTAATTGATTTCCAGATTCATCGCACCGATGAATTTGATTCTAATTGAGTTGAATTTTCTAATGAACATTGTTAATCACTTTGATTAATTTCTAATGACCACTGATTAGGTTATAATTGGCTATTAAATACTGATTAGATCGTAGTTGCTAATCTGGTATAATGCTGGCTGTTACAACTCCCCATTTTGCCAAATTTATTCTGCATTTTATCTCCTAATTCATCTGATGTGAAAATGCTAATCATTCTCTTTGTGATACCCCATTGAGCTTAATAGATTTATCTATCATATGTTAACTCTAATAATACACCAAACTATGTGATAGGCATATATCTCTTTTCTATGTTCTAACCAAAACTGGAAGACCTACACATGCAGCAAACGATCTGTAGTTTGTGTAATTGAGAGTCTTTAGGTTTATTGGTTGAGAAGTGTCAATTATCATGGGATGCTGATAGCGTCTAGCAGAGTTAAAATGTAAATGAGAGAGGTATACGTGGAGATGGTGGTGCATCATTCATGCTATCATTGTTAAGTTGGCTGAATATTTTTTCTAAAAAGTTAGCCAGAGGTTGCGTAGTTGAAAAATACTGAGAGCTGAGAGTTGAGAAAAAATTTGAAGAATAGATAATCCTACCTACACTGTGTCAGCTGGGCCACATAATCTATCAAGCTCTAGGGGACTTGATATTGAAACAGACATCATGGACCCAATGACACATGTGCTTAACACCAACTACTTAGTCATCTCTCAATAGACATACGTTTTAATAATCAGGGAGATATATTACATTTCCTATTAATATATCAATTGGATATCATTGATATTGAGACAAGGAAGTCATTTTCTCCGGTCTCCGACTTCATTTGTATGCACATTGTATCTAAATCCAATAATATACACTTTTAGGACACATCGAGTCTGATAGTCTGCGTGACTATAAACTTCTAGTCCAAAGTGACTAAGACATAATAACTAAGAGTGATTCTTTGATGACAAAGGATTTCACGATAACTGTTTTGAAATCCTATGAGTGTTAACATCATGTCAGTGCTGAAAGTAGGTCATATAGATTATGTGTATTGTGCAAACAAAATTCCTATGTGGACCTGGACTAGTTAATTGACAAATGAATGTGTTTCATTTTTCTTAAGTCATGTTGAAAGGCTTTGACTATGTTGGTTTTTGTGATGAGAAAATATTAATTTGAGGGGGAGTGATAGATTTGTTTAGAAAAGTGGGATAGAGCATATGTGTAAGATATTTTTTTGAGGGGGAGAGACAAAAGTTTTTAGTAATTCAAAATTTCTAATGTTTGTTGTAACTTTGTTGTATTTCTGAGGGAGAGAATTATTTTTCTACTATAATATTTATGGTTTTACTCAATTATGAATTTGTAATTTCACTTTATGTTATTCTTCTTCGTCTTTGAAGATTTTGCATGATGTTCATAACTCATATAAGCATCATGAGGGTGAGAAAATTTGAATTTCAGAGACAGTTGAAACTATTGAAGAGAATTATGACAATTGTAGAAGAGTTAAAGCTAAAAGATGATATGTTGATTGATTGATCAAGGGGAAGAATTGTATTCAATTCATGATTCAAGGGGGGAGAGTAAGAGGGGAGTATTTATATAGGGAAGAGAAGATTAGAGAAGAGATATGAAGATCAAAGATAAACCAAAGAAGAAACTTTATTTTAAGACTCAGAGATCAAAGAAAAAGAAAGAGAAAAAATTTGAAGATCAAGTTTTTGAAGTGTTGAAAATGTTTACATTTTTAAGGTTTACATTGTAAAGTTCCTGCTTCGTACTTTTGATTGTAAATTGCTTTCGTCTGTAAGGGATAAATTGTTAGGAAGAAATATTTAAAGATGAAAACAATTATAATTGAAAATATACAGACTAAATATCAATATTAGAAAGTTTGTTTATAGACTTTGCCATTTCATTTCTTGTTTATCATGTATAGTGCAAAGTGAATCATTTAATCAAAGCAAGATTTGTGTTTAGTGTGATTTGACTACCATATCCTAGTTCTTTCAAGCTTTGTCTAGAACATAAACATGGTAAGATTTATGTGAATTAACAAAACCTTCAGGTTGTTCTACATACACCACTTAATTGAGAATACCGTTGAGGAAGGTAGTTTTGAGGTCTATCTGATAGACCTTGAAGTCTTTGTGTGATGCTAACGGAAAGAAGATTTGGATAGCTTCAATCCGTGCAACTGGAGAAAACGTCTGATCATAATCCATTCCTTTTCGCCGTTGATATCTTTTAGCGACTAGTTTAGCCTTTTTCTGTATCACTATTCTGTTTTCATCTATATTATTTTTGAATATAATTTGGTCCTGATTATAGCTCGATGTCTTAATTTGGGAGCTAATCGCCATACTCTGAGCTGTTCGAATTGGTTAAGTTCTTCTTGTATAGCTACTATCCAGTCAGGGTCATTAAGTTGACCCACATGAGTAGGATCGGTCATACTATGAAATGAAAGAAATAGACATTCGTTAGTAGACGCCCATCGTTTTTGAAAATCAAATGTTGGGTCACAAATGATGGGGTGATTTTGTATCCATTTGATATCATGCGAAATAGGAGAATGAGTCGGTAAGTCAGTGGTAAGAGATGGTATGGATGAGGTTTGTTGATCTATGGTTTCGAGTGAGGGTACTACTGTTTCGTTTTGGATTCACTAGATGTATTTGGTAAAAGCACGAGATTTGGAACAATATGCGAGGTTATGATTGGAGTAAACTCAACAAATTCTGCTTCACAGGATGGTGACGATGATGGAGTCGATCTTACTACGAAGTTTGAAGAAGTTATTTCAATAAGAACTATGACGAAAACAGAAGAAGATTTATTGAATTTAGGACCAAAGAATTCTTCATATAAAGGATCAAACAAATGAACCAAATAAGTTGAAGAGATATCTTTATTTGTAATATATCAAGGGTCAGCTCAACTAATTCGTTAAATAAGATATTCACACTCTCAGTAACTATTTGGGTGTGAGTGATATAAGCATGATAAGATTTTGAGATAGATGAATATAAAATGAAAACCAACTCATTCGCTTTTTTGTTGAACATACCGAGGTTTTCGTTGTCACTCAGAATATAACACCAGCAACTAGGGGTGACAATTTCGACCCAACGTGTCAAACGAGCAGAAAACTAAAAATGACCCATAGTATAAAAGGAAATGTAACAACCCGAACACCATTTAACATATATTATCAAGTTTAATGTAATTATTTTGTTTTAAATTACCAATGTAATTTTTTTAAGTTAAAAAGAGTTACACTCAAAGGTCAGTGGTGCTATATTTATATAAAGAGAAAGCTAAGGGTGTTAGATGTCAATGTCCAATACTTTATTAAATTAACACGTATCAATAAGATTAATGCTCCTAAATGGTTCCTGCCTTCTCATTTCTCATGCAAGATACTAGTTGAGAGCTTCTCTCTCTAAAGTATTATTTCTCATTACAAATTCATTATCATTCTTTGATAAAAATTAATGATTTAAATTGAAATGTGTCTATTAAGCATCAATCAACAAGATTATATGATGATTCAAGGTATGTATACCATTAAATCATTGCAATGAGCGTGTGAATAGGCATACGATTTCCATGGTGTTTGGGAGAAAAATAGTCATTAAAACATCACATTAACACATCAAATGTGCATAAAACATCAAGATAAGTTTATTCATGTCTCCATCCAGTGTTTAGTCAAGTTTCTGTAGCAAAGACATGGAAGTATTATAAAGTGGAATGTAAAGGAAGAGACTATCTCTTAGTCTAGTGTTGGGTTGTGTGGTGAGTCCGAGATTTTAAGGATGGGTCACAAGGACTTGTATTTTAGTCTTGGTTATTGTATAAGACATATCTTTTCTTCATCATTATGAATTCAATCATAAATGATCCACTCTCCTTTCTTGCACTTGTCTGTTCTTGATGGGGAAGACGCCGTGACTCAAAAGTCTGGGGGTGGCTCATGAGGTGTTAGTTGGTTTGCTTGATCTTGTAACACATCCATTCTCCAATCATCCTTTATGATTTTGCATTAAAATAGTAGAATATACAAGTGTGTAGTGTGTGTTTGTGCGAAGAGATGAGATCCCAAGACTTGTGTGCTGTGACTTTAAATCATAATGAACAACAATTGTATGCATAAAAGTGTGACTGTTTGATCATGAATTAGCTTTTAATTATATGCAAAATAAGGTCATCATATCAGTAGCAAATGTATGAGTGTGTTATATTGTTTCTTTGACCCCGAGACCAAGTTGCAGGGTGTGCCATGTGATCAAAACAACAATAATAGTAATAAATATATATGTGTGTCTGTTCAATTTGTGAAAACTATTCAGTAGCAGGAACACAAATGCAATTGAAGTGTCAAATGAGAATGTGTAGTAGGTATGTATGTGTATATATAATGTGTGTGTGTGTGTGTGTGCAGTGAATTCCTAGACCCCAAGATTAAATCTCAGGGTGTCCTCGCTGTCAAAACCAAACAGTAGCAGCAACCCATAACCAATTTAGGTGGAGGGGGGCTGTGTATGTGTGCTATGTTTATTATGTTACCATAAAGCATCAACATATATATACACATACACACACATGCACACACACACACACACACACACACACACACACACATATATATATATATATATATATATATATATTTATGTGTGTATGTTTATGTAGTAAGCATCAGTGTGTTGGTGGAGCCTTTGACCCTGAGAATCTTGGGGTGGTCATATGCTAAGCAGAAACATATATTGCAGTCATTCTATACATATGTGTGTGTGTTCATGTCCACAACAACAACGTCAACATCTTCTTAAGTGTGTATGTGTTTTAATTTATCAACAAGTAACGAGTAAAAGTATGTGTATTTTTAAGCCATTGCAACTAAATTGTGTCTTTCATAATCAACAACATTGTTAGTGTGTGTGTCCAGCATAGAGACCCTGAGACTTGATCACGGGGTGGTGATGATGAATGGTGTGCGTGGTTGTTGGGGTCTTAGTCCTAATCAAACTCGGCCCAGAGAATATGTCAAAAATTATAAGAATTTTAAAATTTGTTGAAAAGAGACTGGGATAATGATGAATCTGTAACGAAGGATTCAAAAGTCGTTGAGTTCAACATAAATGACAAAAACAAGTAATAATTATAAACCCTAGCTGTACGTTTCCCCAATTCCTAATTGCTTAATACTTGTGTAATGATTCTTTACAATTCAAGTTTAATTCTTAAAATCAAATCCTACTTCTTTAATATGATTCTTAAGAATATTTGAACTGAAAATATAAATTTATAGAAGATTTTTATACGATATCCAATCACCTACAATCTAATTTTGGTTCTTTAAGTTGGCTTATGCACCTGTGCACTTGACATCCGATTTTGATTCTTTAAGTTGCAATATTCAGTTTTGAAAACATACATCAAAACACCCCAAGATACTAAAATATATGTGCTACATAGTATGCAGAATTGCAGATTGAAAGATATTTTTGGGTTATGATTTTGTTTTGAAGCACAGTAAAAGTAATATGATTATTGTTTTTTAGAATTCTAAGAAGATCTTTCAGGGGACGAATAATATTGCAGTTGAAACTAAAACGAGTTTACTGTGTAAGCTTTGTTAACACCCCATGATACTAAAATATAAGTGCTACATAGTATGCAGAATTGAAGATTGAAAGATATTTTTGGGTTGTGATTTGGTTTTGAAGCACTGTAAAAGTGATATGATTATTGTTTTTTTAGAATTGTAAGAAGATCTTTCAGGGGACGAAAAATATTGCAGTTTAAACTAAACGAGTTTACTGTGTAAGCTTTGTTATAGTTGCGTAAAATGCTTGATTTGGGTTTTATGTTGGTTTCGAATTTTGTTGAGTTGTACATGTTTCTTATGATTCAGGTATGAGAAGGGAGCTTACATGTTTGGGCCAGTAGATCTTTGTGATTTTGTTCTAAAGCATCCAACCATTTCATAGTTTCATGCTGGTAAGCTTCTACTTTCGTCGTCCCTGTTAAGAAAAAGGCACATTTTCAGTCGAGAACTGAAAATATAACAAGCAGTAACGATGTGCACAAATAAAGTACAGGACCAACAAAGATAGCAAAGAAAAATCATTGATATAGCTTATTTTGCGGGGATCAAGGCATGTAAAGCATCGAGATCACTGATGAGGCTATAATATTGTGTGTTTTCGGTATCATTTAAGGCTTATATACGCACTTGTACTTCGTAACTGTCATACTTTTACTCCTCATCTATAAATAGGGAGAGACTGCGTTCGTTTTTGGAGGTCCAGAAATATTGAAAACGTTGGCGAAGCCCTACCGCAATTGAGTCACGGATCGAGTACGAAGAAGGTGGAGTGCAACCTTTCATCTCGTAGAAGCCCTACAAGGATTTCCACAATCATTTCCCGGTGAAGAACACACGATGAGAGGCTAAACCATCCATAGCCATTTGCGGAGGATCTACGGCTAAGTTTTATTTACTTGAATGTCAATTTATGTATTGACGTGTTTTATGATTATTAGATATTGTGTGTAATGGAAATGATATACATTTGCTTTTTATTATGAATAAATTGTTTAATTGGTAAAAGGAAGATTGTTCATGGTGATGTTATTATTTGGGCCGAGTCCATTAGTTTAGGGATTAAGACAAGTAATGAATCTTGCATGCCCTATGCTGAGATTTATGGATTAAAGCGTTTATGATTAATGTGACTAATTATATCGTTATGTCTATGTGACCATTGCATGATATTCAAGTGAGTAATAACTTAATTCGTAGTGATTTCATAAATGGTTATCTTTAATTCGATGTGTTAGTCACTTGTAATATGCTTGCCCTTGTTTTAGTAGTAATTTAGTCGTAATAACCATTCCAAACAATCACTCAATTCATAATTTAATCGCTTATATAAACATAAGAAACTAGCAATTTAATCCTAATTGACATATGCGCTCCCTGCGGATTCGACCCTTACTTCGCTATGCTAGTAGGTAGGTTTAAGGTTATTTCTACAGTCCACAATAACGGCTCTCCAGATTTTGGCACCGTTTCCTGGGAGCGGTAATGCTAGTTAGGGCTAGAAATTTAGTTCGACTTTAGTTTAATTTTAGTACTTTAATTTTATTTATTTTTCGACTTTAATTTAAAGAGGAGGAGATCCCCAGTTTAGAGGGTCCAATTTCACAAAGAAATCGTGAGGAAGAAGGACCGGAGCATTTAGTCGCTAGGATGGGTGATCGATTGCGAAGGACTGTTGAGTCAGATTACCGCCCTGGTGATGTGTCCGACCCTTCTCCAATTCGCTACCCTGAAAATGAGAACGGACCCGGAGTTCGTCCTCATTTATTTCAAATTTTTCCTATTTTCCGAGGGATGCCAAGTGAGGAACCTTACGAGCATTTAGCTGAGTTTACAGCTATATGCAAAGAAAATCATGTTTGAGGTATAACCACGATGGTTTAACGCTTCGACCATTGCCTTTCTCTTTAAAAGGGAAAGCCAAGAATTGGTTTGTGTCGTTACCCACCAATAGCATCACGACCTGGGATCAAATGAAACGGGAATTTCTCAATGAATACTTTCCTATTAGTAAAACCACTGATAAAAGAAACGAAATCACCGGGTTCAAACAAAAACTCGGTGAACGATTCTATGAAGCATTTGATCGGATGAATGAGTTGTTGAGACCCTGTCCACATCACGAAGTCCCAAAATGGATGCTTATCAAAACATTCTTCGATGGTGTGAGTCAGGAGAGTCGCAACATGATTTCGCTGCCACGGGTGGAAGATTTTTAGCAACAGAAGGCGATGAGGCGTGGGAGTTACTAAATCGACTCGGTAAGGGTCTCAAGGTTCACGCTGGTTTTGAGAGTAGCATAGGATTTCAAGTGATGGGCATAGATAATGCATGGAAGCATGAGGTTAAGGGCAAAATCTCAGAGTTAGGTACGAAAATGGATCAACTGATGAAGGGTTTTAATTCAAACCCAAATTTATCGGTTAACTGCGTCACATGTGGTGCTAATTTATCCATCTTCTAATTCTGAAGCATGTCCTCAAGTGCAAATCACTGGGGAATTTGCAAACAAAGTCTATGGTTTTAGAGCCCACTGGGAGAGGGATAACTCATTTTTGAAAACTTACAATCCGGGATGGAGAAATCATTCTTGCTTTCGATGGAAGAATGATCAGCTTATGGATCATCAATCTAAACCACAGTATGAACCACCACAACAAGAATATCAATATGGTTCAACCTCTGCTGCTAAAGATGAGCGATACTATAAACCAAACATATGTGATCAACCTCATTTCCATGTGGAAACAAACATGAGTTCTTCACATTTCTCAGAGTTTACAGAATTTATGAAGTGACATTCGGCTATTAACACAAAGACCATGGAGCTGCTAAGCCGCCAGATAGGTCAGCTAGCTGAGTTGCTCACGAAATGAGAAGATGGGAAGCTTCCTAAAAGTACCTTCCCGAACCCTTCACATGCTCATGGCAAAGACAAGAAGCACGAAGTAAATGAGGTAAATGAGGTGTCTAAAGTGACTACCCTGAGAAGTTGTAGAAAAGTAGACAATAAGATTGAGATGCTAAAAGAACAAGAGGCAGAAGAAGTTACCGACACTAAGGTCGTGTATAAGGAAAAGGAGGATTCTAAGACAAAGAAGGTTCCCAAGAAAGTCACTTTCAATGAGCCAATTAACGCAGATATTCCAACTCCCAAAGTTGGGGAGGCGGTTAAGGATCAGGACACCACAACTCCTCCTCCTTACCCTGTTGCTTTAAAAAATCCTAAATCTTCCCCCTATGGCAAAAGAGGCCCACAACCAGAGGTTTTGTGGGATTTCTTCAACCAAGTCAAGATCAATATTCCTTTGATCAAGGCTATCCAACAAGTCCCCTCCTATGCCAAATTCTTAAAAGATCCATGCACACAGAAGAGAAAGTTTATGATATTTTGAATTAATCAATCAGAAACAAGTATCAAACAATTAAGAACAATAAGAAACACTAACTGAATGCGTAGATTGATCAAGATCTGGAATTACAATACTGAGAATGATGAGAGCACAATTCCCTATGATTTGACCTAGCCGTACAAGAAGAATTTTCATGTAAAACCAAATGTACGAATTGTACCTTTTCATTTTAACCTTTTTCTATTTATACAAAAATTTAAAACAATTAACTAATTACAATAAGACCTCTAGACTTATTATTTTTCATCAATTAAACTAATTTCCAACAATCTCACCCTTTAATGAAAGCTAATCAGTCTTCAGTCTTTCAGTCCGAGCTTCATTTCCAATCTTCGAATACTTTTTCTGTTTGTTAGTTTCCACTCAATCTTCGAGATGAACTCCACCATCATCTTTCTGTTATTCACGCTTAGACCACCTTTCTTTGTCTTTCTCTTCGAATCAGCTGCAAGTTTTCCTTTCAGACTAGTTAAGACCTTTTGCAATGTACCATCACAAAACTTGTTCAGCTCAACACTCTGCATGGCCCTCTTCTTTGGATTTTTATCTATATATGTTAGGCACAAAAAGGCCTCAGTCAAACCTGTTCTACATCTGAGGGGGAGATTTTATAATCAAACCTGTTGATGCATTTGAAGGTTGAATTTAAGGCCTGTTATATGCCTTATTGAAACCTGAAAATGATTTGCAATATCAGTCTAAAGCTGTTCTATATGTTGCATGTGTTGCAACTAAGACAGTTTGTCCAAGCTGCTCTGTCTGCTGAACAGGCTGGACATAAACTGTCTACGCTGCTCTACACTGTTGAGCAGCTTGGGTATTTTTAAAAGTGTTCTGTTCTTTGTGAACAGAACCTGTTCTTTGTGAACAGGCTAAACACTTTATGTAATTTGTTTCCAAGTCATCATGTATTGTTTTTGACTACAAGATCAGTTTACAAAGTCGAAGACAAAGTGGAAAACAGAACTGCTCAGCCTGCCCACGCTGTTCTGTAACATGAAGACAAAAGGATATTTGAAAAAGGGTGACAGACCTTTTTCTTATATCAAAATAGGCCTTTACAGGGAAGAAAGACGCAAAGTTGGCATTCCTAAATTAGTTAAAGGCAATGCAACAGTAGACAAAGTAAAAAGACAAAAGTTCTGCACATGTGAAGACATGTCTGCTTTTCAGAAAAGTGCAGAAAAGGTTATGTTGTCTTTTCAACAAGACTTTTCCTTTTCATTCTGTCCAATGAAGATGTTTCTCTGAGATCCTCTAAGTGAGTATAAAAGGAAGCTTCTAAGGTCAGAAAGAATAAGAAAAAAGCTAAGTGCTTAAACCAAGAGTGAACATGCAAGTGTGATCTTCATGCATGCAAGTCTTCTGTAAACCAGCATCTGTGTGACTAAGCTGTTTTACCTAAGCTGTTCCTTAAGTCTTGTAAACACAGTGAGTGCTTCTTAGTGAGTGTATTCATTGTATACTAGTTCGAGTCTGTCTTAGACTAGTAAGCATACTGTTGTATCTGTCATCTCAGCTTGAACTATTCCGTATTCAAGCTTGTTTGTAATTAACAAATTGTTGATAATACATACAAACATTGAGAAAAAGAGTGTGTAGTTTTTAAATTGCTGTATTCACCCCCCCTCTACAGCTTATAACTATATACTTTGGGAACCTCTCGGGACCTACAACTGGTATCAGAGCAGTTTAGAGTGTGTGTCATTCTAGATCTCTCATTCTCCCAAGTTTCCATGGACAACAGTGCTGCAAATTCTTCTTATTATGACAATGGCTCTATGGGCAAACCTCCCAAACTTAATCATCAAAACTTCTCTGGTTGGAAGTGCAGAATGATGCTCTATTTAGAGAATCTGGATGTACAACTGCCAGAGATAGTGATGGAGGGTCCCTATGTGCCAACCTCTGTTTCTATCATAACTCCAGCGGTTGAAGGAGCTGCTCCTGAAATCAGGACCTTTGAGAAAGCTAAAGCTCAATGGTCTGATGAAGACAAGAGATTGGTGGCTCTGGATGCAAAGGCCAGAAACAACCTGGTCATTTCTCTCCCTGATGATGTGTTCAAGCAGGTTGAGAAAATGAAGACAGCAAAGGAGATGTGGGATACTTTGTGTACCGTCTACGATGGACCCACAATCACACTGGACAACAGGATCAACAATCTTGTTAGACAGTATGAACTCTTCTTTGCTAAACCAAAGGAGACTCTCACTGAAACCTACACCAGGTTTACTGCTCTAGTGAATGATCTCAAAGCTGTTGGGATCACCAAGGACAGTCTTACCCTGGTGAATAAATTTCTGGACATTTTACCTGAAGAGTGGAACTACTTTTCAACAATCCTAAGGAACTCAGGTACTATCAGAAGTATGGATCTGGTCAATCTGTATGGATCCTTACTGAATGATGAACAGTCAAGGCAACAAAAGAGAAATGCCTTGGAAATGTCCAGAAGAGGTGCAGCCTTTGTGGCTAATGTGAGACAGCCTGTAAATCAGGTGAGTGATGTGTTCATTCAACCTGATCAACAGGATGATGAAAAGGAGGAGGTGTCAGACGAAGAAGATGCTGCAGATCTTGCTAAACAAGATGATGAGCAAATGATAGCCATGCTTGTCAAAAGGTTCAACAAGAAAAGGTTTGGAAGAAACATGCTGCAAGGAGGTTCAAGTGCTGGCAAAAAGAAGGCATTTGACAAATCCAAAGCTGAGTGCTTCAAGTGTGGCAAAACTGGTCACATAGCTGCAGACTGTGTGTCAAAAGCTGTTGGTCAGTCATCCAAACCCAACAAGACTAACAAGGATGATGCCTATAGGGTTAAGTACCTTATGGCCATGGCTAAGGTGAGGAAATTGGAAAACTCAGTGTCTTCCAATCGCCAAAAGGGACTTATGGCAGAGACATGTGACTGGGAGGAATCTGATTCATCATCTGATGAAGAAGATAATCAATGTCTGATGGCCAACACTGATGTCCCATCAACAAGCAGCTTCAAACAAGATATGGCTGAAGGTGAAGCCTTCAGCAGCTTAGAGAACTGGAATCCTACTATGATGTATAAGGTACAAAATTTTATGGCTTACAGTTCTGAAGAAAAAGTTAAAATGTTTGAATATATGCTTGTTGATCTCAAAGCTGCTGTTGAGAAGCATGATGCTTTATTATCTGAAATCTCTATGCTTAAAGCTGATCTTAAAACTAAATCCAGTAAACTGGACAGTTTCCATAAGTTGGAAACTGAGCTTGATGAATTAAAACACGTCAACTCCATTTTACTGGAAGAAAAGAGAGAAACAGATATAAAGCATGCCAAGCTTCAAAAGATAGTTGACTCTTGGTGCCAATCTGCACAAAAAGTCAGCCATTGTATAAGTTTCAACAGGATTCCTGCACAAATCCAAGCCTATCTTGAAGGGGATCTTGACACAGCAGCTTCAATTGTTGAGATAAAGTAATTGAAGAAGAATTTATCCACTCTTGTCGTGAACTTCCAAATACATGTCATTCAAAAATGTGAATGGTAAACAATCTCAACAAACAGGTTGTCAGGCCTCAAAATACTGACAGCTTGTGTTAACTCAGCTCAAAAGCTGATGTTGGAGTTTGTGTTCCCAAAACAGCCTTGCTAAGTGCTTTGCTAGCGTCACACAAGCAAATGAAAGGAAAACATGTTCAAACTGAAGCTGGGATGCCTACCTGTTGGACCAAAAACAGGTTCTGAGTCAAAAGCGGTTGGTAAAAAGCATGGTAATCCTTTTGATGCTAAACACTTTGAAAATTGAAGTTTTCAAAAAGTAAGCAGCCGGTGTTTTCAAACAAGGGTAAGCTCATGTTGAAAAACAAAACTGCTGTGATTTCAAATAAGTTTTCAAACTCATTGAAATTGGTTTTAAATGAAAATAAGTTTTTCAAACCAAACACAGTGATATGCTGATAGCAGCATAAATCCACAATCCAGTAGGGCAAAGGCAAAACCATTGCTCCCAAACTGCAGACAAATGGGAAATAAGTTTCCCAAACCTGTTGGAAGCTGCAAAAGCCAATCAAGCTTCCTGTCTTTGACATCTGTCCTCCCAAAAAGAGGAAAGAAGAGACAGTCAAAGCTCTGTGGCTATTGAACTCTCCACAACAAAAGCTGTTGGATTCAACAAAGAATGCTAAACATGCTGAATGAATCAACAAAAACAGCTCAGAATATGTTTCTGAAGGATCTTCTTCCAAAAATAATAAAAAGAGAAAATGTTACAAATGTGGGAAGAAGACACATCTGGCCAAGGACTGTCCTGAATCTGAGGACATGAGGCCTGTTGACTCTGCTGTTTCCTTCACAGCTGTCACAAGCAGTAGTGGAAATGTCACAGTCACTGAGGATGGTATACAAGCTGATACCATTCAGATAGGGAATATTAGTGTGGACATTCCAAATCCATCAACAAATGTTGATGAAGTAGGAGAACTCATCTCTGTGATGAGTTCCCTTAAAAATGACTAATAATTCTCTTATCACTCTGCAGGAAAAACAACCTTCCCAGGTTTGGTACTTGGACAGTGGCTGCTCAGGGCACATGACAGGTTGTAAAGAATTGCTGAGTGAACTCAGGCCTGAAAAAGGGCCAAAAGTCACCTTTGGTGACAATGTACAGGGATCCACTGAGGGATATTGAACTCTTAAAGCTGGTGCTGCAGTGTTCAAAAGAGTAGCCTATGTGGTTGGGCTAAAACATAACCTTGTTAGCATAAGCCAACTATGTGATGCTGGCTACAAGGTTAACTTTGATGAGCACCGGGTTACATATTGGATGTCCCAAGGGCAAAGTTGTGTTGTGTGCTCAACGAAAGAAAGGTCTTGTATATGTTGTGGAAGCATTCTGCTGACCCCACAACTGAAACCTTGTTTTCTCACAAGAACAAAGCTGATCAAACTGGTTATGGCCACAGAAGACTGTCACATCTGAACTTACAGAAACATCAACAAACTCTGTAAGAAAGAGTGGTGACAGGTTTGCCTTCTATGACTTTCCAAAGATAGATTATGCACAGCTTGCTTGAGAAAGGCAAGCAGAGAAAAACATCTTTTAAATCCAAACACCAATTCTCTATTGATTACTCCACTCTTCTTGATCCCATATGGACTTGTTTGGACCTATTTAATGTCCCAATCTAGGAGGAAGAAGATACACTCTTGTAATGGTTGATGAGTTCTCCAGGTACACATGGGTGATCTTTCTGAAGAGCAAAGGAGAGGTTGCTAGAGAGATTATTGGATTTGTCAAAAAGATGGAAATGCTGAACTCTGCCCAAGTAAAGCAGCTTAGAAGTGATCATGGTACTGAATTCAGAAACAGTACTCTTGAAGACTTCTGTGAAGAGAAAGGTATATATCAAAACTTTTCAGCAGTAAGAACTCCTCAACAAAATGGAGTTGCTGAAAGGAGAAACCGAACTCTCATTGAAGCTGCAAGAACCATGCTGTGTGCATCTGGTTTACCTTCATCATTTTGGGCTGAAGCTGTTAACACTGCCTGCTTCACCCAAAACGGATCCTTAGTGGTGAAAAGGTTCAACAAGACTCCCTATGAGCTGCTTAAAGGGAGAAAGCCAAATGTCAGTTACTTCCATGTGTTTGGATGTCCCTGTTTCATTCTGAATCAAAGGGACCGGACCATCAGAGCAGGCTGGACGAATAAACAGGTTAAACTGTTTTTGTCAGCCTGTTGATGCTCAAGCTGTTCAAGTTTTTCAGACAAGTGACTAAGTACAGACATGTATAACCTGTTCTGTCTAAGCTGTTCAGAAAAACTTGAGCCGTGTGAAACATACAAATAATAGGACCTTTGAGAGACACTTAGTCATTCTTGTTTAACATGCCCAGCTTGCTGACAAGGTAATTAAACCTTGTTTCATCCAGAGTTTGGTGAAATGCTGCAAGCTGTTCATTGTGGAAATAAAAACTACCTCCACATTACCTTTGAATGTGATCCCTGATGAAGTGATGTCTGACTTCAATATGCTTTGTTCTTGAGTGAAATACTGGATTGTTGGAGATGGCTATGGCACTTGTGTATCACACAGAATAGGAGTTTTCCTATACACAAGCCCATAGTCTTCAAGCTGATGCTGCATCCACAGAATCTGCCCACAGCAGCTTCCAGCAGCAATGTTCTCAGCTTCAGCAGTAGAAGTGGACACTGAGTTCTGCTTCTTGCTACTCCAACTGATCAACTTTCCACCAAGGAGTTGACATCCACCTGTTGTGCTTTTCCTATCTAACCTGCAGCCTGCAAAATCAGAATCTGAATAACCTGTTAGTTCAGCTTGAGTCTTTGGGTTACCAAGACCCAAACCTGGTGTACCCTTCAGGTATCTGAAGATTCTTTTAACCGCAGCTAGATGTGATTCCTTTGGATCAGCTTGGAACCTAGCACATAAAACAGGTGGCAAACATATATCAGGTCTACTAGCAGTCAAGTTAGCAGCTCCCAATCATGCCTCTGTAAGCTGTTACTCTGAAACGCTGTTGCCACTGGCATCAGCATCCAATTTTACATTGGTTGCCATTGGGGTTTATAGGAGAACTTTGTCAAATTGAAACTTTTTCAAAAGATCTAAAGTGTACTTTCTTTGATTTATAAAAATTCCAGTTGAGGTTGTTTAACCTGTAATTCCTAAAAAGAAAGTTAGTTCTCCCATAAACTCATTTCATACTAGATTTCATGAGTAATGACAATTCTTGCCTAACTGCTCATTAGTTGAACCAAATATTATGTCATCCACATAAATTTGAACAAGCATATATCAGACTTCACTTTTCTTATGAATAGTGCGTATCCACTTTACCTCTGGAGTACCCATTTGCTCATAGGAATTCATGTAGAGTGTCATACCAGGCTCTAGGGGCTTGTTTGAGACCATAGAGAGCTTTGGTCCAACTTATAGACAAAACCTGGGTGTTGTTCATTTTCAAAACCTGGAGGCTGCTTGACATATACTTCTCTTGCCCGCCTTCCCATTCAAAAAATGCCCTCTTCACATCCATTTGAAATACCTTTTGCTCTTATGAGCAGCGTAGGCTAGATACAAACGGATTTGCTTCTAGCCTGGCCACAGGAGCAAAATGGTTCATCATAGTCACTGCCTTCTCCTGTCTGTAGCCCTGAGCAACAGTCTTGCCTTATTTCTAATGACATGACCTTGCTCGTCCATCTTGTTCCTGTAAAAACCCATTTTGTGCCAATTATAGTTTTACCTTAGGAGCAGGGACCAACTCCATACTTTGTTCTTCAAACTGTTGAGTTCTTCTGCATGGCAGTGACTCCATTGGCATCTTTTATGCTTCATCAAACCTCTTTGGCTCCATCAGTGAAAACAAAACTAGAGAACATACAGAAGTTCCCTAGGCTGTCCCACCGTGTTTGTATCCCTTTGTTGATGTCACCAATTATTTGATCATTGGGGTGACACCTGATCCACTTAGGATCATTTCAATGTGATTTACCTGAGTTGTTAACCTCTCAGCAGGTCCTGTTGAACAGCTCTCAGGGTTTTCAGACACACTGTTTGTCTTGAGCCTGTTCCACTTGTGAACATGTCTGACCAACTGATGAACTTCAGCAGAGGAACTGGGAACATCAGCATTGATTGATAGGTTCTGGACATGCAGTTGTAATTAAGTCAGTTAACATTTATTCACACAGGGTGTATTGCACATAATCATCATCATGTCCATCATGATTAACCGGTTCCACACTGGGTGTAGTGGAAAGCTTTTGAGTCCTCTTCCTTGATTGAATGCATCAGATTCATAAGTTAAGGTCTCCTGAAACTGATTCAGGAACAAGCTTTGGTGGAGGCATTCTTGGGACTCTTCAAAGGTGACATTGATAGATTCATCTATCACCTTTCTTTTGGTGTTGTATACTCTGTAGGCTTTGGAGATAGTAGAGTAGCCAAAAACACACCTTCATCAGCTTTAGGTTCAAATTTAGACAGCT